>JARHVA010000163.1:1835000-2255000 GCA_037957365.1 Torreya grandis
TAAATGAACACAATTCAAACTTCAAAGGATTTACTACTAAATTAATCCATGTGCTCATCTATGAGAAAATATGTTACGGAGGGAACAACTAAAAATGTACTTGAAGGAGACATGGTAAAATTTAACATAGTGGATGACTACCTTTGGCATGCATATTGATAGAGTATTAAATATTCCTGGAAAAATATGCTACCTATTTGAAGGATCTCCAATATAATATCCTAAAAAAATTAGATAACATAAATGCTTCTCCTATGGGTGTAATATTTAAATAATTCCCATAAGAGGTTGAGGCTAACATGTGAGATGCATTTGAAGAGTGATAAACCTAGAAAATATATCTAATTTATTTTAATGCCACTAATTATAAAAATTCTAAAAAGTGACCGGAAGACCCTACCATGCTAAAAATGTCAAATCTTGAATGCCTCTTTTAGCTAATTTGTAAAATCAAAAAGTTGACAAGGACATAAAATGGTCAAATCTTTTGGATGAGGCAGAGAATGTGAAAATCATAGATGGAAATATAAATCTCTAAAAAAAATCCCCTTGCTTTAGTTATAGTTCTATGGCACAAAAATGGATCCCTAGATGAAGAAGATATAAATAATTTTGTGTTAGATGCATTAAAAAAATGCCATTTTTAATGTAGGTGATGAATCTATGGGGGTATATAAAATAAAATTATATGGGATGGATGTTTTTCAAAATTTAAAACACAAATATTATGGGTACCCAAGGAGCACCTTATACATTCATAAATCTCTACAGATAAATGGTGACAAGGGTTTAGTAAATGTTAACACTATGAAAGAGAAAGAAAGGTCAAATGTCACTACAAAAATTACTTGCATATCAAAAAATAGTTGAAACTAATTCATATGTTTCTCTAAATTTAACTCATTATATAGGATATCATGGAATAAAAGTTCCTCAAAGGTTTATTCTTGTATTCTTTACCTAAAATTTAATGCAAAAGAAGTGTAATGAGGATCTATAAATTTTCAAAATTTTGCCAATGTTACAACTAGGCTTCATCAAGATAATTACTAGAAGATTTCAATATAGTTTGATTACAAATTAAAAATTATACACCGAGTGTGATGAGTATATAGATATATAAAAAATAAGTGAGCCACCACATGCCCAATATTAATCTCAAAACTTGAAGAGGAACAAACATGGCATAATGAATACATTCAAAGTTATGCACATTATTATTCCAAAAAAATGCAATTAGAAGAACTATCTTAGGGATTATTGAGAATTTTTCATGATAAAATGTATAAATGAAAATTTCCATACCAAGGAGAGTTTAAAAAAATTCAAAAATTAATGTTATTAACCTCCCAATTACCTTGACTAGTATGCATACACATGGGCACAAGAATGGGAGTTTGGACATTTTGGCCCACCATTTTTTGAATGTGGAGTAAACTACAAAGTCAAATCATTGGCTATGTGTCTTAGGAAGATCAAATAATACATCATTAATGAGTATGGGGATTTTTTGTATAGTTTTGGATCATCCAAACAACCATTGCATGATGCAGTCTTAAAAAATGAAGTGCATGAGAAATGTAAAGGGTAAAAATAAAACTTTGTCCATTTTAAATAAAATAGGGTTACCATTATAAGCATCTCCTTAAAAAAATAACCACTAACCCTCTACTTTAAATTGGATAATAATTCAAGTGACAATAAGAATCATACCTTATTTATATTTGTATTAATTTTGACAATAAGAAGGGTATTAAACATTGTGTATGTAAGCTTCCTACTAGTGGGACACACTCATGATGATATATATGGGACATTTCATAGATTAACAACATAATTATCTAAATTAGAGACATTTTATTTTCCACATATCATGGAAACCTACAGAAAATGTCTAAGAGGTTTCAAGTAAATTCACTCCCTACATTATTAAGGATGTCTACGAATTCAAGGCCTTCATGGAGCCACACTTGTCAAATGGAAACCATAAAATAGTGGGTATTTTCAAACCTAATATGTTTAGCTTCTAAGTTGATGACATACCAATTATGAAAAATAAATCAACAATAAAGGATATGCAATGGTCCCAATATTTCGTACAAAGGATAATGGTGAACCAATTTTTTTGAAAGGGATACCTCCTATGGCACCTTTCAAAGAACTCAAAGACATGGAAAATCTGAAAAAGGTAATAAAATAATATATTAAACATTGGGGGAAATGTACAACATGTATATGTAGATAATAATAGATTCCAAAAATAATGTATTAGGAAAATGTTTTGTGTGCTTTGGATATACCATTTTAAAATTATATCAAAATGCCAGATGCTTTTTCCCCCA
This sequence comes from Torreya grandis, assembly GCA_037957365.1. NCBI lineage: Eukaryota > Viridiplantae > Streptophyta > Pinopsida > Cupressales > Taxaceae > Torreya > Torreya grandis. The sequence goes on from JARHVA010000163.1 coordinate 1,837,343, forward strand.
AAAATACATGGAAATGACATATATGACCTAATAATTATATTTATGTTGGGCCTATTTGTGGAAAATATAAATAATTATTCAATCTATTGATGGATTTGTATGTGGGACAAATGGTTCTAGTATTACCAATAAATGAAAATGAAAATGAAAATATATGGATGGGAAGGAATATGGGGATATTTACCTTAAACTGGAAGGTGAGAATGTGGATAAAAATATGATGATTCAATATTGGAAATCTTCAGGGAGATAAGAAGGTGAAGCATTGTATTGGTAATTTTTTATGGCTAATTAAATATGGATCAAATTGTTTAACCCTAAAATATAGATTAAGGTAATCTAGGGTTAAAGGGGGAAGAGATAGCCTAGGGAAAAAAGATGGTAGATTATCTCTTAAACAAGCCAATTAATTTCAAAACTCAAATAAACATATAATGAATTTATGATGCTGAGATGCTAAGAATATAAAGTACAACTATGCTAGATAATATAATGAAAGAAGATACTTAGATAGTTTTGATGTTAATATAGATTTGGATCTAAAATAGGTAGAAAATGGATTGGAACTAGATTTTGGAACAATCCTTTAATTCAATAAATTTGACATATCTAATCATGGACACTTCATCAACTTGGGATGGTTGTATTAATTCTATTGTCTGCTTGGACGTAGGTGTCTAGTATTGAATACCTACTGAAACTATATGTGACCACCTAGATACTTCTAGGTTTTACATCTTCTTCATTATATTGGATTTAGATCTAGGTCATGGACTATAAATTATCAAATAGGAGAACCCTAGTTCTTCATATTCATATTAGTTATGGCAAAAATGGGTTAGTGGGCACATGGTATCAATATACCCTAAATAACTCTCCATCTATGAACACTGCCTACATATCTAATACTTTGAAGAGGGACGTAAATTTATGTAATTATCCCCTAAATATTAGATTGGGTGTGAATCATGAAATGTGTTATAAAAAAGTACATCTATTAAATCATGTTAAAATAAAGAAGGAATTCATCTTAGCATATCAAGTTTGAGGGGCCTATTTGAGTCCATAGATGGATTTTTGGAGTCTGCATACAAGGGAAGAATAATCAATAAATCTCAATGGCTGCTCCATGTAAATTTATTCCTCAATATCACTATGAATAAATCTAATCTTCACATCCATCTGATGAAAATCCAATGATTTAATGTGGCAATAACAAGTGTGAGTCTAACGAATATCTTTTTATGATTGATGCAAAGGTCTATGTGTAATCAATTTTAGGCACATGTGAGAAACCCTATTCAACCAACCACACCTTGAACTTTCAAGAGACCCATCTATTGAAAACTTGGTATGATATATCCATATGCATTGAAACATATTTTTCCCTAAGAAAGAAGTGTCAAATCCCAAGTGTGAATCCTGATTAAGGATTTATACTCCTCATGTATGGCATATTCCCACTCAAGAATACTTAATGACTCCCAAAATGTCTACATATCTAAGGTAGAAGTATATAATTAATTTGGACCACTCTAAAACTCTACACATGTCTACCTATCATATAAAGTATCCCTAACCCATGTACCTATGCTCTATAATGTACGCCTAGCCCAAACATGACCAAAAGTGGATGAATTAAGTATAAAAACGTTATCCTTTGAAGTGTGTCTGGATGTGGATGAAGATGAATCTCCATCACTAATTTATTTATCAAAACTGAAATAAGTGTCCTCAACCTCTGAAATGTTCTTAGGTTGATCTACATCATCTAAATATAAAACAATTGGGTCCAATGAAGTGGGAGAAGTGTTAAGTGTTGAGACTATGGGACTCTCCTGAAAGCACTTATATTTATGAATATCTCATGTGTAGTTGGATGAATAAAGAAGTTACCCTTGACACCATATGTATAACCTATGAAGGAACAAGGCTTACTTTGAGGTTCCATAACCTTGTGTTTTTGTTTTTATATACATACCATATATGGAGATCTGAAAACCCTAAAGTGATCAATTGTAAGTTTCATTTTGTGCTAAGATTCAAATGGAGTTATACCTTTTAAATCTTTTTTAGGAACCCTATTATGAATGGAAAATGCACAATTAATGGTTTTGACCCAATATTGAGGCTCCAATAACTTAGAGTGAATCATATAGTTTGTCATCTCTTCCAAGGACCTATTCTTGCATTCTATTGAGGACTATAAGGAACTATACACTGTAAATTAATCCCCTCTATTATGCAAATTGGTCAAACCTATTGTTGACATACTCACCCCCATTATCAATTCAAAAAAACTTGATGAATTTCTTATATTATTTTTTTGCAAGAATCTTGAAGTCTCTAAACTTGTCAAAAACTTTAGATTTATGTCTAAGGAAGTGAACCCATGTGTATCTCCAGAAATCATCAATGAAGGTAAGGACATAATTAGCCTTTATGAAAGATAGAATAGTAAAAGGCCTAGATACATCACTATGTACTTACTCCAATGCCTATAAAGCTATCCAAGATTTACCTTTGTCAAATTTATCTTTGGGATGCTTCCCAAGGGTGCAACCCTCACAAAGACCCTTAGAGAAATGGACATGAGGTAAGCCTATGACCATATCATTTTTGTTGAGTTAATCTAGGTAGTGGTATTTAAGGTGGTTAAACCACTCATGCCAAAGTTTTTTAACTCCATCTAAATGAGTCATAAATGAAGTTAGATAAGAATCAAGGGAAAATTTTGAGAAATTATGTAACCTAGTTTGGTGATCTTCCCTACCCACTACCACTGTAGAATCATTGTTCAACTCTTTGATTGTGATTGAATCTAGTGAAAAATATACCTTCATGCCCTTACTAATTTGAGTGATTTGGTACACTAATAGGAGATTGGTTGAAAGCAATGGAAACTTAGATCATTACTGAATGTTCATCTATCCATTTCAATAGACCCTGTCCCTAAAACTTTTACTGAAGTGTCATCACCCAAAGTGATATAAGATATGCTGCAAGGCTATAAGGAATAAAAATCAAATTATGAAGATACCATGTGGTGGGAAACACCCAATTCAATAACCCATGAAGAGGTTGGAAATACAACTATGATAAAAGCCTTTCCCTTTACTTTCTCTTTACCTTTCCCTTTTGCCTTAGAATAATCTTCAGTTGTTGAATTTTGCTTGATAGACGCAGGAACACCTATGTTATTTTTATATATAAGATGAGTTAGGTGATAAATTTATTTCTTCATGCAATTTTTTTCATGATTCCAATTTTCATTTCACTAGGCATACTTAACCTTCTCTTTCTTAGGTTTGTCATTAGAAGAAAAGGTTTTAGTGGTTATTTAGCAGAGGTTGATTCTTTCTTCTTCTCTTGATCCTTGTTCTTTTTCTTCTTATATTTATTATAATCCTTTTATTTCCCATTCTCATCAATTAAGGATTGAGATTTTGAGGAATTCAATACACCTATATGTATTAACTTGTCTCACTCCTGAGTCAAATTAGTAACAAAGGCATCTAAAGAGGGCATTTTCCATGTAATGTATAGAGCACTTTTAGTGGCACAAAAATTAGACATAAAGACTAAGTAATTAAGACCTATCTTAGATATTATATAAATAATAATTTGGTCATATTTATTCTCTATTCTACATTATTTCAATTGCAATCTCAAAGACTTGATCTTGGTAAAGAAATCCTAAAGAGTGTCAAAGTTTATAGGACTTAGGATGATAAGCTCATTTTCAAGTTTGTGACCTCTCATCACATCTATATTCATAAAAAGATTCAATGTATTCCACACTTCATTGGGTGATTTAGTAGGTTCAAAGTGAAATAGAATACTAGGAGACACAAATAGACACAACAACCCATAAACTTCATCACAATAGTTGTACCACTAAACTTTTTTATATTTATATCTTAGGTTTAGTATCATTGCCCATTGTAATATGAAGTAAATACTTACTCTTTAGTATAATTTTCATTTTAGTTTTCCATTCATAGTAGTTAAATGGTGTTAGAGGGTTAAATGAACTTGTATCTATTGTGCATAAATAAATTGAAGTGGTTAAAGTTGAAGTTGTTTGTTTATTTTATAAATAGAAGTGAAAAATAGAAAGGAAAGTGACTCAAAAATTATGAAATGGTAACCCCTATGGATTTTTTAAATAATTCACACTCAAAAGACATCAACCATAGTAAATAATGTGTTTTTAAAAACTAGTTTGAATGTCTATCTCTTGTAGTAGGATGATTCACTCTTAATTTTGGTACTTTATGTTGATAATATTTTGATCACTATGAGTTATCATTCATCAATTGTAGTGGTGAAAGAAGGTATCTAGGAATGTTTTCCATGACATACTTGGGATTGGTACATTACTCCTTGGGATTCAAATTTCTCAGTTTAACTCAGGGATCACTCTTACATAGCCTAAGTATGTTCTCTATCTACTTATTTAGTTTCACATGATTAATAGTGAGCTAAATTTGACTCAATTTATATCTATATTCAAGATTGAGGTATATTTTACTTCACCTTTGGTCGATGCTACCTTGCATCAAAAAATTATATGTAGCCTTATCTAATTGACACATATTAGACTTGACATATCATATACAGTGGGCCTAGTCTCTAGATTCATGCAATAACCCCATGAACTATACTAAAAAGTAGATAAGAAGATATTGCACTAAATTTAGGGCACACATAAATTAGAGATTCACTATAGAGCTAGTAGTCACATGAACTTAATTATCTATACTAACTCAGATTTGGCTATCAATATTTAGAATCACAAGTCCAGTTTAGGTTATAGTTTCTCCATTAGTTTAGGTTCAATTCGTTGGTAAATCAAGAAGAATAATGTTATTACTTTATCATCTAATAAGGTAGAGTATATGGGGTTTTCAATTCTATCAATGAGTCCATATAACTTTAGGTTATTCTCAAAGAGTTTAGTATCTAGTTTAGATGACCTAACATAATCTATTGTGACAATCATAATACTATTTGGATTTGTAAGAATATGGTTCAACATTAGCTGACTAGACACATAAAAACTCACATGCACTTAATTAGAGATATATTTATGGGGACATCATTGATCTAATATATTTTTAGATGATAGATCAAATTATATACATGTTCACCAAACCTTTCATGGAGATTAATTATCTTCATTTGTAGAATCTTTTTGAGGTTCAGGACATTGCATCATCATCTTATAAGGGAGCCTTATAGCCTCTTATTTATCTCTCTCTCTCTATTTTTGGGGGAGGGAAGAAGTTTTTCCTACAAGTTTTCTAATTTTAAATAGTTTATGAGAGATTATTTTTTACATGGGTACTTCATCAAGCCTAGTTGTCAATACCCATTTTTTACACTACCCAGCAAAGTTATACTTAAGTGCTTTATTATTTGGTTTTGTATCCTTATTCATTATCCTTTTGTTATTATTGATTTTCTACCATCCTTGGTAAGAGATTTATTGCTATTTTGTTTGAGCGGAGGTTATTCATGATGAGGACAAAGTCACATCAAATACATCTCTTAATTTTAGTCAGTATATACCTTAATCAGGTTGGGGGTTTCCAATTTAAGTTTTATTTTTTTATTTAGTGGATTAGATTAGATTACTTCCTTTCCATTCATTATATTATATTTAATTTCAAAATATAATAGATAGGAAAATAAATATTTATTTCTCTCCTTCTCTTGCACCAAAAAGAAAACAATATTTAGTTTCTTTATTTGCTTACATACACTTCATAAATTCTCGAAGGGACTCAGTCTTGCATTTAGATATTAAGTATATTTTGTGAGTATCATTATTCATAGATTTATGAGCTATAATAAATAAATTAACAATGAAATGAACTTTGGAAAATAACCCAAAATAACCTTTAGATCACATGCCACTTTGAGGGGGCAATCTCCTTTGAGCATGCTCAATACAAAAATATTTGTGGATGCATTCATTAGGCCTCAAAACTTAATTACTAAATATATTATAACAACTACTAATTCCCATGCATGTGGGATAATTCAAATGTGCTCAAGGGATAACTTAAAAAGCATATGCATCCATAATGACTAATACACTAATAATGCAAAAAGAAGGGTAGGACATAGGTTCTTAATATCCCCTCCCCCTTAGAAAAAGATTTATCCTCAAAGCTTCATATGTGGGAATCATTGATGAATTTGAAATAGTAGTTCCCATGTTGCATCTTCTAGTTGCATGTCATGCCACTGGATTAAGGCTTATGTGATTTAATGGGAATGAAGCTCATAGGTGTGCCTATCTAGAACTACTTTTAATTCAATAAATATGGAGCCTTCATTATCAAGTTCTAGTAAAACTATTTTCACTTTGATGGTGGTTTCAAGAACTTTATTCAAATAAGAGACATGAAAGAATGGGTGAACTTAGGAGGAAGGTGGAAGCTCCAAATTGTAAACAACAAACCCAATCTTGTTGGGGATCAACCAACAATGTTGATTACACTTATGAAAGCAATTAAACATGGAATTAAACCAGAAAGATAAGTAACTAGAATCAAAAATAACAAAGAACAAGAGATACAAGAAACCACCCTAAAAACTTGTATTAAACTCTTTACAGAAGGAATACAATTGAAGAAACTTCTCTTCTTCCACACCTCTCTCAAATGTACAGATCTCTCTCTAGATCTCTTTCCCTCAAGAGCTCTCTCTCTCAATTCCAATCAACTCCAACAACCTGGAATGATTCACATATACAATTCTATACTGTTCAACACTTACACTACAATAAGCTATGAAGATTTATCCTATTATATAATAATTAGGAAACATGAGCATACAACTACAGCCATCAGATGCACCTCCTAATCAAGGGCTCTAAATAGTCTTACTAATAATAGAGATGTAGACTTAAGACTATCACTTAATCCCATCATGCAAACACTCTATTCTGTCCACAAAAATAGCTTTCTGGACGCACAGGTAACCGACGTTGGTTCCTGCCTGTTTGCCTGTGACCGACGTTGGCTGATCCCTGTCGACGCCGGCATCTCCTGGTCTGCTCCTGACTGACGTCGGTCGCTCTTGACCGACGCCATTGACTGTATAAACCTACAACTTTGCAAAATGCTCCTTTGGTGAAGCTTTTAGCTCCACACCTTAACAATCTCCCACTTGGAGATAAACAGCTACACCAGTACCTGTACATCAACATCTTCTAGCTCCTCCATCTTCAACTCAATCATGAAGACCAACAAAAGTTGAATGAAGATTCAAATTCTCCTTTTTAACTGGCTTGGTTAGCATATTATTAGTATTCTTATCTGTATGGATTTTCTCTAGCTTCAACTCACCATCCTCCAATACTTGTCTTATGAAGTGGTACCTAAGTTGTATATGCTTTGTTCTTGAATGAAAGGCTGAATTCTTAGCCAAATGAATTACACTCTGACTATCACTGTATAATCTGCAACTCTCTTGCTCCTTTCCTAGCTCTTCCATGAATCGTGTCATCCATATCATCTCTTTGCTAGCCTCTGTGACTGCAATATACTCTGCTTCTGTAGTTGACAAGGCAAAAACCTTCTGCAACTTTGATATCTAGCTAACCGCTGTTCCACCAACAGTGAAAACATATCCTGTGGTGCTCTTTCTACCATTCAAATCACCTGCCATATCTGAATCTACATAACCATGTAGAGAAGTATCTGAACCTCCATAGCACAAATGCCTACTGCTGGTTCCTCTCAAATATCTAAGGATCCACTGAACTGCTTTCTAGTGTTCCTTTCCTAGATTGGCCATATACTTACTTACAACTCCCACTGCTTGGGCAATATTCGGTCTAGTACACACCATTGCATACATTAAACTCCCTACTATGGAAGAATATGGAACTCTACTCATGTACTCTACCTCATCATGTGAATTAGGACATTGTTCTTTACTCAACTTAAAATGTCCAGCCAAAGGTGTGCTTACCGGTTTTGCATCCTGCATATTGAACCATTTCAACACCTTGCTCACATAATCCTCTTGAGACAAAATCAACTTGTGATTTTTCATGTCTCTCTTAATGCTCATGCCAAGGATTTTATTTTCTGCTCCCAAATCCTTCATGGAAAACGTGTGAGCTAATTTCACCTTAAGCTCAGAGATATCCTGCATGTGTGATCCTGCAACTAACATATCATCTACATACAACAACAAAATAATATATCTACCATTATTCAATCTCTTAAAATACACACAATGGTCAGATTGACACCTACTGTAGCCATGCTCATTCATAAACCTGTCAAATCTCAAATACCACTATCTAGGAGCTCGCTTGAGGCCATACAAGCTTTTCTTCAATTTGCACACTAATTTCTCCTTACCTTTGACCTCAAATCCTTCCATCTGATACATATATATTTCCTCATCCAAATATCCATGAAGAAACATTGTCTTAACATCAAGCTGCTCAAGATGAAATCCTCAATAGCAACTAAAGACAATACAGTCCGTATAGAAGTCATTTTAACAATGGGAGAAAAAATCTCACCAAAATCAATACCTGGTCTTTGTGCAAATCCTTTCACTACCAATTTGGCCTTATATCTCATCTGTCCGTTCTCTCCTTCCTTCAATCTGTAGGTCCATCTGTTCTTCAGTGTCTTCTTACCAGCTGGAAACTCAACCAAATCCCATGTTTGGTTCTCTTTCAAGGACTCCATTTCCTCAACCATGCCATGCTCCCATTGATTCTTGGATTCTACCTGTATTACTTCTTTAAAACTCTTTGGTTCTCCACCATCAGTTAGAAATAAATATAATAATGAAGGGGAATATTGAATTGGAGGTTTACTTAACCTTTCTGAGCTCCTGATGGGCATTTGAGACTCATTCACAACATGCTATCCGCCCAAATTCTCTGACAGTGACTGACCTCGGTCACCTCTAGGCCTGTAACTGGCCAACGTCGGTTCTCCCTGGCTGACGTCAGTTCCTTCCTGGCCAACGTCGGTCACTGTATGACCGACATCAGTTTCTATCCTGCCAACATCGGTTCCTGCTTGGCCGACGTCGGTCTCTGTGTTTTCCTTTTTGTGATTAATTTTTCCCGCGAGCTCATTTTGGACCGTCACCTCGTCCAATTCTCCATTGCTCTGCCTAGATTGATTCAGCTTCTTCAGTTGATCACTATACATTACTTTTTCATTGAAAACATCATCACAGATCCTAATTATCTTGTTAGTTCCTATATTCCAAAACCTAAATCCAAAATCATCAAAGCCATAGCCAATAAATGTACACCTCATAGACTTAGCATCCAACTTCTTTCTATTTTCCTTATCAACGTGCACAAAGGCTTCACAACCAAAAACTTTGAGAAATGAGAGATCTACCTTTTTACCTATCCATGTCTCTTCTAGAATTCCACCATCTAGAGCTATAGAGGGTCCTCTGTTAATCAGGTACACTGCAGTATCAACAGCTTCTGCCCAAAACTCTAAGGACAAACCAGCATGCAATCTCATACACCTTACATGCTCCATTATTATATCTAGTTCATCCTTTCAACAACTCCATTTTGCTGAGGTGTCCTTGGAACCGTCCTTTGCCTGCGAATTCCATGCATATAACAATACCAGTTGAACTTATAGCTGCAGAACTCACCACCATTATCAGATCTCAGGCACTTCAATCTCTTACCTGTTTCATTCTCAACCATAGCTTTCAAAATCTTAAAAGTCTCAAATACATCATATTTCTTCTTAATACAATAGACCCATACCTTTCTTGTAGCATCATCTATGAACGAAACATAGTACTGTGATCCTCCAATACAAGCAACCTGAGTCGGTCCCCACACGTCTGTGTGAACAAGCTATAACTTATGCTTCTTCTTTGTTGACCCAGTCTTGAGAAAACTCACTCTCTTCTATTTCCCAAAAACACAGTGCTCACAAAAATCTAGATCTATGCTTTTCAAATCTGAAAGCTTACCTTTTGACTTAAGAATGGACATTCCCTTCTCACTCATGTGGCCGAGCCTAGAGTGCCACAATTTTGCATCCACATCTGAAGTAGATAATATAGAAGAAGAATTATTAGTAACAAAATTACACAAATAGAGAGTACCTACTCTCTTACCTCTGGCCATTACAAGTGCACCCTTGGTCACCTTCCAAGATTCAGCTGTGAGAGTTACTGTACATCCCTCATCCCCTAACTTTCTTGCAGAAATCAAATTTCTCTTCAAGCTGGGAACATGCATGACGTCTCTCAACACCCATGTGTTGCCATTCTACATTTTTAGCTACATTTTTCTTTTGCCAATAATTTTACAAGGCTCATCATCCCCTAAATACACTATTCCAAAATCTCCATGGACATAGTCACTAAAATATTCTCTATTAGGGGTAGCATGAAAAGATGCACCAGAATCTAAGACCCAAGATTCTATATTATTATGCAAAGAGAATATAAGAGCATCTTGTGCAATACCTGCAACCTTTGCTTCTTCTTTTCCTTTGTGTTGATTGTCCTCCTTAGGCTTTGACCAACAATCTTTGCTTATGTGCCCCATCTTTCCATAATTCCAGCATTGTGGCTTCCTGCCATTTCTAGATTTGGATCTACCTCTCACCTTTGACTTAGACCTTGATCTCCCTTTCTTGCTCTTCTCTTTTTGCCTTCCCCTACTCTCAAAACTTAAAGCATTCCCTGATGTTTCCTTTGTGCTTTTCCTGCAAATTTCTTCATTCAAGATCACACTAACAACATCCTCTACTTTTAAAATATTTGAAGCAGATGCAGTATTACTAACTGCCATTACTAAGCTATGTCAGCTTTCAAGCAAAGAACATAATATTAAAAGAGCTTTAATTTCATCACCAAACACTATTTTGACTGAACTTAATTGATTTACAATTCCATGGAAATCATTTAGATGATTAGATACAGATCCACCTTCCTGCATACGCAAATTAAATAACTGCTTCATAAGATATACCTTATTAGAAGCTGAGGGTTTTTCATACAAATTTGCTAAAGTAGTCATTAAATCTATCGTAGACTTTGTCTGTAATAAATTGGATATCACAGTAGATACCAGACTCAATCTTATAGACCCCAGAGCCTTTCTATCAAGAACTTCCCATTCTTCATCATCCATGTCTGTGGGCTTCTTTGCAATCCCACCTAACGGTAAGTATAGATCTTTCTGATACAGATAATCTTCTATCTGCATTCTCTAATGTTGATAATTCTTGCCATTAAACTTCTCCATTCTTAGTTTACTTTATTATTTCATTGCTTCTCCCACTCAAACAGAAATCCCTGTAAAAACCCCTGTGAGTACCCTGTAATCAATACACACTAACTAGATCTAAAACACATGTTAGTCAACCTGAGCTCTGATACCACTTGTTGGGGGATCAACCAACAATGTTGATTACACTTATGAAAGCAATTAAATGCAGAATTAAACCAGAAAGATAAGTAACTAGAATTAGAAGTAGCAAAGAACAAGAGATACAAGAAACCACCCTGAAAAATTGTATTAAACTCTTTACAGAAGGAATACAATTGAAGAAACTTATTTTCTTCCACACCTCTCTCGGATGTACAGATCTCTCTCTAGATCTCTTTCCCTCAAGTGCTCTCTCTCTCAATTACAATCAACTCCAACAACCTGGAATGATTCACATATATAATTCTGTACTGTTCAACACTTACACTACAATAAGCTATGAAGATCTATCCTATTATATAATAATTAGGAAACATGAGCATATAACTATAGCCATCAGATGCACCTCCTAATCAAGGGCTCTAAATAGTCTTACTAATAATAGACATGCGTACTTAAGACTATCACTTAATCCCATCATGCAAACACTCTGTTCTATCCACAGAAATAGCTTTTTGGATGCATAGGTAACCGACGTCAGTTCCTACCTATTTTCTTGTGACTGACGTCGGCTGATCCCTGCTGACATCGGCATCTCCTGGTCTACTTCTGACTGATGTCGATCGCTCCTGACCGATGTCGGTGACTGTATAAACCTACAACTTTGCAAAACGCTCCTTTGGTGAAGCTTTTAGCTCCACACCTTAACAAATCTACCATAAAACCTTATATGGCCCATAAAAATTTAGAGAAATATTATGATGCCCTTTTAGTTTCAAGGATGATTTCTTATATGGTAATAGATGAATAAAAACCATCTCATCAGGTTAAAAGATGCAATCGGAATGGTGTTGATTAGTCTGATGCTTCATTCAATTATTCTTAGATGAAGATTACCTTGCAGAGTGATGGGAATTTGATCTTGATGTTAGATAATAGTGTTAAATACCTGAACCGGTGAACTTCCAAGGGTATATGGGAGAAGTGTTGGGGGTGCTTGACCATAAACCAATTCATATGGAGTCATTTTAGTAGAAGTGTGATAGGAGGTATTATACCACCATTCTACAAGGAGAAACCATTTTTCCCACTATTTTTGTCATTCTAAAGTAAAGAAACAAAGGAATGTTTCCAAGCATTTGTTGATAATTTCTTTCTAGCCATCCATCTAGGGGTGATGCCTAGAGCTCATCTTCAGTTGTGTGCTTGTGCATCTAAATAGCTCTGTCCAAAAATTGATGGGGAAAGTTGCATCAAAATTGGAGATAATGGAAGAAGGGATGCCATGAAGATGGAAGATATGATATAGGAAAACTTATGCGATTGTGAAGGTTATATAAGGATGTTTGAGGGCACAAAAATGACTATATTTGGAGAGGTGGTCTACCATGACAAGGATCACTAGTTTTCCTCTAGATTTAGGGATCCCCTCAATGAAATACATATAAATATCTATCTAGATCATAGTATAAATGGGCAAGGGATTCATAAAATAAGGAATCATTGTTATTTCACCTTTGTTATGTTTGTAAATATCACATTCAACCACCATATATTTAATTTCCCCTTTTATCCCCTTCAAAAATAAGTTTTGACATGTTCACTCATATGTTTTGAGAAATAATAAGTGCCCTAATGATGGATAAGCATGGATTTCATAGAATACAACCTAATGAAGATTTGTGCTATGGGGAAGCACCAGATTTCCCTTGTATGGTAGAGAAGCACCATCATATGAATAATGTGGTAATATAGAGGGGTTATTGGCTAATTATTTAATGAGGTGGTGTAAGGAGAGATAATTTATATACCCTTGGTGTATAGATTCTAACTAATTCAAAATTCGCATGGAGAATAAAGAAAGGGAAGTTTGGTCCTCAAATGTGTGTGAGAGAGAGAATCCACCATGACATTATCTTTACCCTTATTGTAAGTGATCTCATAATCATAGCCCATGAGTTTTCTAACCCATTTATACTATTTTGGTGATGAGACCTATTATTCTAGGAAATATTTCAAACTCTGGTGATTAGTTTTGATGTAAAAATTATTCCCAAGAAAGTATGGCTGCCATTTTTATACTGCATGTAGAATTGCCATCATTTCCTTTTTGTATGTAGACAAAGCCAAATTTTGTCTAGAAAGGGATTTTTTAGTGAAAGAAATGGGATGAACCTCTTGTATAATAACACCACCCAAGCCATTACCACATACATCACTTTTGATGGTGAAGGTTTTGGTGAAGTCTGGCATGGCCAAAATTGGTGTGTTACACATAGACTATTTGAGTGCCACGAATGCTTGGTTAGTTGTAAAATCTCACATGGATACATCCTTATTCAATAAGTAAGTCAAGGGAGCTATGATCTTTCCATAATCCTTGATTAAATTTTTATAGTATCCTATAAGGTCTAGTAAGCCATGAAGGCTCTTGAATGTTGTTGGCTGAGGTCAATGTTGCATGACACTAATTTTTATGGATCCATGTAGATCACATAAGATGAAACAATGTGCCTCAGATATTCAACTTCATCTTGACCAAAAGAGCACTTGGAATTCTTGGCACATAATTGATTATATTCTATAAGTTATAATATCCTATCAATATGCTAGATATGCTCAACCCATGTGCGTCTATAGATCAAAATATCATCAAAGAAAACCAAAGCAAATTGATAGAGGAAAGGTCAAAATATTTTATTCATTAGTCCTTGAAATTTTGAAGTGACATTTTCAAGTCCAAATGGCATGAGAAATAATTCATAGTGACCATCATGAGTACAAAATGTTATCTTTAGAATGTCATTAGCATACATGCAGATATGATAATAGCCTAAATGAAGATCCAATTTGGAGATTTTTTTGCCCCATGGAGCTCATCAATAAGATCATAGATGATTGGAATTGGTAATTTATCTTTGATAGTGAGGTGGTTAAGGGCATATAAGTTAATTTAGAGGCACCATGACCCATCCTTTTTGTGGACAAGAAGTACTAGGGAGGAGTATGGGCTGGTGCTGGGGTGAATAACTACATACTTATAGAGTTCCATACTAGCTACTCAATCTTAGTCTTTTGTAGATGAGGATAATGATATGGTTGAATATTGGGTGGGATGCTCCCTGGAAGGAGAAAAATGTGATGATATTTAGGGTGTGAAGGGGAAAACCCATTGGATCTATAAAAATGGTTTTATGATTTTAGATGATGAATTGTAAGTTAGCAGGGTAGTTAGTAGTAGTGGGGAGTTGGAGCTAGATGGAGTGCATTTGGGAAATGACCCCATGTGAGCCTTTCTTTAGAATATTTTTCATGTGATGGGAATTGATGATGTGATCAAATCTATAAAAGGCCCCTTTTAAGGTGTGCTTCTAGACACTATTTTTGAACTATATCCAAAGCTCATAGAAGTCCCATATAATAAGTCCCAATGTGCAGAGCCACTACACCCCTAAGACCACATCACATCCTCCTAAGGTTAGGGAAAACATATTTGAGCAAAGAGTGAAATCATCAATCATGATACATTCATTATGATACTTCCCTTTACATTTAAATGTTCCCCCAATATCAATCATGAATTTAAAATGAGAACAATGGTGGACAAAACAGTCTTCCTACTTAGCAATGCAAGGATTGATGAAATTATGAGTGTTTCTAGAGTTAATGAGGATTATGAGAGGGATATTTTTAAAGAACCCCTTAACCTTTAGGGTTTAATGGGTGGTAATGCCTACTAGTTTAAGGAGAGATAACTTGGTTTGAGTCTCATGAGACATTAAGTCCTCTTAGGGGCTTTGTTATGATTGAGCATCATATAATTCCTAGATATTAATCTCGTTGTCCTACTCTAGTAGTGATTCCATTTCTAGAAAGTAGAGATTTTATGTGATGCACCTATGACCCTCAACCCATTTTTCATCAAAATTATAACATAATCCTTTTTCCTTATAATCTCACATCTCTGCCTGATTAAGGTGCTTGATTGGTACGATTGTGGTTATCCACTAGGTCACTATGTTCTTTACAGGTGGGAAAGTGGGAGGTCAATGTTGCATTGATATTTTATCTTCTGATAACTTAGCTAGACACAAGGTGTCCATCATGTTATTGGGATAAAATATTTTCACCTCTGATTGGATTAGCTCTTAGAATCCACTAATAAAAAAATTCTTAAATAAGTCATCTAATAACCCTTCAATGTGATTAGTCAATTTATCAAATTTAATCTGATAATCATGAATGGTGCTTGCCTAGCAGAGTTTGGTGAGAGATCCCATAAATTCCTTGAATGTTGAGGGACCAAACCTACCCATAAGTATGCAAAGGTTTTCCAATCAATTTCATAATTTAACTTGAGATACCAATGATACCATTGGAGTCCTTCTTATTCCAAATATAAGGAAGCAATTGGGACTTTGATGATAGAATAAGTATTATGAAGGTTAAATAATTAATCGACTCGATATATCTATCCTATAGGATTTGTACCATTTAACCTTGTAAATACCAGCTTGGGCCCACATTATTTGGGGGGAGAAGATAAATTATTCTCCTAAGAAGATTCCTTTTGAAATTTGTTGAGAAAAAAGTCTATTCTACTAATTTAATCCACACATCATATCAGTTAACTCAGTGACTTGGGATTTCAATGTTGTGATTTCTTCTTCCATGATATTTTTGCTTAAACAGGTGGCTACCATAACCAATGTTTTATTTGTCAAGGGATAGAAAAATTCATTCTAAGACATGGTTAGTAAGGAATTTTTTTAATTTGGGCTCAATCAAAAGGGGTAAATGTACTTTTACTAGTTTTTAGGCATGTCTTGGTTAGGATTGATGAAGGCAAGGGCAATTTCAAAATCATAATGGAAAAACTATAAATTTTTTCCAAGAGGGACAAAATACTAGAAAAGGGGAAGGAATATTGTGAGAAAGTTTGGAAGGAAGAGGGAAAAAACTAAATAAATTATGGAAAAACCTAAAAAAATAAAAATTTGAGATTTTTGGCTAATAAAAGTGGAATTTAGATATGGACCCTCAAGGAAAAAATGTGTAGAATGGAATTTTAGGTATTCAAGGAAATTTTGAGAGTAAATAAAGATATAAAGGGAAAGATATGGAAAAAATAGAAATTATTTCTCTTTTTTTTTTTGAAAAATTGATTGTCGCTTAGTTGTTGCCAAAATCCTATATGCAAGTGCATGATTACCAACTATTTTCAACTATCCACTGTATTATTGGTGTTTTAAAAAAATTATGTTGGATATGGGCCCTAAAGTTGTTTGATTGACTAAGGGTTTAAGGAGTCTCTTTGGCCACCAATATTGTTTGAATGAGTACCTCTCTCCAAAAATGTTTTGGCCATGGATTTACCCCCAAGCAATAGCTCTTGGTTTACCTCATGGGTGGAAACTAATCAATTAGGATGGGGCCATTACCCTTTTTGCTATCAAATCCTCTTAATGGGCTAGTTAATTTAGGATTCCTATGGTACTCCTTATAATGAGTTTTAGGGCTTATGCCTAAGTACTTCCCATAGTTATGTAGATGAGTATTTACCCTTATCCTAA
This sequence comes from Torreya grandis, assembly GCA_037957365.1. Classification (NCBI taxonomy): domain Eukaryota; kingdom Viridiplantae; phylum Streptophyta; class Pinopsida; order Cupressales; family Taxaceae; genus Torreya; species Torreya grandis. The sequence continues at coordinate 1,854,323 of JARHVA010000163.1, forward strand.
CCAACAATGAATATTTAGAAAACCGAGGCAAGGAAAAATATTTTTTGTAATCGCATAGCTCTTGGAAAGCCATTGTTGAAAAAAAAATCTCCAAAATCTATCCACAGGGAGAGAAAGTGCTCTGATACCAAATGTGAGGATCCTTTTACACAGATTTATGAATTATAGAAAATAAATGAATAATGAAATGAAATTTCAAAAATAACTGAAAATAACCTTTAGATCGTAGGACACTTCAAGGGGGAAACATCATTTGAGCATTCTCAATAAAATAATATTCATGGATGCCTTCATTGGGCCTCAAAACTTACTTAAATACTAAATCTATTATAAAAACTGCTACTTCCTATGTATGTGGGATAATTCAAATATGCTCAACGGATGACTTACAAAGCATATGTACCCATAGTGACTAATACACTAATAATGCAAAGAAAAGGGTATGACACAGGTTCCTAATATATTTTAGGGAAATAAAAAAATAATTTTTTAACTTTGGAATAATCTATTTTCAATTTGAAACATGTTTTTTATTTCACAAACAAACAAGCATACAAACACATACAAACCTAGGCAAATAAAGGTGTTATTTCAGCATTGATTTTCTTTATTTGTATGAGATAGAAACATTTTTTTAACTCATAAAATCAGAAAATCAAAAATTAAGTATTCACCTCCATTCAAATAAAATCATTTAAACTTAGTGGGCTTTCATAGGAAACACAAGAAACTAGTTTTAACTTGCATATGCAAAGGAATATTTAGATACTTAGTATTATTATTGCCTAGAATCTAAATATTATTAATGAAAAATATCTCATTCAAATTTGAAGTTATGTGGCTATACCACCCAAATCTACATGAAGACATAAAGTCTTGGTGGCAAGAATCCTTCTTAGGATCTGACATGTTCATCCTAGTTAAGAAACTTAATCACCTAAAATCAAAACTAAAAATTTAGAATAGGGAGGCTTTTGATAATATCCTTACTCAAAATAAACCCTTTAAATAACTCAAAAAATTTGAAATCTACTCTTCTCTATATGGTAATGATGATTATAACTATGCTCTTGAGAAAAATCTTCTCAGTGCCTATCATAACCTGGAAGCTAAAGAAGAGTATTTTTGTAAACAAAAGTCTAGATGCCTTTGGATAAAGGAGGGGGATAGGAACACAATTTTTTTTCATTGGAAAGAATCTAGAAATAGGAACAAAAAACTGATTTTGGAACTCATACAGGATGATGGAAGGAGATGCATGAACCTTCATGATATTGACAACCAGATTATTCAATTTTTTTGGGACTTGCTCAAATAAAGTGGTTATCTAGAGCACTATTTAGAGAAAAAAATCTTCAAAAAATCCCAAGCCTTATTTCTCAAGCCAAAAATATTGCACTCTTGAAACCCCCCTTAGTGGAAGACATTAAGGTTGTAGTGTTCTCAATGAAAAGAGGTAAGGACTCGAGTTTGGACAAATTCCATCCCATCTTTTTTTAGATTTTTGGGATATCATTCAAATAGATGTGGAAGATATTGTCTTGGAATTATTTACAGAAGGTATGATTCTAAATGACTTGAACAATACCTTTCTCATGGTCATTACAAAAAACATCAGAGTAAATCAGCTCAAAGACTTCATACTGATAATCTTATGTTCTATGACTTACAAAACTTGTTCAGTAACTTTGGTCATAAGAATCAAACCCATTCTAGAGAGAATCATGTAATAACATCAAGGAGATTTTTTCTCAGGCCATCAAATCATGGATGGGTAAATCACCATACATGAGATAGTCCATTCCACACATTTAAATAATAATCATGGAATGCTCATCAAACTTGATATGAACAAATCATACAATAGAGTCTCCTGGAAATTTTTGGATAAAATATTAGATAAATTTAGATTCAATTCCTCTTTTATAACCATCACTTAAAGTTTCATATGCACTCCCAAGTTCTCAGTCATTATCAATGTGATCCCATAAGGCTTCTTCTTGACCAATCGAGGTCTAAGACAAAGGGACCTGTTGTCCCCTTATCTTTTTATCATCCTTGATGAATCACTAGGAAGAGTGGTAACTATATCCAAAGACATAAGATTCATTAAAGGAATCAAAGTAGCTCAAGGCACCAGATTAGTCTCCCATGAACAATTTGTTGTGACACCTTCTTAATTGGAGAAGCCATAATATAAGAAGCTAATAATTTTAAAAGGATCCTTTTAGATTATGAGAAAGTGTCCAATCAGAGCATCAATTTCAACAAAATTTATGCCTTTTTCATTAACACCCACTAAGGCCTTCAAAATAAACTGGCCAACATCCTTAGCTATCAAATAGGGAAGCTCCCTTCCATCCATTTTGGACTTCCTCTTTTCATAGGTAAACTAAAAGATGAATACTAGAATCCGTTGGTGGATAGAATTAAAAATAAACTCATTAGATGGAAAGGTCACCTCCTTAATCAAGTTGATAATCTCAAATTACTTAAGATCAATATTCAGATCATCCCAATATAATTCATGTCTATTTTCAAAATTTTGAACAAAATTGTAGATAAAATAGAATAGATCCAATGCAGTTTCTTATGGAAAGGGATGGAAGAAAGGATTAGGTTCCCCCTGGTTCATTGGGATAAGGCTTGTCTACCTAAATATAATGGTGGACTAGGGCCTTGAAAAATAAGAGACATGAACAAATCTCTTCTTGCCAAAATGGGTTGGAAAATGCTTAAATAAGATAAACAATGGACATAAATCATTAAGGCCAAATACATAAAAGATAATAATGAAGATAGCTTCCTATGGGAGGAAGGCTCAATGGATGGCTTGAATTTATATAAAGTGATCTCTTGTGGAAAGAATCTCTTACAAAAAAGATATAGGTGGCAAATAGACAACAAGGAATCGATGGATTTTTGGGATGATCCTTGGTTTTCTCAAATCCCCCTCAGCTTTCAACACTCATGGACCAACCTTTCTATCAACTTCAAAGATGAATGGGGAACTAAAGTAAAAGACTACTAGGACTTCTCCAAAGGATCCTTAGAATGAAAATTCCTTAATTTGGATAACATCACTTATGAGGAATCCCAAGCTCTTCTTGAGCTTAATTCAAAAATCTAGAAAATTCGCATACCCCACTTTTTGAATAAGGATTATATTCTTTGGTTCATTGAAGATAGTTTGACTTGCTCAGTGAAGTCAGGATATTTAGTGGAGCTAAAACTAGAGGATCAATAGGATTTTTGGCAACCTTTCTCGATCAAATACCTTATCCTAAAAATCAACATTTTTTTTGGTTGGCTACTCAGAATCAAATTCTCACAATAGATAATCTTATCAAGAGGGGAATAAAAATTATTAATCATTGCTCACTTTATTACACTTATGTAGAGTCAGTTCATCATCTATTTCTAGAGTTCCCCCTTAGTTTCTTGATGCTCTATAGGTTGATTAATTGGTTTCTAGTCTCCTGGGTCTGCCTAAGCTCCATTCAAAATCTTATTCAATAATGGAAACCCTCATGGTCATTCCCATCTCTTTCCTTTTAATAGACCCTTTCCCTCCCTTATTACTTCTAGGGTATATGGAAGGCTAGGAATGATCAGGCTTTTGAGAATAATATCTCTCCACCTAGGTTGATCTTCAATCATTTGTGTTCTTCTATAGTAGAGAATTGAGAAGCTTTTATCCCCAAAGACAAGGTTAGGTGATCCCCATCTAAATCTTATATTTTTCATTTATAGAATTTGTCTCAAATTATGGAAATAGTACCATCAGTGGTAGTTTGTCATGCCACCAAATGGTTGAGTCCCCTTATGGGTAGTTTAAGCTTAAATTCGATGGTACATCAAAAGGCAATCTAAGACTGGTTGGGGGGGGAGGGGTGATTCATGATCATGTTTGTTTGGTATTTACTACTTGTGCAGGTCCCTTGGGTCACCAAACCAACCACATTATCAAGGCCATGGCTACTTTTTGGGGCATTCAACTTGCTTCCCATCTCCACATCCCCAACCTTATCATCGAAGGTGACTCCATCAATATTATTCATACCCTTGATGGTAAAGTCACCTCATCCCATACCATAAAATATATAATTTATTATGCCCACAACCTTTTAATTTCATTCAAGTATTTTTACATAGTCCACATGTACAAGGAGGGAAACTTTACGATAGATATCCTTGTCAATTTTTATGTGTACATTGATAAGTTAGTTGCATGAGATAATCCTAATTAAATCCCATCCCAAATCCTTATCACCCTTAATCATGATTTCATCTAATCATCACCTTGAGTCAGCTAGGTCTGCCCTGAATGACACATCAATGAATAACATGAGGAATTGGTTGGTTAATGATTTCCACCCCAATTTTGCATTTAATGCCATTGGGAATAACACTTTGTTAAAATTTTATAGAAGTCTAAACATGAATGCTAAGTTTATAGGCATCACTCCTTGTAACCAATTGATAATGGCCTAGGTGAAAGAGACCAACTGGAACCACTTTCATGTTCAGATGTTTAGAATAATAGGAAAGTTTAGAAAAAAATCTACAAAGGGGGTTTGGCTTCATTTATGCAATGCATTACTAGCTATGGTAAAAACCTATCAAAATATTTTGTTCTTATATAGAATAAATGAATAATCAAAATGAGGGGTTTGAGAATTGAGGTCTCAAAGGAAAATATTGGTGAGGTGATAGGCATGTCATGTAATGGGACAAAATCTTTCAAAGATAACAACTAAAAGTTGAAGATTATATATAAATTTTTCAAAACTAGTGAGGAGATGAAGACAAATAAAAAAGATTTCCCAAGATTAACCTTCCAAAATGATGGATGGAAATATACCTACATGTGATGAAATATCTCACTTTAGAAGGTAAGTTCACTGTTATTTTATCACACCAGTTCCTTCTCCTTAATCATTTTAAAGGTTAAAAAATTAGTCTACCTTTCTAATTGTTAAAATATTTAGAAAATACTACCCTGGATTACCAGGTGAGTAATAAAAATGGAATCATTTAGCATGGTTTGATTTATCTATTGGTCGAAAAAGGTGAGCCTTTACTGAGCAAACCCTTATCCCTTACTAAAGACCTTCATGTTGAAGCCCTAGAGCCTCCTGACAATGAGGAGGCTTCCCCCAACCCAAGTTCCTTCACCCCCTCTACCAACATTTATCATATTCCTCTATGCCTATTTTCCCCTTCACCACCCACATCCAAAAAATAAAAAATCACCTCCACTCTCGTCAAAGAGGCTACCACCCTTAAATAAACCCTAACCCTCTCCCTAGAAGACTCAATGGGCCAAAAGAATAGATAATTGGGGTTTTCTTTAAACAAGCTAAAGCATGTTGGGATGGCCATTTCAAACCTCATTATTGATTGGAATTGACTGAAAGAGGCTACGTTGAAACTTAAAAATGAATTGGATGTAGTACTAAAAATGGAAGACACTTTACCAAAAAAGAAGATAGAACCAATGGAGATTTATGAATAATCCCTTGGTTAGGATAAGACCATTATTACCTTAGATGAAAGTTCCTCAAAGCATACCAGGAGTAGAATTAAAAAGGTTCTGCCGAATGAATCTAGCCAGGAGACTGAGGAGGAGCAAGAGACTACACAAGATAATATAAGTTCTAAAGAGATTTCTAATTCTAGTTAATACTCTATTAGTGGTCTATCAAGTTTATGGTGTAAGTTTTGTTGGTCCATCTTTTTGCTTTTGATATTTTGGTTTGTTTACGCTTGGTTAAAGGCTTTCTCTAAAACTACTACAAATTTGCAGTTATTTTTCATTTTATTCTACTTTTTTTTTTAAACTAGTGGTTGTAGGATCCTAGAAAAAACTTGCTTTATTCACCCTATCTAATTTTATATGTGTACACACACACACACATATATACAGACACACACACACACACACACACACACACACACACACACACACACACACACACACACACACACACACACACACACACACACACACACACACATGTATATATGTATGTATATACATGTGTGTGTGTGTGTGTGTGTGTATATGTATGTATATACATGTGTGTGTGTGTGTGTGTGTGTGTGTGTGTGTGTGTGTGTGTATGTATATGTATACATATATATATATATATATATATATATATATATATATATATATATATATATATATATATATATATATATATATGCGCGCGCGCGCGCGCGCACACACACACACACACACACACACACACACACACACACACACACACACACACACACACACACACACATACACATATATATACATACATACATACATACATACATACATATATATATACATACATACATACATACATACATACATACATACATACATACATATATATATACATACACACACACACACACACACACACACACACACACACACACACACACACACACACACACACACACACACACATATATAGACACACACACACACACATATATACATACATGTGTGTGTGTGTGTGTGTGTGTGTGTGTGTGTGTGTGTGTGTGTGTGTGTGTGTGTGTGTGTGTGTGTGTGTGTGTGTGTGTGTGTGTGTGTGTGTGTGTGTGTGTGTGTGTGTGTGTGTGTGTGTGTGTGTGTGTGTAGTCAATTGTTGGTGTAAATTTAAATTCAATGTGAAGTCAACTATCAATTAAAGTGTGGTGCAAATCCAATGCAATAAAAATTATAGTCACATCAATTATGCACCAAATTTATGTTTCCAAATTTAATTGATATTTTTTTTGAAAAGTTTGGTGTAAAAAAAAAATGTTAAATTCTAATGTCAGTTTAACCTAAATTATCTTACAAATTACACTAAATGTAGTAATTTAATATCAATGTTAGGGACCTGACATTCGATAATTCTCAACATGACTATTATTTTAAGCACCCTATTCGCATTTTAATTTATACTTAAATTATTAGAAAAAATATTTCATATTAATCACAACAATACATATAAATTTTAATATATTCATAAAAATGTTGAGAGCCTTATGGCAACTAGTTGTCATTGAGTTTATCTTTAAATTACTTTTGATATAAAATATGAAAGTAACCATATGTTTTCTTTGGAGAACATAATAATTACTAGTTTTCAACATTTCAATCTTTCTTAAACATGATAATTGAATCTTTAAAACTCATGTGATGATATTTTACTAAGCTAGAGGCTTATACGGTAGGGCAAAGCCCAAGGATTCATCTCATAAGAGATAGGAGTAAAATCTAGGTCTATTTTCATAGGCTAATAGATTCATATATGTATGCTTATGCAAACTCATCAAGACTCAAAGCATTCATCAATAATGTGTATAAATTTGGAAGATCAGTTGGGGATAGCGCTATCTATAGATAAACAAATCAATCTCAAAAATCTTGTAGTTGCATCCCTATAACAGGGACATAAACAAAACAAGCCAATTAGACAGACTCCTCTAACAACATGTTATTCTAACTTCCCAAGCCACTAAATTTTAAAAACTAATATTCAATTATTTGCATATCCCTAAATTTAGTTAATAACTATGAACAATAGCTGAAATGAGACTTTTGAGATTATTTTCATAGGTTTGTAATTTTGATAAAAGATGCCTAGAAATAATTGTGTTCCTATCCTCTTTGTACAATTGTATTCATATTCTTCTCTTCACTAGACAAAAGATATGAACACGGTTGTTTATAGATATATTTATCTATAATTTCTAAAATTTAGAGTATGATAAAGATGAATTGATGGAATACGGTATGACACCTCTAAATAAATGATTATGATAGACAAATTTTATAAAATACTTCATCATGAGCTCCAAAACTCACCATACAAATATAGACTTGAGCTTTTTGTTTGCTAAAATATGGCACAATTCAAAATCATTATTATGAAAACCATAAGGAAAATAACTTTGTAAACTATTGAGAGCTAAAAATGTGGAATAAATGTCCTAAAATGTGGCAGAAAACCCCAGCATTGACAAAAACATTAATTGTCCAAAGATGCAAGCAAACAATTTTGGATGATCTATGAAAGATAACTAACCTAGAAGATGCAGATAGATTTTTTTGGGAAGAATTTTTCTTATTTTATTCTCCTCTTTTTCTCTTCCTCTTCATCTTCCCCTCCTCTCTTGTTCAGATTGGCAAAATTGTGAAGATCAAAAGATGCTCAGAGGAATTTTTGGATATGTTCTCACTTTATATGTTTAGGGCTCTTTCTCCCAACATGTACTATATATGTAAAAATTTAAAATGGGACCAATGATTGGTATTTAATCTAGAGGCTTATACGGTGCGGCAAAGCCCCAGGATTTGTCTCACAAGAGACCAAAATGGAGAATATTCAGTTGGCAATTGGTATCCAAAAATTTGAGGTTGTTGTTTAACAGCTAGTAGGCAAAGTGGATTTATATTTTTATTGATATTATCATGAGCTAATAATGTGAATTCTAGTGTTGACTTCTTGGGTGAGATATCAAGTTCAATAACATGATAGCACTGAAGAAACATCAATAAGTTGCTCTCAAAGTGTGTTTTGATCTATCACCTTTCTACCATTGTAGTTTCAAGGGCTACCAAGATAACTTTTTTGTCAATTTTACAAGGAATGTGACATTTACGACACCGTAGATTTCATCTTTGGTAATGTTGGAGTGGCGTTTTTGACCTACAATATTCTCACTAGAAAACCACTAGAAAACTAAAAGAATATATTCATAGCTCAAGGTAGAAGTGATCCAAATTAAAATACATGTATTTATATTCAAAACTACAATGTTACTGCAGTGCCCAATCTGGGTCTGATAAAAACTTATTTATAACATATCTAGGGAGGTTTTAGAGAGAATAATCTCACATAGTGTACATTAAATCATTCATAGACAATGTCATTCAACCCGATGTTGGCTTGATTGGTCCAGATATTCTTACTCTAATTACACTCTATTATGGAGAATATATGAATTGGGGAGTAGGGACAACAACTATAGAGCGAGTTCAATGGCCTGGTTATTGGGTAATGAACATTTATGATGCTCAAGTTTTTATCATGACAAGAAAAGACTGAATAAATTTTAAATAAAATAAATTATGTAGGAGACAAATTGCATTTAAAAGGAGTTTTGGCAGTTGTTTTTAAATATTTGATTACTTTTTAACATATAATATAATAATATTAATAGTATATATAATATTATTTATTAATTTATAAAATATTATATGCATACATACATAAATATATATATATATATATATATATATATATATATATATATATATATATATATATATTAATAATAATATAAATATATTAATAGTATATATAATATTATTTATTAATTTATAAAATATTATATGCATACACACACACACACACATAGTATAAATATTTAATATTTAACACAAAATATTATTATTTATTGTATATAATATATACTATATTTTTTTTTGTTGATTATAACATAGATTATATTAATATGACATATATTATTTTATTTAATATACTGCACCATAATTAAGTCACCTGTTCACCCTTTAAATTAGAAAACTACCAATACTTTTGAGGGATTATTGTGTATAGACCTCAGCCTTTCCCTTTCATACCTTTTCATCATTGTTTATACTCACTAGAAAACAAAGCATCTCCTCCCTAAAAAGTTCAATACCATACAAAAGAACACAATTTCATTTTTTACCATCACTTCCACACAAAAAATGATACAAGATAAGTGTCCATGGGTTTCAAGTGAGATATGAGGTAAGCGTCGATGGGTTCTAAAAGAAAATTGTTGTGTAGAGCTCATGTAAATTTGGGCATTCAATTTTTTGCAAGTTACTAGGCAAGGCTCTGAGGAACCATCATCCTATGTCACTATGTAGAGCCAAGGAAGTGGAAATCAAAGTTTTCTCTCATGTTCTTCTTGCTAAGGTGATTTTCTTAGTATGAAATATTATTATCATTTATTTTATTTACAATAGATAAATCTATACTACTATATATATTGCATTGGTCGGATCCAGAATGATTTCATATTTTATAGACATTTTGACATTGCAATATGGCTGAATTTATAATAAGATTGGTATTGATGATTTGAAATTCACACAAGCTTCAAGCAATGTTCATTTCCTTATGCATGTTGTCTATTGAGATGGAGTGATTGAATTGGGTCTAACAAAGCTGATAAATTGTTGAGTGATTATTTTTGTTATGTATCAATCATCCCATCTATTTACTCTTAAAATGTGGTAATTGTTTAATTCCTTCACCATGTTTTTATTCATCTAGATTTATCTGAAGCGCGAGGGTTTTACTTCATTGTAGTCATGTTTGTTGTCAATTTGTTATTTATTTATTGTTTGAATATCCTACCTATAGATTTATGAATTGAACTCCATCCATTTGGGGTGGACTAGTGTAGATACAAGCAATTAAGGCCAAATCATTTGAAATTGTATAGAATAAGGAGATACAAGTAAATTTTATCATGACAAAAGATTTACATATTAACATGAAATGTAAAATAACTCTACTTAACATTGAACCGAAGTCAACACACTTTATATAGATTTGATGAAATTTAGTCTAAAAATATAAATACAAAATTAGGATTTAAGAGTCTTTTCAAAACAATTTCCATGTTTAGACTATTTTTGTTTGACTTATGGTAACATTGACAAATCAAGCTATTATTTGCCAACAATTTAGTTTGTTTCTGGTAGGAACCATTGAAATTGGTAGCATTGACACACACGCATGTACACAAGACTAGGGGCTTTTCACTATAGATATTATATTATAAGTACATAGGATATATCTTTTTTGAAGGGAAATATTAGTTGCTTACTATTTTGAGATGCATGCTTATCAATTGTATGTAGTATTCTCAATAAAAACTAGACAATTACTCAACATATCTGCTAAAGAGAAAGTATATTATTGTTTGATAAAGTATTCTAGATAAATATGTGTAAATATTTTTACTACCCAAAGTCTCTTATAAGACTCCTCATAAATAAAAATGCATTATTGTCCACAACTCAATATCTCCAACAAGCTATAAAATAAAAGTAGAAGAACATAAAACAATTTTACACATAAGGAAGAATATGCCAAAATATTATCCCTCATAAAGAAAAATACATTATTGTCCACAACTCAATATCTCTAACAAGCTATAAAAAGACAAGTGGGAGAACATAAAACAATTTTACCCATAGGGAAGAATATGTCAAAATATTACCCACAACACTATGAAGAGTATTAATCATAATCAATTGGATGAATGTGCCCAAGAGAGAGTCTAGGAAATGATGAATTCCTTATGTTCTTTTACATATTTGTCAAATATTTTGTATTTATGTTAATGTCATCTTCTAATATGTGATATAATTATTTTTTCAATTATTCTTTTTCACATTTTTAAATGAAGTTGTTAGATATAATTTGCATTTGAAATTTTCAATAGAGTATTTATTTCATGATCCTCCGGCTTTCTTTATTTATATTAGAAAATTTTAACTTAACCTAATACTATTTATTAATTAAATTATAAGAATTTAAATAACACAATCTTATCTATTCATATTAGAACAAGTTAACTAGATACTTGCAAATATCTTTAAGGTATAATTTAAAAAATAATTGTCTTATATAATTTTAAATTACTTTATTTTAAATTATATATCTATTACAATTTATTTAATATATTAGTTTTAATATAAATTCAAATTGTATTAATTTATAAAACTAAATAGACATTATCATTTTAATATAATAGTTTAAAGTAACAATTTAATTTGTTTTATTATTTAATCAATAGATAAAAAATAATTTATATAATTAACACTATGAATATGTTATAAATTTATGAGAAAACTATTTTAATTAAAACTAGTATTTATATAGACAACTTTATTCTAATGTAATATTTTTATTTTATATATATGTATATAACCTTTTACAAATTGAAGTGTAGAAAATATATTTAAAAAATGAAAAATATATTTAAAATAAACATACATTTGAGAGAGAGAATTTTAATATTTTTTTCACAGTTTCCCAATTCATTTTCATAAATAAAACATACAAATATATAAATAAAATGTGAAATAATTAAAAATATTTAAAAACAATAATTTTCAATTTTCCTTTCAAACATCTCATTTTATATACACAAATAAATATAAATTAAATAATAAAAAATATTTTGTAATGTCAGTTTTCATGATTAAATACAGCAAAATGTGACTAACAAATTTTGAATAGTAATAAAGTTCTGAACTTGCCGGGTGAAGCCATAATTTCCAACCTTGATGTTGGAGAAAGTCATTGACTAAAATAGTTGTTGCTGCAAAATATTTAGAAAAAAAAAACTGAGTTAGATCGAGCAATCGGTGTTGCAATTTAATAAGACAAAAAATATTGGCAACATAGTTAAATGTTCTTTATCCCCAATACTAGCACTAGTTAAGACCTTATCTTACAAAGAAAAAATAATAATTGAAAAATAGAAATTGATCGCAAAAGGAAATAAATTTAAGTAATTAGAAGATATAAATTTATCCGCCCAGGAAGAAATATGAATCGGTCGGATGGGAAGCTGTACTCCATGGTTGAGGTATTCCGTCAGTACAGTTACTTTCATAATCAATGGGGCTTTCGCTTCCTTGTAAAATTATTTCCTTAAAATCCTTGGCACGTCTTTCAAAACTCATATCAAATTGGTAAGGATCGTTGAATTCGTCAGTGAAATGGCAATCTTCATTACTGGAAGTTGTCTTCCATTGTTGAGCGACCCCATCAAAATCGATATCAACAGTGCTTCCTTGGCAATGGCAATGGCAATGGCAAGGATCTTTGAATTGACTAAAAGTTGTACCCCATTGTTGAGGTAGCGCATCAAAATTACCATCACTTCCATAAGCAATGGTGTTTTTTGTTGGGTTGAAATCCAGGACACTTTCTTGAAAAGGAATAGTATATTGGTAATGATCATTGTATGAGAATGAGAGACCGTGATTGTCCAACTGCAATCTATGGAATTCCTGTTGGTTTGAAATGTCATAAACCATATTGAATCTGTATCCAGGAAAATGGAGAAGAGAGGCATCCATTGGTTGGTTTGAAATGTGATGAACCATATTGGATATGTATCCACGAGAAGGCAGAAGAGATGCATCCACGATACACTTCATATCTCTGCAAAACAAAACAAAATCAAACAAATTGTGATAATGAAATAGTCTCAAATATCCATTTAAATAATAACAAACCCACCTTTGAGGGAGTGTTGAAATGTGCGCTCTAGGAACCAATAACTGTTTTGTCTCATTAACCATGGAAGAAAAGGATTGCACGTTGATGCTGCAGGGATGTTGCACCTGTAAAATTAGACAGCATATTTGTTAAAACTACATTTTTCCTTCTAAAACTTGGAATATTTTCCTTACCTAATAACAAAACCTAATTACAGTCCTACTTGAGTAGATGTTGAACTGTTACCATTCTTAAGCTTTCACTTCACTACAATGATATTAAAGAAGATAGCTAAAATTAAAAAAAATAGAATATGGTTTTTTTTAAATGTACAATAAATGTTGGAAAAAAAAGTTTCTTTTAAATTAAATTATATATATAAATAAAAATTAAAAACAATGATTATAGATAGACTCCAATTAAAAGACAAGTACCGAATATGATTTAAAATAAAAGATTTTATAAGAATCCACGATTGTTTATATTATAGACATTTTTATAAAAAACCTAAAAATTATTTGAAATAGTAAAAAGGTTCATTGTTTACTCTAATATGAGAACTCTCTAGTAAACTAGACAACCTATACAGCTTGAAAAATATTTTAATTAATTGATTTCTTTTAATTTTAACTTTTAAAATAAAATAAAATATAATCCTGAATAAATCAATGCTAAGGTATGTAGGCATACCTTATTATATGTACGAAGCATTTGGAGTGCTGCTTGAATCTTACTCTCTACATCTTGTGCCTAGGCTACACTTTCAATTTGGCTCGTATTAACACCAAAATAGCTATGGATAACACTACTAGATTAGTTTATAATCGAATGGTTTTACAAAGATTATTTATGTGTAATATTAAAAAAAAGTTATAATTAAAAATTATAATTTGAAATATTGATTAAAATTTTCTATACACAATTTATTTAGAACATCTTTTCACATATCCTAAATTATAAAAGAACATTAGAAAAATTAACTTTTTTTAATTGAACAATGAGTGATTAAAACATTACACTCCTATAACAATTTTCAATTTTTAAAAACAATGTCATAAATGAATCAAATTACTTACTTAACAAATTATTTATTTAACTATTTTACTTTAATAAAATATTTATATATAATTGTTTCAAGAAAATTAATCAAAGATTATAATTTAAAATATAGATTAAATTTTTCTGCACACAATTTATTTAAAAACTCTTTTCAAAGTTGACAAACTTTAAAAAAACATAAAAAATTTAATTTTTTTAATTAAATAAAAGATTTATATATCATTTTTTTTTTTAAAAATCAAGAATTATAATTTGAAATATGGATTAATTCTTTTTTGCAACAAACTTAAAAAAAATATTAAAAATTTAATTTTTTTTTAATTAAATAAAATATTTATATATAATTTTTTTAAAAATATTAATCAAAAATTATGATTTGAAATATAGATTAAAAAAATTTTACACATAATTTATCTAAAATCTCTTTTCATGATTCATAAACTTTTTAAAAAAACATAAAAATTTTTAAATTTTTTTTTTATTGCAAAAAAAAAAAAAATTAAAACTTTACATTCCTATTACAAATTTTTTGAAGTTCTCTCTGAAAACACTGTCATAAATGAATCAAATACCTTCCCTAGCTATTTTATCTTGATAGTGTAATACTTGTGATTTAATCCTTTCTAATTCTACCTCAAGTTCTAATTGTAGGCGCAGTTCCTTGAAAAAAAATAAAACCATAGTTTATCATAATACGAGATACTATTATTTTATTTGATCAATAGTCATTACCAATATAGGGTAAAAAGTTACGTGTGTTTCGTCGGCTGCATACATAAGAAATAATAATTATATTAAATTCTATACCCTTACAAAAAAAATATTATGTATATCATATTCAGTTAGAAATAATCAATAATGAATTACCTTTGTTTAAAAAAATCATCAATGTTTACGTGGTGGTCGAACTTTCGAAAAGATTTCTTCAGTGCCTGCAGAAAAAAAGAATAAAGAATAAAGAATATGCATTTTCCATATTCAACCTTTGTTAAGTCGTGAAAAAGATGGGTAACATACTTGAAGGCTTTCAAGTTTCCTGTGCCAATAACAACCAACACAATAAGGAATTAGTATTTGATTTTGACTACGAAAATCTGTGTAAAAATTGTTAAATTGATATTTTTTTAGTGGTATGAAATGTTTACCTTTCGAATCTCTCTTGTAGCGTCAACTTATTAAGTTTTTCAATCACATCTTCCATGCTGCTGCTATCACAATTTAAATAGTTAAAAAAATAGTAACAAGTGTCTCCAAATAATGTAAGGAAAAGTCGTTTATTATTGTTAGTAAATAAATGAACTTATATAATTATTTTAAAGATTTGATATTTCTACATTTTATATAATAATAAATAATTTTTTGGAAAAAATTGTGTTAAGTTTTGAATCTCGACGCATTTCGGATTCACTTCTCCGATCTTTTATTGCTTAATGAAAGATCAGAAAAAAGGATATGAAACGCATCGAAATTCAAAACTTGATTATTTATTTGATAAGAGATTATAGAAATAGATTCAAAACACATCCAAATTCAAATCTTAACAAGTTTCTTTCAAAAAACTATTTATTATGATTTTATAATATCAAAAAATATTAAATATACAATTTTAACCATTGACTATTTCAATACAACATCTACATCTTCTTCTAAATTTTTGAAAAGTTAACATAAATAAAATAAAATAAAATTAAAAAAAAAAAAAAAAATTCTACTATATAAACGACAATTTAACTCTTGAACACCTCATACCCACCCACAAAATCTTTGTGAGCTAAAGAATAAAAGAGTATATTGATATTGAGGGTTCAAGATAATGTCTTCCCCAAGAAAGGATAGGTGAACATATAATCGTTTACAGGATAATTGTTTTGTTGGGCACATACCTTGTTTGTCTGAGATAGTGTAGAGGGTGAAAACATTGTAAGGCACACATCCACGTCACAGAGTGTAGAGAGCTGTTGGGCCTTTTTCATGATGCCACTCCTTCGCTTGGCAAATGCCATCTTCCTGCTGCTACTCTCTTCCATCCTTTCAATTACAATTTTATTCCGACCCATCTTGTCCAAACCTGCCATCAAAAAACTGCCTTTCAATTCAATTCAACCTCAAATACTAAAATTTCTCGTACTGGATGAAGGCTGTACAATTCAATATTTAATCGAACGTAGACTAGTTTGTATAAAGACCGTACAATCCGTACAGAAGTGACAGGATTGCATGCACGTGTACGGATCTTCTTCCACAAAGATAGGAACCAATACTTGCAGTTGCGTTAATCTAACGGACGTATATAAAGATTGAGATTAATATAAGAAAACTCGAAGCATGCTGATTTAGTGGGTAAGGATGAAACATTATTGGTGGAATTCACTTAACTTTTTTCTTTTTGGTTGCATGGATATTATACATACGTAGTGATAGAAAATAAAAACCAGCAGTTGCCTCCAATGGTGCATGCAACGTCGGAGGAGAGAATTTGATCTGTCGGTTTTTTTTCGTATAATTTGTCATATGGACAAAAATCTAAACTGTACCTGAAAACTGCAATATATAGAACTTAATTTATGATATGAAATAATTTAAAAGCATAGAAATTTAAATTGTTTGAAAAAAAAAAATTAATAAAATTTTCAACCATGCTAATATAATTATATATAATAAAAAAAAATTTATTTAATATCATTGTGTATCAAGGATGTTATGCTATTTGCATATACAAATTTTCATTCATTCATAAATAAATAAAATTAAGCGGTGCATGCACCTAAACAATTAATTGATTATATGAAATAATAATTTAAAATTTAAGAAAGGAACATTTTTCAAATTTGTATCGTTCAATTAGATTAAAAAAACTATTCAAATTATATTAAACTTCACCAACAATAAATTATGATTCAAAACAGAAACACAAACTGGAAAAGATCTATTGTAACACACAATCCATTCTTTCTCTCATAGAACATTAAGAAAAAAAAAATACATGTTCAAATTTATTTTTGATATTTTTCTTTACCGGGGTGTACCTAAAAGTATTTGGGGCCAAAATGGATTTTTTATTTTTATTTTTTTTAGTTTTATTTTATAAAAAGTCAAATATGAGCTTTCAAAGACAATTAAAAATAAAATAAAGGTGCAATCTTAGAAGTAGCTTTCACACTCATTTTATCAAAAGAAAACAACACCACATTCATTTTTTATTGATGTTTTGTCCTTATCATACATTGTAACAATTGCACTTTATATAACAGGGACTGAATAGACTTATAACAACGCACAACTTTTCTACAAGATTTTTTTTTAAACACCATCAATTAGAATATAGCAAAAGCCACAAACCCTTACTATAAAACAAGAAAAAAAATACTATTTCATACTGCACGTAGATAAGCTGCAACCATGTTGAGCAAGGAAGGTAAGTTTGGTAACGACCTAGCCATGTATTTTCAACAACGGATACAAAATAAGATTTAATGAAATCCACCTAAAATAATAAATGCTTAATAGAAGTATTATCAAATACCATACATAGGCCAAATCATAATTACATTAGCAAGTTCATCGAAAGAAAGCCCTGCCTGTGCATACCTACCAAAGAATTATTTCCCTGTGCAAGGAATAAGGCTTGGTTTCTCACTAAAGGATTGATTCAAGAATCGGTGTAACTCATTGATGGTTAAGAGCACTGTGATATTTGCAGATCCCTTTATAGAATGAGTATGTAAGATTCACGTCTATTGACTAAAGCCACCATGTCACACCGTAAACATCTATTAAGCTTAGCACACAATCCCTATTGAGTTGCAAACATCTATAGTGATTGAGGGTTGCCATAACTCTACCCATGCTAACTACATCTTGCCAAATGGTAAATGATGTCCCAAATAGAATTTACATGGACAAAAACACCCTCCAAGCCAGTGAAACACCCAAACCCAAAACCACATAGCATATTTATCCACATCAAAAAATAGGAGTCTGCAATACCATCATCCAACTCCTCATGTTAGCATTCGAATGGGGGCAAACAACATATTTTTTGTTTTGTCTCATGTGAGATGATTCTGAGGGCTTCGCCCCATGGTATAAGCCTCTAGCTAATTATATATCTATTTTCACTTAAGGTTAGAGCTAGCTTTGTTATCAATTATTTATGAAAATAATTTATGGTGAATATTTTTTATTATAGAATGAAAAGTTAATATACATAAAAATTAATATTAAATATTTTTTTAATCTTAAGATGAGTTGGTAAAACTGTATCGATGAGCCCAATCTATCCAGGATCAAATATCACAAGCCATTTTTTTATTACAATTGTTTTATTTTTATATAGAGATAATAATAAGGAAATGGGTCCCTTACCCCATGGTAAAAAAAAATTGCCTAGAAAATCAACCCAAAAAATATAAAACAAGTCTCTAGGAGAATAGAAGGAGAGGGGCAGAAGGCCAACAAGTCAATCCACCATGAAGCTAACTAACAAGTAATAAGAGAGAAGACCATAAGCCCAACAACTTCACAAAGAAAACCATAAACCCATAACAGTAACTACATCCCAAAGCAATCCAAGAGTGCATGAAGGAAGAACCACCATGAAACAACTTAGAGAAAGTAATAAAACACCAAAACCAGAAACTAGGGTCACTAAAAATTAGAACACCCTCAAACACAATCAAAATAAGAAGCCATAAGGAGTAATCCGTAAGACTACAACAAATTATCTAAAGGCTAAGTCACAAATTCCTTTAATAGTAGTTTGATCATATGAGAAGTTGAAAGCAGGTAAAGTCTTTGCTAATTAATTATTTGCATTCTTCTGAATGAGGGGACCTTCACTTCGTTGGGAGAAAGATGAAGAGATCTGAAGTTAGCTAAGAAATCTTCTAGAGAGTTAATCTCACGATAGTTGTGGGAGAAAGAAATATCCTCAAAAAAAGGAATGAGATGGAGGATATCTTGAATTATTGAATTGAGTTACCACTACTCAAAACTTATCAATTTAACAACATTGATAATCAAGAGAGAATTATCTTCCATAAGTAATTTCTTGAAATTTGACTCAAAAGTGATTTTCAAACCTCTGAGAAGAGCAAGTGCTTAAGTCAAATTATTTTAAGACCATGGAATGTTGAAGGCATAATAAGAAATCACTTGACCCACATTACCTTTGAATATGACTCCACCTCCATAGGTTACCTTTAGGTGCCCATCAAAATTAAGCATGATTATCATTCGGGGGCTTCCAAGAGGCCACTGCCATTTTATTGATTTGAGAATGGAGATTGAAGTTGTTTTACAATAGATTGCATTTTAAAATAATTTGGCATTCCTCTCATGTGATTTTATTTTTTAGAGGTGGAACTTTAGTCTTTAAAAACTCTTGAAGAATTGCCTTGATTTTAAAGAGTAAGAATTTCTTTTGAGAGAGACAAGTCTCTAAAGAATCTATTTTTTCTTTCTTTCCATAAGCTCCAAATGATCTGAGATGGGGCCATAGCCCAAATACTAATAACTTGATGTCCACCTCTTCTATCTAGTTTCTTGAACAAAAACCTTTGCTACCCAAAGTCTATTCATTTTCTTTAAAACCCAAGTCTAAATTTTGTAGGTAAAATTGAAATGACGGAGGATGTGGTTTAGGTTTTCATAATTATTCTTACAAACTACATACCAAGAGGGACCTTAAAAAATAATCATGTGAAGTTTATCCTAATAATTATTTTTCATTATAAACCACAAATTTATATTAGATTTGGGAAGTCCCTAACCATACTTTTTCCACAGCCTATAATGGTGTATTAATATTAAATATTAACTTATTATAGCCTTGTTTCATTGAAAATTTGTGGAAGGGATTGTCATTCCATTTTAATAAATCAATCATCTCTAAGCTACTGATACTATGAGAGTTCAAAAACAAGTTGAAATAAGTAAGAACATTAGAGGAATGGTTGGTTGTAAAAATACTTTGGTTTTTCCATCTTCTGTGAGGCCCCCATAAACTTTGTGTTTCAATCCATAAATTATAAATTAGGGATCCCCATATATTTTAAGAGTATTATTCTAAAATTATGAAGGAAAGATGATTGTAGAGAGGACCTACACTAGACCAAACATCCTTCTAGAAGTTAATAATTATACCATTTTTAATATCCTAATAGAGGTAATTAGAGATAAGATCTCTATATTTTCAAAGGAAATTTTAGATATAAGACCCATACATCCAAATCTTAGTAGTAAAAATATGGATAGGATCATCAACATTATCAAGATACTTTATTCAGAGCAAGATGCTCTAAGTGTTGTTTTTGTCCTAATAGATTCTTTACTAAATTTTTACTCCTAGAGGGTATGTGCACGGAGTTGGGGAACAATTATGTGGACATTTTAGGTAAGGTGATCATGTTTTTAAATAATACAATCATGTTATTTAATTAACATGATCACATTATTGAAATTATGGCTCAGTAATTACTGAGCTATAATATGTACACATTATTGAATTTACAATAATGTGTACACATTATTATAAATTCAAATAATGCATACACATTATTATAAATTCAAATAATGTGTACATGTTATATTATGTATTATACAATGTGTACATGTGTTATAACGCATAGATGTTACTTTGTTATAAGTTCATAACGAACTCCATGAGCATTTAGGAGTTACATGTGAAGCCAACTTTATCCATAAGCTTATATTTACTACTTTAAATGTTAAGTATTATTATACTTTAAATTTATTTTAATAAATATATGAAATTAGAGTCACTCAACATCTGATAGAGTTGGTCTCATAGTTGCACAACTTACGATGTGGAAAATAGTTTTTCAAAATCCAATCAGGTTAATACTTAGGCATTTTTAGGGTCTAAGTATTAAACCTAGGGATTTTAGAACATAAATTTTGCAATTGATATCCATTTTAGTAAAAATCTAGTCATTTTTTAGGGTTTTTTGCCTTTCAGATTGATTCTTGACATTTCTAAGAGTCTTAGGTTTGTCAAAATTGAATTTTTTAAACCACTTACTTTGAAATTGATGCAAAGTGGTGTTATTGGGGTAGCATAGGTCACATTGATGACCTGCACACGTCAAACAATGACTTTACATGTTAATTTCACTTGATCATCACCCCTCCCTCATCCTTGATCACTTCTTACTCATCCCTCATTACACCCAATCACTCTTTCATCAATCCTCATTGTCCCTAATAACTCCCTCATTGACCCTCACTATCACTAATCATCTCTAATCATTCTCTTATCATCCATAATCACTCCTCTATTGACCTTGACTATCCCTCATCATCCCTAATCTCTCCTTCATTGGCTCTTACCATCCCTCATCATCCCTAATCACTCCCTCATTGACCTTTATCATCCCTAATCACTAATTAATCATCCCTAATCAATCCCTCATCATCTCTAATCACTCCCTTATTTACCCTCACCATTATTCATTATTTATAATCACTCCCTCATTTCCCCTCACCATCGCTCATGATGTAGAGCCCTATTGCATACTCTGCTTGTCCAAGCTCTTTACCAATATCCACGTAACTTTCACTTTGTCTTTTCTTGCTTGATCTCTCTATTTGGACCTTCCACACATTTCAAATTCACATCTTAATTTTATTCATTTCATTTATTCTCCATCATTCTTTGAATGGTCTCATTAAACTCTTCATTCTATTCTCCTTACTCAATGCATATAATCTCTCTTACTTTGAGATTATCCCCTTTACTAGTTTTTACGCTTTATAAAAATTTGGATCAAATATTTTATTTGGTTACTTAGGCTTTAATATGGCTCTAAAAAACTTCCTTCCACTCCTTTGAGTTATTTCAAACTTATTCTCAGCCCTACTTAACTTTTCAACACAATCTTCATATCATACACTACCTCTTACTCTATCATAGAATCTTCTTGTATGGACTCAAATCATCAAATCGACCTCATTTATGGATACCTTGTAATATATCCCATTTATTCACAAAGTTCTAGGCTTTGGTTCAACTATTTGATAACTTATTTTGGCTCTTTCTACTCTCAAATTAGGTCTTTAGGTTTTCTTCAACCCTATCTACCACACAATCCTCCCCCATTTCTACTTATCCATCATTACACAATTTAAAAACACTATATTATCTTTTTTCATGTTGAACTCAAACTTTTCACCAAATTTCATGAATTATTGATAGTTACAACTCCTAAAAACTCACTTTGAAAGTAGAAACCCTAATATAGGGTTTGGATTGGTTTCACAGACTTGAGAAGGGTCAAAATGAGATTTAAATCTTCCAAAGGCATTTATAATGACTTTGATTATTGGATTAGATCTGATTTGAGCCTATTTAAATTTTCTAAGTGATATATTTCCCTTTTAAAGCTATAATAGATTGACTTAACCAAATTTGAATAGACTGTGTACTTAGTCATAGGTTTGTAGTAATCTGAGAAGAGGTTATTTGTTCTAATTCATTAAAAAAGGGTTATAAATCAACATGAAGGTTTAAAATCCTCTAAAAATCATCTATAAAATTTTTACATGCCTTAAAAAATCAATGCCTTCCATCTATAACACTTAATTTTCCAATTTCCACAAGATACCACTTTGACTGTGTTAAATTTCTTGATGACTGCAAGATTGTGTTAGTTTTATTTTTGCTCATCCAAATATATTAAAGATAATTTAAATACTATAAAACTTCATGATCATATGATAATAAAATCACCAACATATACATTTGAATTTTCACTCCAATACATGCATATACCTTCTCACACAGATGTATACTCAAAACTCTTGCTCGTAGAAGATAGGTTTGTGTTATTTAACACATGTCCTTAGCAGAATAATAGCATACAATGTTTAAATAATGTTAAGGAATTTTTATGTCAAATTACTAATTACTCATACATTCCAAAATCCCATAAAATAATCTCCTCTTCCACAAGACTCTAACTTTTAGTTAGATTTCAAGGCACGATTTGTAAAAGCATAGGGTATATAGTTTGTAAATTGAACATTAAAAAATATTTGAAACTCAAATGAAAAATGCTATAATATCCATCAAATAAAAGGTATTTTCAACTTACCACTAAAACAAATAACACAAATAACTTGTTACTAATCATGTTTCATGATCATGCACACTGTCAACTATCTTTACACATATTCAAGAAGATGCAGGGTTTGTTTGATTTCATGTTTGAAAATAATCAAAACTTGTCTTCATTCACTTGTTTGGGGTTCTTTAAATTCATCCTTTCAAATCCTACCCCCTCCAACTCTCTTGAATCTGAATCTAAATAAAAAATAAGATATGGACAAGAATCTTATTACCAAATAACGATCAACTAAATTCTAACTTCTTTTGTATGTCGAGAGTGTCCTTAAATAGATCAAATACTAACATATTTATCAAATATGAGTTTAGGTATATGTTTTGTAACATCCTAAAATCATTGCTAAATTCTAACCACACTAAATTCAATGTTGGACTTCTTAAAACAAGATTGAAGTCTCTATGAAAGTTCAAAAATTCAAATGAAAGATTTGGTGGGAAGTCCAATACAACTCTAATTCAAAATTGATGTAAAACTATAAACTTATAAATATTCCTACAAACTTCTTATGACCTTGATGACCTTCTAAAGACTCTAAACATGTAAACTAGATCACTATTTATATTGGGTAGTGTTGCTCCTGCATCACCTCATCATCCCTAATCACTTCTTCATCATACCTCATCTCTAATCACTCATTCCTCATCCCTCATCTCCCCTAATCACTCCTTCATCCTCCCTAATCACTTCCTAATCACTCTTTCATCCTCCCTAATCACTCAACATCCCTAATCACTCCTTCATCCTCCCTAATCACTCCCTCATTGACCCTCACCATCCCTCATCATCCCTAGTGACTCCTTCATCATCCATAATCAATCCCTTCTCATCCTTAATCACTCTATCCAATACCTTGAAGGTGGTATTTTGTTAGATTTTAACAATGTTAGGAGATACAAGTGGAGAGTTGAGTGCTAGCATAAAATATAAGACATAGTGATTAAAATGATGTGGAGGAAAATTTTAAACAAAAATATTTAACATCTATGAAAAAATATGGGCCTATTAGAAATGATGTAATTCATAATTGAAAATCCACCAGAAAAAGAGAAGCAAGTAAAACCACCACAACACCAAAAATGGTTAGTAAATACATGAGAATCACCAAGCTATGTGATTTCTTGAAACCAATCAATTGATTTTCATATGAGGACATTTTATGATCTGAATAATTATATTTAAGGCCTTCTATTTTTATGTATATTGATTGAGTCACCATACCAGAGAGTGAAAAATAATTTTCAAATGATTAGAACAAGTAGTCCAAGATTGGAAAGTGGTGCTTAATTCATAACTTCAATATTCAATCCAATGAAGAGTGTCACACTTTGAGATCTCTACTTGCACATATCTAGAAGTGGGTACAAGTTATCTAGCATTATAAAAAGTCAAGTAGATAATAGATTATGAACCCAATGATATGACCTATACTAAAAATATCTCTACTTCCCCCAACAAGAAATTATATGAATTAAAAATATCTCTACTTTCATTAACAAATGTAGATCAATGGTGAGACAATATACTTAACCATTTCTAATAGAATTCAAAAGAATTTAATTTATCCTAAATCATATTTTTTAAAATTGAACTTAAAATCTATACATCATCCATAACCATATGCTAGTGTATGGTCTAATGTAGGCCTTGAGAAATGGATCACCTAGTAGTGTCATTTGGTGTATAAAATCAAAAATTTTAAATATGCAATCCTTTGTGACATCTCACCATTATAGGGTATGATGTTTTACATGTGGTCAACAATGTATTTACCATTGACATGTAGTCTATGAATTAAATCTTTGAAATTTTTTGATAGATTGTCTAGATCTAAAATACCATATATCATAGTTAGTTCATAAGATTTTAGTCATTAGTGCCAGGAAGTGTAAGAATATTATTAGTTCTAGTAAGACGTATATTGTTAATGATAAGAAGTAAATGTTTAATGACATCCTTATGTCACCATATCATAGTGTCATTTATCCAACAATAACAAAGATGAAATAATTGAACCATAAACTAGATGAATACAAGGATATCTTTCAGTCACCTAAATAAGTTCTTGCATAATATACACTAAACAATAATATTGATTTGATCCCTTAACTACCTCTACCTCAAACATTTTTATACAAACCTAAGACTCCTAAAAATGCCAAAAATCAATCCAAAAGGCACAAAATCCTTAAAAATAACTATATGCTTACCAAAAATAGATATCAATTACAAAAGTTATGTCCTAAAATCCCTAGGTTTAATACTTAGACCCTAAAAATGCCTAAGTACTGACCTAATTAGATTTTAAAAAACTATTTGCCACATCATAAGACGTGCAAATGTGAGATCAACTCTATCAGATGCTGAGTGACCCTAATTTCTTATATTTACTAAAATAAATTTAAAGTATAAGTTTACATTTATATTGTTACATTTAGAGCAATAAATATAATCTTATGGACAAAATTGGCTTCACGTGCAACTCCTAAATGCTCATGGAGTTCATTTTGAACTTATAAAAAAGAAACACATATGCATTATATAACGTGTATGCATTGTATAATACATAATATAACACGTATGTGTTATTTAAATTTATAATAATGCATATGCGTTATTTGAATTTATAATAATTCATACATGTTATTTGAATATAAATTAAAAACTGAGCCTTTAGGCTCAAAAACGGCTTGGATTTCCAAGCCAAAGGCTTGGGACTATGCATCTACAACTAAGACCAAGAGTTTTAGAAAAAAATAACAAATTTCAATTTCAATTGTCAAATACGCTATGGATTTCAACATTAAATTTTTAAAAATTATTACCGTTATGATGAGCACGTTGACCTCTTTCTAAATGTATGATTTTTATAATTTTTGGGCGATTTTAAGGATTCAAACTATATTTATTTGTAACAACACCTTTTTTAGGCCACTACATGCCTCACCCATACATGCCTATTCATGTTTATCTAAATTAGTTTTTGTTTATCCAACTACAAAATAAATTATATGGTAACAAACTAGGCCTAATTCTACACACATTTAAAAAAAATCAATTTTCATTTTATTTTGAGGTAGTTAGAGTGGGTCACACAGACAACTATCTATTTTTTTGTCAGTTTTCAAGATATACTTAATTTCAAAATTAATAAAAAAAATATTCATCAAAAAAATAAAAAATAAAATTCGTAACACACTAGAAGATCTAATCTAAATATTCACCAAAGGGTTTCTAACAATATTTAATGATGCTCAAAAAATGGTGGGTCGCACGGAATGGTACAATTCAATTAAAAAATAAAAATAGGAGGTCCTCTTCAAATTTTAGATGTTTAACCTATTTATATTTAACCATTTTTTTAAAAAATTAGTTTTTTAGAAACTAGACTCGAAATGCTACAATTCATGTTTGTATACCATCTTCAAATTTTGAGTGTAGCCATCTCTAATTATCTATAGAAATTCACTTTTATGAAATTTCAGAAAAATCATGTCCATAGGTAGGCCCTTTTTTGTCCCCCAAGTTGGTGCACTTACCCTAGAGCTTCATTCATCTTGAATTTAAGTTTATGACACCTGCCCCACCTTTTGATTAGGAAACTAGTCCCCTTCCCATTTCATTAAATATTTTTTATTAGACTCAAAAGGACCATTCTACTGATTTTTTTATAATGTTTGTTAATATGGATTTAACACTAGTAGGAGTTTCCGAAAATAACATCATGTAGACTAGTATTGTTTGGAGAACAATTTGAATTAATTACATTTTACCTACCCAAGGAAGCCATTTTTCTTTCCAAGAAGACAATTTATTCTAGAAGGTAGTTGTCATATTGTTCCAAAATTATTTTTTTGACCCACCTTCAAAGATGGGGATCCCTAAGTATTTATTAGGAAGAGAACCTAAAGAAAAACCAAGAATTTGCTTAATATTATTTTTTCTACGGAGCAAAGTGTGGAGGATTAAAATGTTATATTTTAAGAGGTTAACCACCTGACCAAAGCACGTTGATACCAATCTAATATGTTCTTCAACATTATGTATTCCTAATCTGAAATGAATTTCTTAGAATTGTATCATCTAAAAACTGACCATGAGAGAAATTAGCATTCTATGTAATGTAGAAGCCGCTAACGAGATTTAACAATTTTTCCTTTAAGAAGACTATACACAAGGCTTCATACATGATGATTACAATTATTTTTAGATAATGGTAAAATGAGAGTTTTGGAAGGGGCCTTTCTTTTTAACAACGGAGATAAAAATTACAATAAAATCTCAAATGAGACACTTTTACCAATGGTAAACAGAGAAGGCTACGAACAAGTTGTAATCTTATTGCATACCTTCAACAAAACAAAAGTGGAACTTTAAAAAGTTTATGTCCCTCCCTCATCATCCTTTTTACAAGAGCAAAAGGTCATGTTCAATAGTTCAAAGCCTATTTTACAATGATCTTTCCTCTTATTGCTTACAGAAATCCAATCCCCTCCATCCCCTTGATCTAGATAAATGGGAATAGAGACTACAAATGAATTGATAGGTTGAGAGCTCGTCAAATAATGAGCTACTAAATGCTCATTTATATCAATTGTTGGATTCATCAATACATCTCCTTCCTCAATTTGTAATTTGATTACAATTGTTAATTAATTAAAAAACAAAGATTATTTGTTGTTTTCTTTTTGAAAAAATAAAATAAAAAATATTACAAAGAAATAATAACAAAGTTAAATCTAGGAAGTATAATAATTGTACGAAATTTTACAAAATTAATTTTAATGGCATGTTTGTTATGCCAATTTTATTTTTTTAAGTATAGATTATTAATATTTTTTTCTAGAATATTTTATTGAAAAAATAGAAAAAATACTAAAAAGAAACAATAACAAAATTAAGGCTAAGATGTGCAATGAGATTTTAAGAAGTTAAATTTAAATTTAATATTAATTACATATTTGTTATAAAAAATTGATATTTTTTTCATAAAATATTTAAAATTAAGATTAATCACGTATTTTATTTCAAAAAGTGTAATCTATAATAACAACCATGAAATATAATAGTATAAATGATTCACTTTTATTATTTTTAAATCAATATATTAAAAAATATTATTTTTTTTTTAAAAACATATAAAAAATTCTTTAAAAAAATAAATAACAAATGTAAAATATTAAGAAAATAAAAACCTTCATACAAAAGTGCAGAGATTATCCAAATCGAAAAAAGAATAAATTTTTGTGAAATATCTCAAGTAAATTATCATTCTCCAAAAATATTCCCTTCAAATTTATTTATTTTATATATCATGTATGCAGCCTGTTGTTATAAGTGTAATCTCGTCAAACATTAGTGCTGCTGCCATTTTTATTGCTGTCAAACGGCAATAAAAATAAAATTAGCAATATGTCCTCTCAGAGCAAATGAATGCTGTTATAGGTTTATTTTTAGATATAAATAATTGGAAAAAAATCATCTCCAAGGACAACATACTGCATTAGAGGACAACATTGTTAGAAATACAAAAATATATTTTTAAATTTAATATTCAAAATCGCAAGATTTGATTAATTAGTCATAGCAATGATTTGTTGGCTTTTTAAAATTGATGAGTACAGATTAATTTTTTTTTTTAATAAAATGGTTATATTGGAGAGTTTTTTTTTTTTTTTTAAAAAAAACATTGGATATTTTTCTTATGAAATTTTAATGGATATCAGTTTTAAAGATGAAATGTAATTGATATGTTATAGTTTAGGTAAGACATTATCTTGCAGATATGATATATGCTAAAATTTTATAAAGTTAAATTGTTTGTATAATTAGTATTTTTTAAATTTATAATATAATTATATATTTTTTATAAATTTATTATTAAAGAGATGTTTATACTTAATAAATACAATAGAGGAGGGGAGTGGTAGTGATTAAGTGTTTTTTAATTACTATTTTTTTATGTGTTTTATAATGGTCATGGTAGAGTACAGTATAATGGGAGAGCTGTTTATCTTTATGTTCAATTTTAAATTTGACATTTATTTGATTGTCAGAAGTGAATTTCAATATGGTATGTGAAAAATCAAAGATTAAAAATTAAAAAATTAATTTTTCTCACAAATTTTAGATAGATGCATGATAAAGATATTTTAATTTATTAATTGACTTCTTCAAGTAAAAAAAAGAAAAGAAAATGATTAACATTTGATTGAAATTTTCATATGACAATCAAAGACATGTCAAATTTAAAATCAAATATAAAAATGAATAACTCATTCCATTACATTTTACTACACTCCATTACATTCTACCCGATTTCATCTCACCATTATCATTGATAAAATACCTATCAACATAATAAAATATATAATTAAATTAAATTTTAAATTATTAAAAATAATAATTATATAAAATTAAATATTTATATTTATTGGTAAAATTATATCTAAATTGAATAAAATTACATTAAAACAGTAGTTAAGTTTTTCATTTTTTTCAAAATAAAGATTAGTTTTTTATTAATAAAATTTATATCTAAATTCCAATCTTCATTTTCATTTATTTTTCACACCCATTTTTAATTAGATTAATTTTCTCATATATAAGTTGTATTGAAGAAATTTAACGTGTTTTAGAAGAGACCTTAATTTTTAAAGTCTTCGTATTCAATATGTATATTCTTTTCAATTTAAAAAAAAAAAAAAAATAGTAGATATTATTCTCAAACTCTTTACACGGTTTTAATTTCGGGGCCTTATTGATAATCTCATTACTTCCTTTGGCCTTTTTTTTTGGTTATGAGAAAACTCAGTTTTATTCTGTTCTTCCGCAAAATGGGATCTTAAAATTATGTTCAAGGACTTTAAAGAATAGATTGATATTTAGGTTTAAAACACACAATTTTCACAAGTGATGTATATAAATTCTTTCAGTATACGTTTTTATTATGGTTTAGTTTTAAAAATGGATTAATTTTTGTTATTTATAATTATTGTTTTATAAATTATTATGGAAATAAAATTGATGATGAAGATGATGATGTTTAAGTTATTTATCAAAATATAATGAAATATTAGTGGAATATTTTTAAATGTTATATTATGAGAAAAATATGGAAATATATGAAATAGATATGTTAGGAAGAAGAGATTTTGATAGACAAATATATTGGAATCATGAATATTGCAGAGGAGAATATATTGTTTCAACTATGAAAATCATAAGCATGATGAAATATAATGGGTTACTCATACCAGATAATATGACAAGAAGTATTTCATATAAAATCTTAGATGCCTAACAAAAACAAGCAATTGATATAATCATGACACATTTTCATCAAACTAAAAATGCAACATCATTATGCATGATAATTCAAGTAACAATAGTAATAGGAAAATGAAAATATTTGTTAATCTGAATAAGGTATTTAGATAAAAAGGAGAAAGTGAGGACCAACAAAGGTTTTGACAACTACTCACAAATCTTATAGATGCACATCCGACCATTGATGATTGGAAATTATTGATGTCAAGAACAAATAGTAGGTTACTTCCAAGCATCAAGGAAGCTGTTGACAATGTTATTCATTTATTTGCAATAAATGATAATGTGAAAAACCATAACAAAATGAAATTGAAATCATTAAAATGATCGATTGTATGAAGCATTGCAACCAAAACAAGTATTACCAGTTCATTAGGAGGTTAGAATGATGAATTGGATGTGGAGTTATTAATTGCTAAGGATTCAAAGGTGATGTTAACCTCAAACATATGGATAGAAGCATGACTTGTAAATGGATCTCTAGGATATATTCGAAGTATAATATACAAACTGGAAGTTCCTCACCAGAGCCACCTACATATGTTATGGTGGAATTTGATAGTTACTATGGAATGTCATATAATTATTATTTAGATGAACATAAAATGTTGCATTAATTTACATGTATTGAGAATTATACATGCCACACCTACGGATGCTACTAGCATAGATATCTTAAATACATCTATCTAAAAGACACCAAGAGATATCAATTTTGAGTCGCCTATCTAACCTACATCACAATATAGACGCCTCGAGATTGATATCTCTCGGCATCTTTTAGATATATGTATTTAATATATCTATGCTAGTTTTTATAAAAAAAATATTTTTGAATTATAACTTGTAAATATTTTTTAATAGAATATTAAGATTTAGGATAGGGATGAGACTATTTTAGGAGATTGAGCTCTAGAGGTAATTCTAATTGAGTTAAGATCTATTATTTTTAGTCAATTAATAAAAATATATAATAATAATTTTAAAAATGTAAGTATTTAATTAAAGATAAATTATATAAGAAAAAAATAGTTGGGTAAGTGATCCGGGCAACAATTCAAGCGATAATTCGGGTGACGGTTCCACCCCAATTGATGATAGAACTTTTGGGAGCCATAACTTTTGTTTCGTATCTCCAATTGACTCACCGTTTGAACCATAGGAAAGCTAAGAACGAGGAAAACATAGTGCTATGGCATTGAGATTTGATTGATAGATTTTGACCCCCAAAAACCCAATAGAAGTGCCCCAAAATTCAATTTTACTAATGCAATCTAAAAATAGTAAGTTTCTAAAAATAGTAATTCCTCGAATTATGTATTATTTTAAATCATGGAAGTTGAACCACTTGATCTCCCTCGATATTAGTGACCTTCCAAATCCTCCCCATGCTTTCAAAATGTTTATAAATGAATATGTAACCCAAAATGGAAATCAAACATCTCTTCCCAGAGATAAGCATATAGTTGTATTGCGATTTTGAGTAATAAAACATCTCTTCTCAGAGAATTCATTATTACTGTGTTATTTTTATGTCCTTGAAATATTTGTCAACCAAAAATTTTGAGTTTTGGATCAGTAAGTGTACACATTTGGGGGACAAAAAAGGGCTTACCTGTGGATATGATTTTTTTGAAATTTTAGAAATGTGAACTTCTGTATATAATTAGAGATGACTACACTCAAAATTTCAAGATGGTATAAAAACATGAATTGTAGCATTTTGAGTCTAATTTTCAAAAAAATATTTTTATAAAAAAATGGTTAAGTATAAATAGTCAAAAATCTAAATCTGAAGAGAACCTAATGTTTTTTTAAAGAAAACATAGTAGATAGATGGCTGTGTGGCTCATCATTTTTTGAGCATCGTTAAATATTGTTAGAAACCCTTTGGTGAATATTTAGATAATATCTTATAGTGTGTTATGAATTTTTTTAAATATTTTTTTGATGAATATTTTTTTATTCATTTTGCAATTAAGTAGATCCTGAAAACTAACAAAAAAATGGATAGCTAGTCGTGCGGCCCACCCTAACTACCTCAAAAAAATAAAAAATGATTTTTTTTTGAATGTGTGTATAATTAGGCTTAATTTGTTACCATATAATTTTTTTTACACTTGGATCAATGAAAAATAAATTAGATAAACATGAATAGGCATCTATGGGTATGACATGTAGTGGCCTAAAAAAAGTGTTGTTAGAAATAAATATAGTTTAAACCCTTAAAATAACCCAAAAATTATAAAAATCATATATTTAGAAATAGAACAATGTGCTCATCATAAAGGTTATAATTTTTCTAATTTTGATGTTGAAATCCATAGCGTATTTGGCAATTGAAGTTGAAATTTGTTAGTTTTATCTAAAACTCTTGGTGTAGGCTGTAAATGCACAATCGCAAGCCTTTGGCTAAAAAATCCAAGCCATTTCTGAGCCTAAAGGCTCAATTTTAAATTCAAATTCAAAAAATACATATACATTATATAACACTATGCGTTATATAATGCAATATACAACATGTATGCATTACTTTTCAATAACACAAAACAAATAAATTTCATGTTTTTTATAGGGGAAAGGTCCCATTATCCATGCGTCCTTACAGGGGAAATGTCAAATTTCATGTTTTTTATAGGAAAAAGGTCCCATTGGCTTTGGACAGTGAATTAAGGTGCCATAACATTGCATTAGACTTCAAAAAATTTACCCCTTTCAATATGTTAATTTAACTACTTATAACTAAGGTTTCAAGGTCTAACACATTATACATTTTACAATATAACTAATTTTATCACGAGTGGTCATAAAATGCATTTTTTAAAC
Source organism: Torreya grandis (assembly GCA_037957365.1). NCBI lineage: Eukaryota > Viridiplantae > Streptophyta > Pinopsida > Cupressales > Taxaceae > Torreya > Torreya grandis. Next base: position 1,887,978 of record JARHVA010000163.1, read on the forward strand.
CTATGATCAAAACTTAACCTTTATAGTACTAATCGTTGTGTATAAGAGTATCAATACTTGACTCTTACTTATCAAGATGTGATTGGTTACTTTTAATTTTATAGAATAAATGAACAAGTATTAGATATTACATGATCAGCTTTTGGTGCACTTTAATATTTATATACACCAATATGTTTCATCAATAGAACACATGTTAACAAAAGCCTTGTTTGACAATTGAAACATGCAAAACTATTGGGACCTTTCCCCTAGTAGGGAAAGAACATACCTTACCACCTTACTTGCCTAAAATACTACTTGCCCTTAAATTTTATGTTTCTTCTTGATATTATCCTACTTGCCTAAAATCCTATCTTACCCTTTTGTTATTTTTTTGATATCTTTGACTAGACACCTTTATTTATAAATTTTTAACTAATTTGTTTAAGTGGCAAACCCACTGAATTGGACTATGTAGTATAAATAATCTTGTGTAAGTAGAAATAAGAATTGAGCCCTTGGTATAACAATGCATCTCTTGGATATCTATTTCAATAATGTTATCTAATGGAACCCAATACCTGTGAATCATGCCTTGGATTTTCCCAAAAACATTCCTAAAATGTGTTGAATAAAGTCCCTTAAGTTTCCTCCAAGGTCACTTAGTGTATCTAATTCAATAAGTGCATTCTGAGGTCCCAATTGAAAGTCTAACAAGAGTCTTCTGTTATTACAATTATTCTCTTGATTCCCCTAATGTATTCAAATTTTGCCTAAAATTAAGATCTCTTGTGAAAATAGGGTTAATCCTTCATTCTGTGCACCTCCTTCATCTACCCCTCCATCACACATGGCACAACCATCAACCACTCCATCCATTCCCACGTCATCTGAAGATTGTGTCTTTGACATGGGACTAGTCCTAGCTGCACCATGGATGCAACAATTGCAAGCTCAAAAATAAGCTGGACAACACTTGGTTCTTATCAATATTATAGATTTATATACCTTAGTATGTAATTGGGATGGTAAGATAAAAAATTAGGATGATGGGTACAAGGTATGTACATGTTTTTCTTAAATATTTTGGTCAAGTTGGGTACGCATTTTGTTTTGTATAAGATGTGGTTTTGAGCTCAATAAACTTGAAATGGTCACATGTATCTATTAGTGATGATGCAATTTTAAGATGCCGTGCCTATAGTGATGAATGTATAGCTTAGAAAATATATAAAATCACTAGGGACTTTGTTTTAAACCATTAAGGGATGGCATAGACCTGACATTGACCAAGTATGACATATGTATAAGTTACCCCAGCTCAAACTCTATTGAGCTTATTCAAGATCCATTAAAATTGTGACAATGTCCCCTAAATTTGAGACTTGCTTCCCCTCAAGGATGATGATGAGCAAAGAGACCCAATAATTGTTAATGTGGATGATGACTTACCTCATATAGATGGTTGATCAAAATTGAATACCGGTGAGTACCCCCTCACCAAAGGTATTAAGATTTATATTTTTTACATATAACTTCAATCATCTTGTTCATATTTCATTATAATGAGCTTAAGCCTTATGATGTGAAATGCAAGAAAGTAGTACATGTCTCAGAATTCTTATTCTAGCTTGGGATTTGAGGTTGAGGCTTGTCCATTGTTAAATTATGTTCTCTCCTATGTGTAGGATTTAATATGAATGTACTTTAGGATCTAGAGGTAATTCAAGGTAGAGGGATATAAATAATTTGAATACATACATGTAGAAAAATGATAATGTTCAGTGTTTGCTCAATTTGGATGGGACCTTAAAGGGATATACATGAATTTTTTTGTACAATAATGGCAAGTCAAAGGCTCATATCATGTGAATTATTTACTAGACATGAATTGATTTGATCGATGTCAATATTTAAACATTATTGGCTTATATGTACGTATGATAGATTTGTGAATAGGCCTTAGTTGGATTGGTTAGATCGATGATGAAACATGTTTAAGTATCAAATATGTGCATATCTAATAACTCTAACACTTATCCAAGTGTACTACACCTACACATGTGGAAATATTTGATTATGTTGGGTGTCCTAAGGCTCTAAAAAATCTGATGCTTCTAAGATAAGTGGCATTTAGATCTCTAACACAAATATATATATGTGTACAAGATACACACATGGTGATGTATCTAATTAGATTGGGCCTCACAGGTATCTGATAGATCTCTTTAACACTTCTAGGACCTGGCACCTCTAATAGTGCTGACACTTTTGAGCATGTACAAGTTACACATGGTGATATGTAATTGGATTTGTCCTCCTGGGGCATTATCAACTCTAAAACTTTCAGAACTTGATGCATCTCTGATAGCTTTAACACTTTCGAGTGTATGAGGTACACATGGCACAACAAGGTTCAATTATAGGGTCAATTCAATCGAGGAGGCATGTGAGGCCAATTTAAACCCCTTCTTGACATAACTATAAGATCATGATATATGATTTAGGATAAAATTAAGTATGATTCTATCTATCATGAATTAAACTAATTATTCGATTGGTTCAACTAGAGACATGATTTGGGTAAAATTGAACCCCTAAATTAAATTAATGGCCTAATTGATTGTATAATCTAGATGCAACATGTATGGCTTAACTAACCCTAATTTAATCAAAAATGTAAATATGATTGTAAATGTGGCCAATTTCAACCCATTGAACCTAAATTGGAGTCTACAATGTGATTGAAAGGGCTAAATCAGGTCACATTTCATGACATGTTGATCGTAAATCCTAATTTTATCACTTGAACATGTACAATTCCCCTAAACCCAAATTTCATGACATATACACATGTACAAATCCGTTACACTAAACCCCTAACCCTAAATCCTAATTTTATAACAAACACAACCCTTAAGTTCCCTGAATTCATCACAAATGCATAAATTCATGAATGTGATTAGTGTCAATTTGTGAACCTATTATTCACCTAGTTTTATAAGGACCTATGATGGGATTTTGGGCAAAGTTAGCTCATTTTTTCTTACATATTGAGCTTTATTACATCATTCATTAGTCTTATTGCTTCATAGTCTTATCAAGAGTCTTATTACATCATGTATTGGAGACTTATGCATCATATTGGAGATTTATGCATCATATTGAACCTTAATGCATCATATTGAGCCTTATTACATCATATGATAGCCTTATTGCATCATATTTGAGATTTATTACATCATATGATAGTCTTATTGCATTTCATGATAGTCTTATTAAATTGTATGATAGTCTTATTTCATCATATTGAGCCTTATTGCATGATATGATAGCATTATTACAACATTTATAGTATTATAGTGGAAAAAGTGCATTGAATATGAGCCTTTTTGCTTAATTTTATACTATATGTCTATACTTCAAAGAACACATATGCATTCCTTAATGTAAAACAAAAACTCACTTTTCAAAATCTATTTTTATTCCTAATTGAGATTGCTATCCCCATAGACATTCCTTGTGTACTTTTCATACTTTCTTGGTTGCAGTTTGTTTTTGGACCCTACATATGAAGTACTTTCTTGGTTGCTTTTGTTCAAATGGGATCCGATTTGTGTTCAAGGAAGAGGAAGAAATTGAAGAATAAAACACCAGAGCAATTAGAAGAGTTGAGAGAAAAAAACAAGATATGAATGCAAGCATTTCATTCCAAACAAGGTACAAACACTAACCCTGATGAGCCAAATTCCTTAAAAAATGAGGCAATTAACAATAATCAATATAATAATGATGAAATTTACAATAATGAATTGAATTATGATGAAATTCATAATAATAAATTTAATAATGATGAAATTAACAATAGAAAATTAGATAATGTTGGAAATTCACATTCAAAGTATAGAAGTTTTTAATTTTGTTGATGAAGAGTCTATGCATGATACTTTATCCACAAACAATGAAGAAAATTTGATGGACTCAAAAAATGATGATATTAACAATGAAGAAAATTTCATGGAAACATATAATGAAGAAACAAACAATGAAGAAAATATCATGGAAACATATAATGAAGAAACAAACAATGAAGAAAATATCATGGAAACATATAATGATTCTGTAACACCCTCCAAATGGATTCCACCAACACCAACACCTTTAAGAATTTTCATAGAAAATATAAGTACTTAATTGAATTTTATGAAAATATTTTGAAACCAATTCATAATAAAATGTCTGACCACCATTCAAGAAGTTTGGCTCAATAAATTTGGGATGATTTCTTTCATAGATTGGAGTATGATAGTCAAAGATGTCAATTACTTGATCCGTTGATGAAATTGGTTAAGATGAGACCTATAATTTACACATTAGGATTAAGAAAATCTAACATGGATAATGAAAATGATGAAATTATTAAAAATATACATGATGCATATCATATTATCAACTCGAAACCACACAACAAATATTGTAATTCTGCCTGACATATAATGACAACTTGTGCAGTAAGTGCTAAAATAGGGAAAAAATGATTGATTTCACAAATAAGTCAAACACTTGATATAAATAGAAAAACATTAATAAAATCAATTGAAAGCTATGAAAGACTTAAAGAACCTAATATGAAAGAGCTCTAGGCATTCTCTGATAGACTTCCATGAAAGGACAAGGCTATAGCTAATGCTTGAAAGACTTACTTGCACAATTTTGGAAAGATAATACAAGAGTTTCACCTAATACAAGAGATGTAATGAAAAGAAGAATTGGTTCTCATAATCATGAAATACATCTAAAACATTTCTTGGATATCACTCAAACACAATTATACTCTAAGTTTTTATAAAAATATCCATAAATTGCTATTAGTCAAATAATTTTTGAGATGGAAAAACCATTTTATGTAAAAATAAATCACACACGCACCACTTGTTATTGTAGGCAATATGTTGAATTTTTAATACACTATGATGTTTTTCACCATATTCATTGTACTTTGCATACTAACAACATTTTTTAGTAGTATGGCATAGAAGTTTTACCAAAATCAACCAAAGAAGCTATTTTAATTTTTTTTGTGAAAGACTAGATGGATAATTATTTTATAATAAATCATGTTTTGATGGAAATTACAACATTTGTGGTGGATTGCCAAAATTAAAAAAATGTATCCATGAGGAGTGTACAAGTGCAACTGGACAAGAATTAATTGGTTTGAGAAAATACAAATTTGTGACTTATCAATGAAAAGATGGCAAAGAATCTAAAAGGTGTGAGCTTGTTACGAAAGATATACCAATTTCAAAATTTATGGTCGAATTCATGGAGAAAATTGTTTATGAGTATGCAAGGCACACACATAGGAATAAATGGTTGGATGAACATTTCAAGATAAGCAAGGACACATTCCCACTTGATTCTATTGTTTCACTAGTTGACTTTGTTGAAAATTAAACATTCAAACCACAAATGAAATTTCAATCGCAGTATTACAACTCAACACAAATTGCCATATCCGTGCATACAACATTCATGCATGCACCTAATAGTACAGATGAAGATAAAAAAATATTAAGGGAGTACCATTTATATATTAGTGATGATGGATGACATCATAAAGAGTATGTGCAAGGCTATTTTGATAAGTTATATAAACAGTTGACTCAGAGGAACATTATTTTCAAACAACATTACATTTGGTTAGAAAATTGCACATCATAATTCAAGAATACATGGATATTTCATTGGTTGAGTAGGATTCATGTTACCAATGGTCTAGTACATATTTGGAGTTTCTCTAATGTTGGGCATGGAAAAGGGCAGCATGATGGTACTAGAGCATGTGTAAAAAGATTCATTGCATGGGAAGAGTTAAAACATAATAATGTTACTAATTTGATTGATGCAAAAATTATGGTTTAATGGTGTAATGAGAACATCTGTCATGGTGCTCAATAAAATTTTATTGTTCATAGACATTTTTGGTTAATGAAGGAAAAATACTTAGCAAACTATGAGGATTGTATGACTCTAACAGGTTCAAGTGAGCTCCACTCATTTCGTAGCTCAAATACATGCTCTTAGACTATTCATATGTGACACTTGGCATTTTTTTTGTTCTACATGCATGGAATTTTTTTTAAATGAGTGTGAGTCACAAGAGTGGGTGGATGATTGTAGTTCTAAATCTCTAATTACAATTAACACATATCAGGTTCCACCAACATTACAACTTATAGACATGACATCATCACATGACTTTGACCATATATCTTATCTAGTACAACCATGCAGAAGATTAATCTTTATGTACTATTTATTCTCATAATCTATCTTCATAATGTCATTAAACATTATTTTTTATGATGCAAGCCATATTTTTATAGTTATTGTAGACAAGGACAATGAAGAGGGAATAAATTGATACTTATGTCGATGTGTAGATGGAAAGAAAGAATTGACTTCCCTGATCATAGATGGATAAAACATTGATTATCCCATTAGGTTTGTGGTAGTCACTGGAACTTGGCTTCGATAATATCCTATAAAAAATTCAATTGTATGGTTGTTTGAAAACTTTTAAACTCACAAGAAGATCATACACTATTCAAATTTCATTCTTGCAATTAAAATTCAATTGAAAAAATATCATGGGAGGCCAAGAAATAAGAATATATAGAAATTTCATGAGTCAAACCACTAAGATATTCTTGATACTATCAAGATTACAATAGATCCAAGTGGTTTGATGGATTGAAATCCATAGGTATATTGACTTGTAAAATGTAGATGTAATCAATTTTACGAAATATTTTTGATTGTGCAGGTAGTACATGTATAAATTTCATCTTTAATTACTTACTAATATTTTTTTGTAGGTTAGTGGTGCTAAATCAACTTTCACCTTCACGTGGTTGGCACCGTTAGTAAAGAATTTCATATTCTTGAAGATAAGAGAAGCTTACTAAAAGTACTTGGCATTTTTGCAATCCTGAACTATTACTCATGACAAGTTTATTTCTCCTTATAGCCTTCCAAACACATTTATTGTCATTATTTTCATGCTTTAGAACAATAGTGAAAATGCACTTAGGAGTGGAATTGCGTGTCATGGTCATTGGAGCATGTGTGATTTGCCTATATAGATGTGTTTATAGTGGTGTATTTGAACCTGCCCATCTTGGAGGCAAAGTTTCTAGTTGGAGATCAACAAGTTGTCTCTTCACTACTAAAAAATTTCATTTTAGGATCCTTTACTGCAATTTTTGCCATGAATTGCTCTTAGATATGCTTCAAACTAGATTTGGGGTGAAATTAGAGGAGTTTCCATTTCACATGAGGGGTCTTATGGTTCCTCCATATGACTTACAATTTTGGTTTTATGCATGCCTAAAGCTAGGCTAAAAATTAACATCTTTATTATATTGGGAAGGGCATTCTTGAACTTGGAATGGGTGGTGATCATGCTAGATGGAAGGCCAGAGACCTGGTCCTAAATGTTATCCACGCCTTTAGACATGTTGGTATTACCAATTTCAGCCAACAAACACTAAAAATTGATTTTTCATACCATAGCTTCAACTTTGACAACATTTATTGTCAATGTTTTTGTGCTCTAGAACAATAGTGAAAATGTACCTGTGGATGGAATTGGGTGTCACAGTCATTAAAACATGTGTAATTTGCCTATTTATATGTGTTCAAAGTGGTGGATTTTGGGTGTCATAGTTATTAAAACATGTTTAATTTTCCTATTTGTATGTGTTCAAAGTGGTGTATTTGCACCTGCCAGTCTCGAAGGCAAAGTTGCTAGTTGGAGGTCAATAAGTTATCTTTTCACTGCCAAAAAATTGCATTTTAGGACCCTTTACTAAAACTTCCACCATAAATTTATATTAAATGTGATTCATATTATATTTGAGGTGTGATTATAGGACTTTTCCATGCAAAAGAGTGATCTTATGGTTCCTCCATATGACTTATAGTTTTGGTTTTATGCATACCTAAAGTTAGGCTAAAAATTAACATTTTTCTTGTATTAAGAAGGGCGATCTTGAGCTCAAAATGGGTGGTGGGTTTGTCAATCAGTCCAGATGGGAGGCTAAGAACCTAGTTTTGGATGTTATACAACCTTCTGGATGTGTTTTTAGTTCTATTTTTTAGCCAACAAGCACCAAAAATTGAATTCTTAGATCGTAGCTTTAACTTTGACAACATTTGTTGTTAGTGTTTTTGTGCTCTAAAGCAATAGTGAAAATGCACCTATAAGTGGAATTGGGTGTTAAATTTTTTGAAACATGTGTAATTTGATTATTTATATGTGTTCAAAGTAGTGGATTTTTACCTACCGGTCCCGAAGGCGAAGTTACTAGTTGGAGGTCAACAAGTTGTCTCTTCACTGCCAAAAGTTGCATTTTAGGACCCTTTACTATAACTTATACCAAAGATTTCTCTTAGAAGTGATTTAAATTATATTTAAGGTAAAATTATAGGGATTTCCCATGCACATGATGGATCTTATGATTCATTCATACAACTTATAGTTTTGGTTTTATGTATGCTTGAAGTTAGGCTAAAAATCAACATCTTTCTTGTATTGGGAAGGGCATTCTTGAGCCTAAAATGGGTGGTGGGTTTGTCAACCAGGCCATATGGGAGGACCAAAACCTAGTCTTTGATTTTATTCACCCCTTTGGATGTGTTGGCAGTGCTAGTTTTCAGCCAATAAGCACCAAAAATTGAGTTCTTAGACTGTAGTTTCAACTTTGACAACATTTGTTGTCAGTGTTTTCATGCTCTAAAAAATTAGTGAAAATACATTTGTAAGTGTAATTGGGTGTCACGGTCATTTTAACACATGTAATTTTATTATTTAAATGTGTTCAAAGTGGTGTATTTCACTTGTCGGTCCTAGAGGCAAAGTTACTAGTTGGAGGTCAACAAGTTGTCTCTTCACTACCAAAAAGTTGCATTTTAGGACCCTTTACTGCAACTTATGCCATAGATTGTTCTTAGAATTGATTCAAAATATATTCAAGGTGTAATTATAAGGATTTCCCATACACATGCTAAATCATACGGTTCATCCATATGACTTACAATTTTGTTTTTATGCATGCTTGAAGTTAGGCTAAAAATCAACATCTTTCTTGTATTGGGAAGGGCATTCTTGAGCCCAAAATAGGTGGTGGGTTTGTTGATCAGACCATATGGGAGGCCAAAAACCTAGTATTAGATGTTACCCACCCCTCCAAATGTGTTGGCAGTGCTAGTTTTCAGCCAACAAGCACCAAAAATTGATTTCTTATATCGTAGCTTCAACTTTGACAACATTTATTGTTAGTGTTTTCATGCTCTGAAATAGTAGTGAAAATGCACTTGTAGGTGGAATTGGATGTCATGGACATTAGTATACATGTAATTTTCATATTTATATGTTTTTGAAGCAATGGATTGGCACCTGCCGGTCCTAAAGGCAAAGTTACTAGTTGGAGGTCAACAAGTTATCTCTTCACTACCAAAAAGTTGCATTTTAGGACCCTTTACTGCAACTTCTACCATGGATTTCTCTTAGAGTTGCTTCAGAATATATTCAAGGTGAAATTATAGGGATTTACCATGCACATGAGGGATATTATGGTTTCTCCATATGACTTACAATTTTGGTTTTATGCATTCCTGAAGTTAGGCTAAAAATCAACATCTTTTTTGTATTGGGAAGGGCATTTGTGAGCCCAAAATGGGTGGTGGGTTTGTCGATCGGGCCAGATGGGAGGTCAAGAACCTATTCATAGATGTTATCCACCCATTTAGATGTGTTGGAAGTGACATTTTTTATCCAATGAGAATAAAAAATTGAATTCTCAAATCATAGCTTCAACTTTGACAATATTTATTGTCAATATTTCTGTGCTCTGGAATAGTAGTGAAAATGCACCTACAGGTGGAATTATCATTGGAAAACATGAAATTTACCTATTTAGACATGTTTAAAGTATTTTATTTACACTTTCTAGTCCCAGAGGCAAATTTTCTAGTTGGAGGTCAACAAGTTGTCTCTTCACTGCCAAAAAGTTGTATTTTAGGAGAGAAGTAGAATAGTGCATGGTAGTAAGTCTATGATGGAATGAAGATAACTAAGAAAGATAAGTTTGATTATATTATCCCTTGAAAAATGTGTAATAACTCTTATTTAATTTTAAATGATGGTAGATGATGGAAAATCTTGCATTCTTGCACACAAGCATGTTGAGATAGATATGTTTGTGAACCTATGCTTGGACAATGATCAAGAATCCTACAAGAAGAACCTAATCAAGGACATATTTTGGAGTGTTTAAGTAGATTAAAGTCTATAATCTTAGATCAATAAACCATTTTTTGAAACCCTAAGGTAACAATGTCAACTTTTAGATATTATACATACAACATTATGACAATAAGCGTGTCATTCTATGAATAGAAGGAATTAAGCCTTGATAAAGGGAATTTAATAGTATTGAAAGGTGTATTGAGAGTGATCCAACCTAAATGAGGAATTTTTATCTTAAATATTTATGGAAATTGAATACAAAATAATTTATTATCATCCTTATTGTACATAGTCAATTTTGGCCCACAATCAATTGAGAAATTGATGTTTTAAGCCTAGAACAGATCAAGGGTTCTAGCCTATTATATGAGGTAGAGGATATTATGTAAAAACTTGTGGTGAGGATTTGAGCCTTAAAAATATTGTATCATTCAAGATATATAATTTAAAGTGCTCAAAGGGTTTATATAGGGCCTAAAACCCTAGAACTAGGGTTTAGGATAATTTGAGAGATGTAACCATAAAAATGGGTCCAAATTTTGTAATCTTGCATAATTATATGTGTTATAACTAATGAAAGTGGTTTGGGAATGACAATGTATGGATAGGTATGGTTTTGAGGACTCTAGGGTTAGAATAGGCCTAATTAGGCTAAGTTTAGGGGTTTTTTTTATCAAAGTAAGTGATAACCAAGAGAAGAGTAAAGTGTTTTAACTTTGTGAGGAGTTGAAGGGTGATAGAGGGTTCCCTAAAATGTTCTTACATATTCAAGAAAGGACACAAGTTAGTCAAACAAAGGGGAAAATAGTGAAAATAGGGCTACAAGCCTAGACAAAGTATTGTGACTTTGAGGTGTAGCAGGAATGGAATAGAGTGTTTGGTTACTTGAGAAGAGTTTATAAAATTTCTTCATGATCACTTAAGACCATCAATGTAATGAATTTGATTCTTAGTAGCTTAAACCAAGGAATGGTCCTAGAGACCTAATGGGCTACATAGTGTGAAGGATAGTGAACACCCAAGGATAAATATTGAAAGGTGAAGAAGTTTTGGACACTTGAAATAGGTTTAGGTAGGCATGTTTTGACCATTTAATACCATTCAATAATTATGAGTGTACTCTTGAAACCTAAAGTAAGATTTGGTCCTTAGAACCCAAGGGATTGTGCCTAGTCAAAATTAATGAAAAGACTACAAGAAATTTTGTAAAGAAACTAATGTATGGAGGAAGATAAAGATTTAAAATTATAATTAAGGAGTATAAAACCATTAGGAAAAGTGTCTCCATATATTCAAAAAATAGGTACATGTGTCAAGTGACTAGTAAGCCCAAGAATCAAAGAGTAATTTTGAATTAGTAAGGGAATCTTGAAGATAAAGTCATCAAGTAAATTGAAACCAGTTGGAATGATGAATTTTAGACTTATACTCAATTATATGCATCAAAAACCAAGGAAAAATAGGATGATGACTCATTTATGAAATTTGACCTAACATACATGTGTCACTAGCTTTTGCCGAAATAGGTCTACAGGCCAAAATATGTCATATCTAATCATGAAATTTTGTGGAGAGGCTCATTATGACCTAATATACCCATTAAATATATTTTTTAATATTTTATCCAATGGAAACTATTCAATTTTTTATTATAGTCAACCCTATGTCAAATCATGGTCAATATTGGAGCCTACCTTAGAGAAATTGGCCAGTTTGGGGCATCTATAGGTTGAGTCAAAGCATGAAATTTGGAAAAAATGGTATTAATTACCTATAAAAACATATAATTCCATCCTAAATCTCTTATAAATATTAAAATTACCCACTATTTTGACATAGTCCTCTTGTAGTAAAAAAGGCAGCCATTGGATATTTCTAGAAGTTCTATTAGTTTTGGATGCCAAGAAGCAGTTTAGGCCTTGGATAGGTATTAAAACCATATAATATGATGTTTTAAACCTATATTTTCCTATATAATTGATAAAATTTATGGGTTTCATACAAAATTTTGAAGAAAGACATGTTTTGTCATGAAGGAAGCATGTAGGTAGCTCAAGGTAAATTGTGGTAAAAAGGGTCTACAGGACAAAGTACATATCCAAATGACTTTAAACTAGGTAATATTTGTATTAATGACCTAATATACCCATAAATTATATTTATAAGGTCATATGAGAAGTATAAGTGCTCATTGTTTTGTCACAATCCCCTCCATGTCTCATAATGGTCATTATTCATGTAGGCATACTTTTTGGAGCTTTAAGGCGTGTTTGAGGGTTAAAAGATTAGATAAGTATTTTATAAGAATTTTAAGATTTTTTTAAACATATTAAACACATTTAAATGGTTTTCACACTTTGAACTTCATGCAATCCCCACAGGTAGGCTCAAATCCCCTCAAGCAATCTCAAAGGCATAAAGGCAAAGTTGGTTTTTTTATCATTAGAAAGGTGTTATGAGATGTTTTAGATGTCATTAGTATGTTTTAAATAAAATAATATCATTGGGAAGGTCAAATTATCCTTTGGAGAGTATGTACAGGGCATGGGAAACTCTATATTAGCAATCTTCAGGCATTTTCAAGAGATTTAACCATAGAAATTTAATGAAAATTTATAATATTGATCCCTTATACATGTACAAGGTTAATAAAAATGATTTAACATGAGATTGTATAGCTATGTATGGATTCTAGGATTGAGGGTTTGGAATAGGGCTAATTAGGCCTAAATGAGGGTAGTCTAATGAAGGAAGTGATAGTTAGAGGTGGAGTTGGGCTCTGAAATTTTATATAGACGTGGAAAAGGATAGAGTTTACCTATAAATGCCCTTATCATATATTTATAAATCATAAATTTTCCATACAAGGAAAAATACAATTAAAAAAGGATACAAGCCTATAGAGAGCATTGTGTCCATAAGGTGTGGAATGAGAGTATGCTATTGTTTGATTACTTGAAGGGGGTTATACTAGGTATTTTATGATCATGTAAGATCATATGTAACAATAGGTTGAGATCTTGAGACACAGACCAATATTTGGTCCTTAAGACCCAAAGAAGGTGCCTAGGAAGAAACTAGAAAGAGATTGAGAGGAAGTTTGTGAATGAAACATGAATAAAATAAGGTAAAGGATGTATAGATAGAGGTAAATGCCATTAAGGAGGTTATATTAAGAGTACAAGGAATAAGTACTAGGTGTAAGAATCTAAATTAAACCTAAAAAGTCAAAAGAGGAGCTATCTTGTGAAAGAAGATTCAAATTAAACCATTACAAGTGAATGTGATCAGTTGGGTTTAGAACCAGCTAATGATGTTTTTGTAGACTTTTAGTCCATACCTTTGCATCATCATACAAACATAATTCAAATGCAATCACTGATATTATTTATTTCTTATAAGGGTTTGATTTCAAAAATTATCCTAACAAGTTATTCTAAATCTCATAACATTTTTAATCCTTAAGAATACTTCAAAACCAATCATCATAATACTCTGAACATAAGTGATTCAAACAAGATTTACTTCATTTTTTTTTAAAAATATTCATGTACAAAATAAGAATGCCATGTATGAATTCCATTTATAGGCATACAATGTCAATAATACATGCATTTCCATATAGGCATACAAAAAATTACATCATGTCTAACAACATAGTATCTAATGTTATGTGAATACATCATATACACAAGTACAATTCCAAAAATGTGTACATTGCCATATAGGTATACAAAAAATTACATCATCTACAACATCCTAATCATCAAATAGTCTCCCTCTCTTTGCCTTCTTTGAAGAAGACTCTCCTTGAGATGCCCTCTTATAGATGGAGATATCCCAAATGACTTGGATTACTCCAAGGTTTGATTGTGGGTACTAAACTCATAGTTCACTTGCAGCCAAAACAGTTCAAATACAAAAAATATTATAAAATTAACAAGTATACATGAAACTAAGTTAAAAAACTCATGTTTTAAAATATAATAAAAAAAATTTAAACATGCACTTACCACAATCTCATGGTCCTCCTCAATTTGTCATTGATGCTCGACTGGGTCAGTGCCAAGTTTAGTTGCATGAATAGGTGTGTCAAATGATGAAGAAACATGAGGAACTATCATAGTAGTCATCTAAATCAGACTATCAAATGTCATATGACACCCCTACATACACAATACATTTGTGCATATAAGTTATATTTACCAAAGTATATATTAAAATTATTAAAACAAAAGTACTAAATTACAATTCAACATTACAAGTGAATATACTTACCTTGGTGAGTGCCTGTGTAGATGACATTGTAGTAGTAATGCCTAAGTCTATCTTGACTTGAAATGATGGAGGAGTGTTCACCCTAGTTATCAGCTGAATAAACAACCTAATAATTAATAACTTGGGTAATTCATTGATTAAACAAGTTGCCAATAAACTTATTCTCGCATTAGATATGAAAAAATCTAATGAGGTCAAGGGAAGCATGAATGTGACAAGTGGATAGGTGCAACATGTGACTTGTAACACCACACTGAAGTAAGAAATTTCAATTTCATGAGGGATAATGACAAGGTAATGAGGGAGGATTTTTGAGTGAATTTTGTGAAATTGAGTCATTAAATGCAAGTTAGGTGTTGAAACATCCTTGATATGTACCTATATACACTGGTTTGAATGCTTGTATAGATTCACTAAGGTGTATTTGGGATTTTGACCTGATTAATTGGTCATTAGGTCTAATTTTATTAAGGTAATAACTTGGTACAGTTGAGGATAATCTTATGAGTATTGTTCTGATGAAAAATCCCTTAGAAATAGTTACTATGATAAGACAAGTAACCTGTATAGGTGTTTTTTGAGAAGTTTGTAAACTAAGTTTTAATCAGGTTAAGACACCTAGATTGATAGGTTTTTTAATGGGGGTCATCTATATTTGAGCCTTTTAAGAGTTTCTATAACCTTATAAAATAGGTCTCATGAAAATTTAAAGAAACATATAGAAAATAGAACTGAATATTGTAGAGATAAGAGTGAGTGGGCAGTCTTCTTTACAAGTGCATGATTTTGGATGCCCTATATGTGACATTAGGTCAACTATCTATCCTTATATTTCCCTTAATTTTTTTAAGGGAAGGTATATATGTATATAGTTTAAGTAGGTTGAGGTCAACAAAGGGAGATATAGTCTTGTTGACACTTAATATTCATTTTAGGGGGACTTTCCTGTTGAAAGGTATTATAGCCTTATAGACTTGGCATGTCACTCGAGTGATGAAAGTGCATGAATATAGATATGACCTCTCCCCCAACAAGATATAATAGGTCTTTGGTCCCCCTAAGTAGGTGGTGGTAACAAACTACTCAACCCCATATATCTATATGGGGTTGGGGTCCCCTATTTATATATGGTTGCAAGGCCTATGCTATATACATATAGGCTATAGTTTATAGTCGATGATCTCCAAAAAAACTAATGGGATCTAATAGATGCTCTCCTAACAAACCAATGGTATTGACTAGGTACAATGGGATTAAGAGGCTATGCCATATAAATTTATAACTCCATAGATAGAGATGAAATTATTATACTCAGATGGAATCAAGATGAGATTGAGTTGTTATTTATGACCACTTTTGATATCAATCATAGATATTGAACTGACATATGTGATTAAGATAACAAGGAATCAAGTGCCTGGATATGAGGCTAGTATTTAAAAGAAAGGAGTGGTGTGCATATTGTTGAAGACATGCTATGATTGATTAGGAAATTGATAGAAATATATTACACCAAACAACTTTTATCAAATGAATTCTATATACATACACACACACACACATACATCCAATCCTACTGATTGGGATTGACCCACTATGGGAACTAAATATAATGGGATATCTATAAAATGTTTAACTCACTATTTTGGTTATTGAAATCATAGTTGAGATGGAGGATGAGTTTCTAACAAGTTACACCAATCCATGTTAATACATCAAACAATAAAAATTCCAACAAAATTATATATGGTATTTTATATTTTCTTATAAAAAATATACCAATGATGTAATTAAGGTGTATGAATGTAAATCTAGAGTATATAATATTCAATTGAAATTTTACCTCTATAAATGTATATGGTGTCTTGTTGACATAGAGAGATGTAATAGGGTTTGGCCCACTACCTAGTTGTGATGTCGAAGGCAATGTCTCCTCCTAAAACACCAAAAAAATACATATATATTATTCAATTTAAACATGTAAATTAATTTTTACCTTTTTAATTTGTAAATATAACTTAAAAATTTAACATTAAATTTATATAAAAGACACCTACATATGTGTAGAGACTCCCAACGTATCCAAACCAAATGTGTGTGCCAAAAACTCATCAGTCAAGACCATATCCTCCAAGCCCCCTAAAGTACCATCATCATAATCTAAAGGTCTAATGCATATATCACCATAACATCTGCATCGGTGGGGTTAGGTATGGCCACTAGATGGAGTATCTTGAGCATTTGTCTCTGAAAGTCTACTCATATAATGAATGAGTGTATCAGTAAGCACACTAAGTGCATATAAAGTGTCTATCTCCAAAACCTCCTTCACCATAGAGGGAATCTCTAGATGAAGTGGCTTTTAGGTAGGACTCCTTATAGGCTGATTAGGTGCATGATGTACACCTATTTGATCTTATGTGGAGCCTTTCCCTCAGCCCTAAAAATCACCATAGTCATAGTCATTTGGAATTTGATTGAGAATAAACTCACAATAGAGTTTCATCAAAAAGTATAAAGGGACCTCATGGTTATTATAAGGGGGATAGTCAGACACCATCCACCATCGCTCCTAAAATTTAGCTTTTATCAAATCATGTTGGCATCGATGGATTGGGAAACATTTAGTCATTATGAGAAATGGGGCATTGGTGGTTGGGTCGATAAATAAGGCACTTATTTGATCTTTTGTTATATCTTTCTTCTTCACCTCAAATGTTGACAATTTTTCAACATAGTAAGCCCTAAAACTATCCTTATATGACCTCCCTCTATCAATTTAACTCATTATCGAGTCAACTTGACCTAATACTAACTCAAGGGTATTGTCCAAATAGGTGTGGTGGGTGTTCATGGAAGTGGGATCCCTCATTCTCCTAATTATCTACTCAATTTCAATTTTGTTCTCCACTAAGTGAGAAACTATATCCTCCTAACTACTTAGGGCATCTAGTGTAATTATAAGAGGGTTAGGCAGAGGGTTAGGAGGGTTAGGTGGAGGGTTAAGATGGTTGGGAAGAGGGTTAGGTGGAGGATTAGATAGAGGGTTAGGCAAAGCATGTCGACCTATTGGAGAAAAACTAAAAACCAAACTATGTAATTTACATTCACAAAAGATTCAAAAAACTTGATTTAATCTACAAAACCTACCTCTTGTTCATGACATCATCATCAATCTTGTTAGGTTATGGAGCTAAAAGCTTCAACTATGCAGACATGGAGGAGGTTGTTGAAGTTCTAGAGACACCGATGTCGGCAGTATAACCGACATCAGTCATGATGAATGCAGAAGGCAACCAGCATCGGCAGGGAGTCGGCCGACGTCGGTCAGTACTAGGGAGACAGGGACTGACGTTGATCACCTGTGTGTTCCAGCACTATTCATTGCATGAATAGTTAGTTTGTTGAACTGATTGTTTGCATGTAAAGGCTATTTAGAGTCTTGAGCTACGTGTCTATTATTAGTAAACTAAGAGTCTAAGTTATTGTTTAAGTCTGGGATCTATTTATAGACCCATTGGCATGTATTGTAATTAAGGCAAGAAAAGGATTTCTTTCAATTGTAGGATCTTGGTCAATAGGTGTGCAAGGCCACGTTTGAAGATATACATGTGTAAGTATGATCGTTTGAGTTGTAGGTTGTTGCAAGCTTATGGGAGATCTACTTGAAGTAATTTGAGTACTTGTGTACTGGTAGGGTTATTACTGACTAGTTGGAGGTGAACACCAATTCTGTGTGTGAGTTGTGTGTTGGGACCATTTTTGGTAGGAGAGTGAACTCTTGAAGAAAATTACTGAACACTTGAGGTGTGGGAAGCTTCTGAGAGGTGTGGAGAAGAAGTGGCATCTTCTTTATTGTATTTTCTTTTTGGATGAGTATTAATATAAGATAGTGTATTGTCTCTCATATTCTGTGTCATTTGTGAATTCTAGTTATTTATTGCTTCTAGTTAATTCTGCATGTTTAATTGCTTGTATTTGGTAATCATATTGTGCTCTTTTTGAGGAGCAAGATCGTAATAAGTGGGATCAGAACAGGTGTGTTGTTCTGGATTCCCCAACAAATCTCATGAATGCATGCCAAAAGGAAAATATGTAAGAAAAAATGTGAGCTAGAGGGTAAAAGGAAGATCTACAAGCCAAAATGTGACCTCAAAACACTAAAATATGAATGGGAAGTATAAAAATATAGGAAGAATCAAGGTTTTTTTAATTTTATAGTTTTAGAAATGCATACGTGTTATGTTTTAATATAAGAATGTACACATGTTCCTATAACACATACACATTATTATATTTAAACATAATGTGTATACATTATTGTTATAATACATTGTGTTATGGATCAAGTATTCTGATCCATAATGCATACATGTTATAACAATAACATGTATGTATTATGTATTTGTTTGACAATCATTCATGATTCATTGTATCATGAGGTTGAGGCACGTGGGTCTCATTATGAAAATCAATGGGAAATAATTTACAAGCATGGGAGTAGACAACATCATCTCTGTAGGGTATTTCAAATAATGAGCCATCACATCTTCATTATGCATAAATGGAAACAAGGGTTAGCAACCATTTCAAAGTTGAAGGCTGAATTTAGGAACTCCATGGTTTGGGTCTACAAATACAAAATGGGAGGAGACCCTATTCAAATAAAACAATTCTCCTACTACAAATTCAAAGATAATCCACTGGTTTGGCATTATTGTAAAGAAATGGGAATCAACTCATATCTGGAAAGGCTTAATGGGTTTGACGAAAAATTGTTCGAGCAATTTGTGAGATCTTGGTTAAATAGGTGGGTCACGGTGGGTAGAATCAGTTTTGAAATCTTTGAAAAGTTGATTGATATGGCCATGAGAATGGCCATGCAGGGAATAAAACTTCAAAGGAAAAAAAATTATGGATCTTGCAAGCCACAAACTATTTCTGGGAGAGGGAGAAGAACTCGTCCCGTATCAAGGAGGATTCGAGCACACTAAACTTCCAGAGCCATGGGATGAAGTGTGCTTCATCATCATGAAGTAATTCATGCTTGAAGGTCAATTTACTAGGTTCTATAATTACCACCTCCCTTTGTTAAATCACTTCAGGTGCAATGTTATTATTAGTTTCCCTTTTTACCTGCTCTCCTCTTTAGAACACTTTGTCCTTAGGGTGAGAGCTAAAATGGCTAAGACGCTAGATATGAACCCTATTCCCCTACACCATGGCCTAATTTTATACTTATACAACTTTCACCAAGCCCTTGAGCCATCCAAGAATATCAAAATTGATAGTGGAGACATTCCTTCCAATCTGGTGTCTAGCAATGCTATTGATGAGTCATATTTTTCCCCTGCTCCTACCAAAACAAAAGATGTTTCTTTCTCCACCCTAGAAGAGACCCCTATTGACACCCCCAACTCCTTTGTGAGTAAGAAGGGTAAGAAGAGAAAGGTTTATGAGGAGGAAGAGAATATTAGAGAGACCATAGAGGGGACCCACAAAAATTTGGGTAGGGCTACGGGGGGCCAAGGTGGTAAATCTTATAAGTCTTCCAAAATTAATAATGAAGGCTTCTCCTCTGGAGTTTGAAGGTCGGGATGGATTGCTGGTAAACCCACCTCAAAGGCTGACTAATTGATTACTCAAAAAGTGCTTTGGAGGAAGCAACCCAGGAGGAAGAGTCTAAGGAGATGGAAATCCAAGAAATTTCTGAGGACTCTAGAGGGAAGTAGGAGACTAGGTATTTTGAGGTTATTGAGGAGCATGGTGTTGACACTATGGAAACTGCTGAAAATAAGGGGAAAATGTATGTCAAGGAAGTTTGTGAGGAAATAGAGAATGAGACTAATTGGAAATCTAAAATTGGGGCCCTGAAGGATTGTATTTAGAGGTTGGAGCAGAATTTCACCAAGGGACTCTGGAATATAATTCTCCTAAACATGTCTATGCTGAAAGAGGTGGGTAATACTGGGTATGTTGACAACATGGAGAATACTGAGAAACTCAATGATCTTCTAAAATCAATGGTTATGTAAGGAGAGTCCTCTCTGACTCTAGTTTTTTTGTTTCTTGTGTTTTGTTTATGTGTCTATTGTTTCTTGACTAGTGCCATCGTCTCTCTGAAGGCATATTTTGTTTGATTGCTTTCTTGTCTTTTTTGCTCTATGAAGGGTTCAGCCCCTAGTTTTCCACCTTACCTTATCAAAAACATGTATGTGTTATGTTATAACATATATGTGTTGTAGGTTATGTCCACAAAATTATCCCCCAACTTCGTGCACATACCTAATTGATAAAAATAAAAATATACAAGTAGATGTTTGTAATTATAATTTACTTTATAAAAAATTGAACAATATTAAATTAAAAAATATATTTATTATTATTTTTTGATGAAATATAGATCCTATATTATTAATATAAATATACCAACATTTACTAGAGTATTAAAAAAAATTGGTGGTAAGAGATCATATCACAATGACACACTAGGCCCAACCTAGGAAACATAAGTGAGGCCAAAGTTAAGAAACATGTAAATAAAGTGGGCCTTATTTAAAATTTTCTAACACATAAAAAAAGATAATTAAGCAGTAGTAGTAGTAAAGAGATAGATATATGAGGTATTATGATTAGGAGGATCACCCCACCTAAAGCCTAGAAGATCTTTCCCTTCAACAATAGGGTCTCATCCAGAATCAAAGGCATGTTGGTAACCTCTTCTTTCACTTTATTATTTTGTCCATAGTGATAGGGATAAGTTACTAGAGCAATCCTAGGGAAGCCTTTATTTTTGGGAGGTTATCATCCACCCTGAGAACTCCCAAGTGAGTAACTCCACCTTCGTTGGTCCATATTAGGTAAAGATTCCCACTCATGAACCTACAAAGGATGAGGAGGTAGAGAGCCCCAACCTTCATGCTTGGCTGAGGAGGAGAATGGTGCCTCAATGAATAACCAATATCACTATTTTGAGAGTGCTAGTGAGACTAGTTATGATGAAGGCCACCTCAAGGATGGCCACTGCCACCTCTTAGTGGTGTGATCTGAGGCAGGGAGGGTGACACATGAACAACATTGCAAGGGTCATCACCCTAATGGCAAAGTAACTATTATATGTGATCCATGTTTATGTCCACTTTATTAGTTTACACTTGTATCTATAGAATCACATTATAAATAACCATAACCTTATTATATATAGAAAAGTGAATGTTAGTAGAAACATTAGAGAATAAATCTATTTTCCTTTCTTTCCATATCCAAAACAAAATTTCCACCCTTAAATCATGCCGAAATTGAGTGAATTAAGGGGTAATTTATGGGTTATCACCCAAGAGTGTGAGAAACCAACTAAAGGCTTCTGGTTGAAAAGGCTTAAAAAAAGTGCATATCTAAAACCAGGCACTTTAGGCCTTAGGGAAAAACTAGAAAACATGCATGATAGTCTCTAGGTGCCCGTAAAATGGGCATTATGAATACATATCCACTCATTAAATTATCATTTTAACTATATTAAGACATTTATGAAGAAAACACTATTCAAAATAAGTTAGCTTAGGTTTAACACACGTATACCAAACATTTTGAAAATGTCCCCTTAAACTATTAGGGAGGACTGAATATTCCAACAACCATTAAGCTTGTCAACCATAGGGAGATGTAGCTATTTTAAACTTTTAGGGTTTAGATAATGTAAATACTATGCTTGATTAAAGGGTTGAGTAAACTAAACCAAGGAAATAATATGCATAAACTATAGCCACTAATTTTTTACAAAATTGACTAGCTTTGTCTTTTTAAAAATAGTAATAAATAATGCAAATAAAGACTTATCTAAAAAAATTGATACAGATTATATGAGTAATGGAAACTAAGATGGAATTTGGTTTGAGTTTCATCAACTAAATCCTTATGTTATAATCCCTCTTGGATAGTAGCACCAAAATTGGACATTAGTGCCATGTCACTCTAGTGTCTTGATACTATTGTTAGTGTCCTCTTTGTAAGACTGTCTCAAACTTTTGGGTGCACATGTGTCTATATTTTTGGGCTTTATTCTTATACACACTAAATATATACCTTTGTATTATGACTATAGTGATAGATCTATGGTGCAAATCCTAATCCTCTATGCAAGTAAGGTATGAGCTAAAAAGTGTGTTCATTATTAGGATATGCTAAACATCCTCAACACCCCATTATGAAGATAGTTGCCTACATAACGATAATATAAATAGGGATCAATCCTAATGTATTTTTCCCCACCTAAGTACTAGTGTAAGTGTAAGTTATGCTAGTATGATAGTGGCCTTAAGTGCCTTGAGTGTGCTTGATATTGGAAATCTAGAAAATCTAAGCTTAGGTTTGTTGTAGATGGTAGTATGCATAAGTAGAGAAGAATAGGGATTGATAACTTTAATTTTACTCAACTTGTTTTGTGTTTGAATAAATATTTTGCATCTCATTTACATCTAGTGGATATAGGGCTAAAATTCATGTATTTATAGTGTTGTGTTGCTTGCGTGGGTAATAAAAGATGTCTAGGCCAACCTTATGAGGCTTTTAATTTTGAAAATATATTCATTTGAGAAAGTTAGGGTAAAGGACATAGGCATCAATTTTGGGACATTAGTGCCATGTGCCTCTAATGTATTTTTTATGGTGTTACTATCTAGCTAGCAGAACACTGAGCATGAAGGGCTAGGATCAAGAAATGAGGGTCTAGAACTATGTTTGAGATGATGAGGGACACTTGTGGCTCACATAAAAGATAGATAAGTTTGATATAAAGATCTAGGTTTGATTTGGGGCTAAACTAGGGATAGGTAGTGTCATGTATCACTCTTATCACTAAAATACCACTTTTAGGTGATTACATTTACACAACCCCCCACTTTATGTTAGAAATGTAGCAAAGTGAAATGACTAGGATAAAATAAAAAGAAGTGTACTTGGAATTACCTAGGAAGTGAAGCCCATGAAATTGGATCTAAGTATGTGAAGTTGAGTCTAAGTATGTAAATCATGATCCAATACATGACATACAAATGGAACATGCATAAATCAGTCATTACTTAAGAGATATACAAAACAAAAGACAATGCTGAGTAAATAAGTAATTGAGTAAAATTGAGTAAAGAGATGGGAAATAGGAAAAGATTTTATACACCTCATTGGGTATGTGAAACAATGCATAAACTTGGTGAAAACCTATGTGTGTGCTTTTATATAGTAATCAATTAGTGAATAGCTTGGAATGAGTTGATAGATTTCTCAATCTTCATATGTGGGTGGCTCAAGAACTCAATCCAATTTTGAATCCATAATTGATCACCCCTTCTTGGTGTATCATGACCTATGAATAGCTTGGATTAGATTGATAATGTGTCTAACCTTCTCATGTGGGTGTTTTAATAACTCAAGTAGGCTATGAGTCCATCATTTCCCATTCATGTGTAGTATATGCATCTATAATTAAACTGTACAAAGTAATGGAAATGTATAAATAAGTATATCTAACTATGTATTTTAGTGTCATGGCCACTCTGGTATATTAGGCAGCTCTGTGCCACTCGAGAATGCTAACCATTGCAAATGGAGTAAGGCATGAAACTAGTGATTACCTAGAATATGATGTCAAATATATACATCATAGATACTGACATGGAATTTGTCATTCCATCTAATCAACTAGTGTGTAACTAAGAATATAGAAATAATGTATCATGTACATGCCCCCAAATTTGATATCTGAGTATATAGATTCTAGACTAAGTTGTAATAAATTATATCTAGGTATCTTAACCAAATATGGGAATGGTCATGCCAAAAATTATGCCCCTAATATAAGTTGAGCTAGCATGAATCTGAGCAAAAATTGAGTATAACTAATAAACCTATAATTAGATCTATGAAAACTTTTACTATACATGTTGCACTATTCTGACCAATCTAAGTTATTTTGAAACTAAGACTACTAGATAGTAGTGACATATCTTGGATAATAACACCATGTGGAACTAGTGTCCCCATTTAGGTGTTAATGTATTTTTGGTCTAAATTTTGTGCCACTATACTACTTTTTGAGTCACTATTTTCCCACTATGTTTACCTATGTTTGATTTTATGTAACCGAGTCTATGTGCTAAAAAATGTACTATGAGTGCAATATAGGATCCTGATCTCTATGACAAACCCTTATGAATGCCCCATATTTTGAGGGTATTTATTGAACCTATGCAAGAATTATACTTAAAATAAAAATCTCTATAAAATGTGTATTAACCAAAGCATTCATGATAACTATGTGATAATCCAATATAATATGCATACATAACATCAAAATGTAAGATGATCTGAGCATAAGTATGTAATGTAAGATGTATGTCATGTCTAACATTATAAAAGGGTGTCAAGATAGATGCAAGAAATGTATGTAGCAACAAATCTAAGTAGAACTAAGTATCTAGCTAAGGGGATGGGTCATGATGTCTATCATGACACCCAAGTAGGAAGGGTAGATGCATGAGGTCCCCAGTGGCATAGAAAACTAGTGTGTGTAACAATCAAAGACAAGTGTTATGTCCATGATACATATAATAAATCATACATACAAAACACATGAGGCATGTAATGTAGGCCAAGGGAGCATGATACAAGGAACATGGTCATATGTCACTAAATCTTATAAAATAAGACATACAAAGACATGTTCAAATGTCCACATATACAAGCAATAAACAAGTTGGCTTAGAGCCACATAGAATGACATTTTAAAATATCCATATACAGAAAAGGAACACACAAGGGACATAAGCACATGTTCAAGGCATACATACTATGAATATAAGTGGCATAGAGACAAAGAACAATGGAATATTCAAATGCCCTCGAATAAAAGAAGCATAGAAATGGAATGAAGTCTAAACTAGGTAAGCTAGAGATGAAAGTGTGCATGCATATGTAATACAAATCTAGGTAAGATTAAGGAGGTACATATGTTGAGTCTAAATTAGTAATAGCTAACAAAAAAATTGAGTATGAGTAGCAATGATCAATATCAAGATATAACAATGTTAAAGCTAGAATGTAGAGTATATAAGGATAGAACATGGTGATTGATACTATGTATAAGATGCCCCCAAGTGGGAAAATATATCAAAAAAAGACCCATGTATTAGTGTATATGTCCCTAGTCAGTATATAATAGAAAGTCTAGATTAGTGTGGTGGACATCAGTCCTATAATAATATAAAAGCACTCGATAAGAATAAGTGATGCAAGTAGTATGATAAAACTGACTATAATAAGATAACTAGCATATGTGGTGTATGAAAAATATAATAAATGTAAACATAGAAATGCATAAAATATATAATTTTTGTGTTTTTTGAGTAATTTTTTGAATGTTTTTATGTTTTTTGACATGTTGTATTGTTTTTGTATTTTTTGGATATAATCTATGTACAAGCAATATGAAAATGAACTATGTATAAGGATCAAGAGAGAGGGAAAGTATGTAAAAGAAGAGATAAACAATACTAATCGATGAGTCTCATGGGAGAATTATTATCATTATGTCATGTGTTAAAAATGTGAATGGTAATCTCTCATAAAGTGTGAATGCTATCATATAGTTGAATGCTTTTTCAGTATGAATTTGAGTATTGTTTATCATCAAAAACATAATATTTTTCATCATTAGAATCATAATAACCTGGAATGCTAGATGGAATTGCCTCATATTGTGGAGTTAATCTTTCTAAATTATGATTTGGAATATTAATTATGAATTTTCCCTTTGAAATCATGTTTATTTTTTATAGATGGTGTTGTGAAGGCTCTTTTTCTATAAATCTGCTTATGAGAATGTTTGTTATTGTAGCATGATTTTGACTTTGCAACTTAAGATCTTTCTCTTTTTGTAACATTTATTATGTATATGGATATTATGCCTTGATAAACTATATCTATGAATGATTTTCCTTAGGATTTTTAATAAATCCCAAACCTTATTGACCAACATTATCAATTGCTAGAATAAGAGTAGTGATGCCTTGGACCTACTTGCCCAAATCTTGATTGTGATAATCAAATTGTTGTAGATATTTTTGACCAAACCCATATTTATATGAAAGTTGAGACTCATTTTGGAGAGGTAGGTTTTATTACTTTACCTATGCTTGTTGTACTATTTCTTTCTCTGATTGTTCTTTTTAAACCTTTTATTGTTCTGAGTTATGCTTTGGTAACCATTTTTGTATTGTTTCTGAATTGGACCCTTTTGAACTTGTATATGTGCCACTGTATGTTTTTGGATGAAGTGTCATTATGTGAGTCAGTTGTATCCATTATCAATTGTATTTTCCTTTTCAATGATAAATATGAATTGATGTGGTGCCCATGCATTTTATGATATGCATAAGAATATCTAGATCTCCTTACTGGGTATAGAGGGGGTAAGTTGATCAACTTAACTTTAATCATTTCCCTTAGTAACTCACTTGAAATATTATTTGACCTTTGAATATTTTTTGAAAAACTATTTTTATATGTAATTTTTTGTGATTTCATGTTTTGATATGTAATAATGTTTGCCACAAATTGACTAGGTGAAGATGCATATACATGATTTACACTAGTGTGCCATCGAGGCCTTTGTCTTATAAATTATTTTATTAATGTTTTAATATTTTCTTGTAATATTTTATTTTAATTTTTTAATCTTAAAATTATCTTTCTAATACTGATAATTTGATCACATAGAGTCTCACAATTGAAAACCATAGCCACTCCTGATTGAACATGTAGGCACACACCCTATAGGGAAGAGGTGTGAATAAGATAAGTATGGGGATTAGTGACATTGGTATAAGATAATTAATCTCGTGGAGGAGTAATAACATGGACTTGGAGAGATGTAAATTAGCTATCACCCTTATGGAGAGGAGGAGAAGGAGATTCTTTCCTATGTATAATATATGACATTGAAACTTGAAACATAGTTGTTAGCTTATGTGTTAAATCCTCTATGTGTGTAAGGTTTTTATTGTTAATGGAATTAAACATAAGATAAAGATAACATGTTATGAAATATGACCTATATTACAATTGATATAACTCGTCATCTATATATGTTTTTATGTCTTTTCTGAGTTCATTATGAATTAAAGGGAATAAGCATGCAAATGAAAGCATTGGAATTCATAACAAAAGTGATTAATTTCTTCTATCATGATTATATGAAATAATAATAATAATAATAATAATAATAATAATAATAATATATATATGGATCTAATATATGGTTTATATAAATGTAAATCTTAGGGTTATCTAGGGTTAGCATTTGTGCAATGTTCAAAGTAAGTTAGGTTCACCAAATGTTTTAACCTTTTAGGGTTTAGCTTATGTAAATAATTTGTTTGATTAAAGGGATAAGTAGGATAAATCATTGAAATAATATGAATAAAATATATCCATTAATTTGTTACAAAATTGACTAGCTTTGAATTTTCTAAAAATAGTAATAAATAATGAAAATAAAGGCTTATCTAGAAAACACTTGATACGAATAATCTAAGTGCTAAAAGTTGAGATGCAAATTGGTCTAAATGTCATCAACTAGATCCATGTGTTTAAACCGCTCTTGGATAGTAGCACCATATATCTCTAATGTCCTGATATTGGTGCTAGTGTATGTTCCTATTTGCATGAATTTTGAAAATCTATACTGTGCAAACCCTAATACTCCATGTAAGTAGGGTATGAGAAAAAGTGTTTTTTTTAGTAGGATAGGCTAGACATCCTCAACACCCCACTATGAATATATTTGCCTACATATGAATACTTTGAAGAAGGATTGAGATCAATGTAGTTCTCCTCACCTTAGTGTTGGTGTAAGTGTAAGTGATGCTCGTATGATAGTGGCCTTGAGTGCCTTAAGTGTGATTGAGATTGGAAATATAGAAAATCTAAGCTTAGGCCTGATGTAGATGGTAGTATGTATAACTAGGGCATAATAGGGATTGATAGCCTTAATTTTCCTCAACTTGTTTCATGTTTGAGTAGGTATTTTGTTTCTCATTTCCATCTAGTGGATATAGGGCTAAAAGTCATGTATTTATAGTGTTTTTTCTTGTGCAGATAGTAAAATATGTTTAGGCTGACCTTAGTAGGATTTTTATTTTGAAAATATATTTATTCAGGTAATTTAGGGTAAAGGACATAGCTATCATTTTGGGGACACTAGCACCATGTGGCTCTAGTGTCCTTATTATGGTGCTAATATCTAATTAGCAGAACATTGGGCATGCAAGGACAAGATTAGGAAGTAAGGGTCTGTGACTATGTTTGAGCTGACTAAGGATGCTTGTGACCCACATGAAAGTTGGATAAGTGTGATAACAGGCTCTAAGATTGGTCTAGAGCCAAGCTAGGGATATGGAGTCTCAAGTAGCAGTATTATCTCTCAAATACCACTTTTAGGTGATTACATCGGAAAAATCCACTCATAACCTTTCTAAGTAGTGTAATTATATAAAGGGGTAGCAATATACCATTTCCAATATTTATACCAAGGGCAAGAAGAAGTGATTATGATTTTGTGAATTAGTAATGCTAGAATAATTTCCACAATCTCTTTGTAATATTATTTTTCTATAGATTAAAGTTTATATTTAACTTTGAATTCATCCTAGGGGAGCTAAAAGTGAGTGTTTTTGAAAAACAAGAATTTCATACTATGAATTCCCCTTCAAAATAATTTGAGGGAGTGAATCCAAGGTACATCTACAAGAGGAACTGCATGAAATCTAATGATAGGGAACCACTGTAGGGAGTGTTAATTGATAGAGAGGCCATATTTAAATCTAGATTCATTCAAAAATAGCTAAGGATTGACCATTTACCAAGATTTTTAAATAATTTTTATTACAAAGGACCCCATAACTTTCATAGGGGCAATGAGAGTAAGGAGGTTAGAAAAACCAATATGTTTTCATGTTGTACACTTGTAAAGGGATTATTGAGAAATAAAATTGTGGATGATCCCCCTATAGGCTTCACTTCCTTCAATGTCACATAAAACCCATTTTACATAAATAATTGAACCTTGACAAGAGACATCTATTAATCCCATACCACCTACCTCCTGGGGAAGACAACAATTTTCCCAGACCACCCTATGAAAACCTTTAGTAGTGGATGGGTTAGCCCATTTGAAATCTCTAAGATTTTTTTTAATTTTAAGGACTGACTGCTTGGAATACACCTAGTAGGAAGGATGATACACATAGTTAGTTACAATAACTTTAGAGAAAATTTATAATTTACTAGCCACTGATAAAGGTTTGGTGATCTAATACAACAAATTATTTTCCACCTTGTCCATGGCATATCACAAAAGTCTGGAGAGGGAGTCTTGGAAATCAAAATGGATACCCAAAAAGTTAAAAATTTCATCATGATGGAGTAATTTCCACTCATAGTGAGCCAACCTAAGAGGTGGGGAAGTAAAGATTATCTATAGCATTGGGTTTTATGCCACTAGATGGCAGATCTATAAGATAGACAAAAAAATGTCAAGACAAAGTATAACATTATCAATATTATTTTCATCCTCAATGATATTTAGAAAGGATTCATCCATGGAATGTTGATTATGAAGTTATAAGGGATATTCAACAAGCAAGAAAATGTTGTGGACAAGGACTTGAGATTGGGAATTGGCAAGTAAATAGATAAAACCCTTAGCAATAATAACATAAAGATATGGAACTAATAGTAAACCCTACCTAATGGATCTAAAAATACTAAATTTATATAATTTAAATCCATTAATGGAAATAAAGGAAAAGGATTTTGAAAAAAACATACAAACTAATTTCAAGAAGGTTGGGATAAATCCCAGAGCTTGTAACATAACCAAAATGAATGGACACTCTATATAATCATATGCTTTTTCAAAGTCAATTTTGATAAACATGACCTTTTGATTGGGGAGGTGAGACCATTCCATGTATTTACACACAAAAACAACATTATTCATGATATATCTACCATGGATGAACCCTATCTACTCGGGTTGAATAATTAAAGGCATAAGGTAGTGAACCTAAAGTGCTAAAGAGTGATTGGATTACAATTGCATATTAGTTTAGGGTTTCTATATTTCGATATGAATTTTATGTTCCCTTTGTTAATACTTGTTCCCAAGGATTTTTTGTGGAAGGCTTCAATATATAATTGATACATATTAGGCCCATTAGTCTCTTATTTTTTTTATAAAATTTACAAACAAATCCATAACAACCAAGAGCATTGTCATTGGTAATTTACATAAATGCCTCATATAAATCCCCAACAGAGAGTTGTCTATCATAGGAAACCCTTTGAATAAGAGTGAATTTTCTCAAAACAACTAAGGCATTGGTCAAGATTTTGATGTCGATCTAGGGAAGGTTCCTGAGCTATGAAAATATATTTGTATTATTTAACAAAGGCTATGTCTCTATTATAAATTCTAGTGAGATGATGACCATTCTCCTAGATGGATTTGATTTTTAGAGAGGGAATTTTGGCTTTAATCATTTGAAAAAATATTTGGAAAATCTATCCCCCACTTTGAGCCAATGTAAACATGCTCAAATTTGAGATCCTTAAGCATTGTACATGTCTAAAATTTGGATGGTTTACCTCAATTCATCTAGCTATAATTATATAATTTCATTGAAGGGGTTGTGCTCAAAATTTTCCACCACATAAATTAGCTTTGAGGAGGTGGTCGAGTAAGAGTGTCTTCATATCTTAGCCAGCTAGGGGCCATAAATCCATATAAATCTATTTGTTTGATTGAGCACATCATCTTACCATTGAATCCTTCCTAGCTGATGAGTAGGTCAAGGGACTAAGTTCCAAATATACTTAATATAGGCCATGGTGAGACCATGGTCCAATAGGGCCATATTTAAAAAAAATGTTTTTTTTTTTTTTTTTTTGGTTTTTTGAATTGCTAAAAAATATAGAACCAGATAGGTGAATGGTCGAAAAGGAAAAAATATGGAAAGGATTATAATGATAAGGAAAATGTATTATTTAAGGATAAGTATGACTGAGTGGAGAGCATAGCCTAATCATGTTATTTTAGCATGTGATCAAATCCACTTCAAAGGTTGATCCAAGTTTACCAAAATTCAGATGTGGGATGATGACCAAATTTGGTTTCATAAAACCCAAATATATTTTTCATGAAATCCCACGCCTCTCTTTTATCAATGATTCATCTCATTAGTAGAATGTCAATCTTATTATTAGGTTATTTCACCATATTGAAGTCACCACATACTACCTAATGGGAATCAGGTAATGAATTGGAAATTCATTACCATAGATCCATCCTATCATGTGCATCATTTGAGGCATAAATATTAATGATGCCAAAAGAGCATTCTCAAGACTGAAAAGGGCTTAAATGACATAATGTGAAGGATCACATCCATAATAAAAAAATTAATTATAATAAATTAAATTAAAAATTAATATTAATTTTTATTTGATAGGGTAAAATACCAAGTTTTAAAAGGATCCTAGAACATCAAGAGTGAAATACAAAAAGTATCAATAGGCCAAAAAAGGCCACCCAATAAAAACATCAAAAACTAACTATACTAAACTAAAAGTATGGAAAACATAAAACACAAACAAAATTTAGGAGGGGGGTCCCTCCATCAATTTTTCAACTTCATTGGGGTTCTTCACTAGGATGTCCTACTTAACCTTTGAAATGTTATCCCATGTGTGGTTGTTAGGACCTTCAACTTCTTCTCTTGATAACATCATACAGGGTCTCTTTTGCCCTTGGTCCTATAGGGGAGTCTTCTTTATGGGGACCACCTTAGGGGAGCCTAGCAGGGGGTTCCAAGATCTATTTAACAAGGGTCAGAAAAGGTTTAGAAGACTAGATGAAATATTGCACCATGGTCTTGGCCTGTCTATAGATAACATTCCATTCCTATATAATATTGGCAAGGACCAACCATGCCTCTTGAACTTTGGAGTTAATTTTTTTTGGATACACCTTATTACTTTTCATTTCCTCTAATATAATGGATTTACCCTTATGGGTGGTCTCCTCAAACGTTCTCATATCAAGGTTGATCTAATATAATGGATTCCTCTCTAGTGGAGGACCCCCCCTGGGGGACCTCCTGAACATACAAGGTTTGGTTGTGTTTGACAAGGAGGAGGATTAGCCCTTGGTGGAGAATAAGGTTTGCCTCATTTACTTGATGAGCCAACACAATAGATTTAAGAGACTTGAACAAAAAGAAAGGTAGACTTATCTTATAGACAATAAAGTGATTTATCAATAAAAAATGGTGAAAAATTATCAGTGTGTACTTACCTTCAAGATTTAAATAGTTTATAACCTAGAAATAGATTTTGGGTTAGTGATGAGGAAGGTCTACCTAAGGGGATACTTTCTTATCAATCTTCACAAACTTTCTCATATAAAAGAATAATTGAAAGATATCCTATTTATTTATTTTTTCCTTGAATGCCTTCATCCCCTCATACGACATACCAGTCACCTCCCCAATAAATTCCTTCGAAACAGTGGTTTTTATGCCATGAATGGTCAGCTTCCATTTGTTCTAGGTTGAAACAAAATATTGGGCCACTTTTGAATTATGCTCTGTGATTCTCTCCATAAACTCAATGAGACCCCCACATTTGAATTTATTCCAAAAAAAAAATTGGCTCCATACTTTCATGCATGAAATAGGCTCAAGCCTTTCCCTATTGCCTCCCATTGAAGTAGTGTCTGCAAGGCAAAGGTAAGCAGGGGGAAGGTTCTCGATGGAGTAATTTTAAACAATGAAAATGATGTTTAGGAAGCCTTCTGATATCACTTATAATAATTACTTCTCCTCATATAAACATAATTGTAAATATTCGTAATTGAAATCCACCCCTTGAATGAAATATTATGCTCATGTGGTGAAATGATGTACCAATCAAGCAATGGTACTTTCATCCTATAAGGATTAGAGGACATTATTTGGAAAATTAATATTAATGACTTGTTTGCTATGCCACTTTTATTTTTTAATTATAAGTTAATTATATTTTCTTATAAAATATTGAATTTATTTAAGGATATGGATAAGGCTATGTTAGGAGATTAAAGTTGGTGATTGTAATTAAGTTAAACTCCCTTATTTTTAATCAATTAATAAAATAATTTTTTTTAGTTGAAGATTTATTATATAAGAGATAGATATTTAAGAAAATTAAAAATATATAATATGTATATAATTATAATATTTTAAAATTAAGTTGATTGAATATAATTTTTTTATAGTAAGTTATTTCAAATTATTAAAGATCTAAGGCTTTTGTAATTCATATTATGAGAAATAGACAATATAATAATATTAGACTAAATATCATTATATAGATAACTCTAGAGGGGTATATGGTGTGAAATAAGACCCACTTAGGAGTTAAAAATCAAATTTATAATAATGATTACAAAATTTATTAAATTTTATACTAACTACCCTTAACCCATTGAATTCATAACTCCTCAAATGTTTAATCATTTTTTATGCTATTGTTGGCCTCCAAGCATGGATAAATCTTAATACCTCATCCCTATTCAAATTATGTAAGTGATTTCCAATTTAAATGTTATCCATCAAGTGACACTTGTGATATAGGAGAATTCAAGCAATCAAGCAATTTTACATCACTCAAAATTATCAATTTTTAGTGTTCATTTGCATTTGGCCTCAATTTTTCAATACAAATATGACCATCAAGGACAAATAATACTTTAGAATGATCCTCAAACCTATAATAAGTGTGTTCAATTAGTGATAAATATAGTTCTATGTCTCATAAATAAATCATTGGTTAATGTGGTTTTATGTTACCAGCGGTTACATAATATCTTCTTTGTATCAGGGTGAGATTTAAGTTAAAAAAATTAAAAAAATCTAGTAATAACCCATTAATATTTGAATGTCTATTTTGAGAATTTTCAAGATCAATGGGTATTCCAAAATTCACTCCATGAAGCTCAAATGATACATGAAGGCTTTGGAAAAGGCATGCTGGAGTTGGAG
Organism: Torreya grandis; assembly: GCA_037957365.1. Lineage (NCBI taxonomy): Eukaryota > Viridiplantae > Streptophyta > Pinopsida > Cupressales > Taxaceae > Torreya > Torreya grandis. Next base: position 1,922,685 of record JARHVA010000163.1, read on the forward strand.
GATACACTCTAATTGAGTGAAGATGCTTGTATAGGAAGCATAGAGGAGTAGAAAACAATGTTAAATATATCAAGGTATTATTGTGTATCATTTTTATCTTGTGTTGTATTCATAAGAAGAGCAAGTAAGTGAGTGGTGTGTGTAATCTCTGTATTTCCTTAGGATAAATGAATATTTGTGTTTAGTTTCTAATCTCATATTTTATGTGTCTGTATGGTTAAAGGATGAAAGGACAATATTGTCCTTCATTGGACACCCTATAATTTACTAAATTAATTGTTATCAGAGTTGGTAACAACTTTGGAAGGAGTGAGATTTGAGTGTTATCTATCTTGTCAGTGTTGAAAGAGTAGTCCAGATAGGTGTGTGTCCTATGTAGGTTTGTAAACAAGATATTGTGGAAATAGTCTTAGGTTAATAAAGAGTTTAGATGCCGCCTACATAGTCCACACACCTCTCTATACCATTATTTTAAAATATGGAGAAAGAGTCTTATTTACAAGTATTGTAAACATCCTACAAATATGGTAGGAAGATTGGATGATATTTTAGAGATGTAGAAGATGAAGAGTTGTGATTAGAATATGTGGGACCAACACATAAGTAGGAAGATGAAGGAAAATATTATCTTGTTAAATCCATCTCAAATATTTGAAGAGGAGCCAAGATCAAAGTTTGAATATTTTTAGGAACTTTAAACCCTAAAGAATTGATTGATTGGGTCAATGAGATGGAGTGAGTATTTTAAAATTTGATGAAATAGATGAATAAAATTTGAAAGTGAATTAGACCAAGTTGAAATGTCATGCATATTTATGGTAGAAGGAGGTCCAAACAAAGAGTAATAGAAGGGGTATGGAAAATATTTACAATTAGAAGAGGATGGTTGCAATAACAATCATATATGTGTGTGTGTGTGTGTGTGTGTGTGTGTGTGTGTGTATGATTGTGGATTATTATTAGGCTTCATGAAGAGGATATAAAAATTGAGGAAAAAGGAGTTGAGTGTGGATCATGTAGAGAAGTTATATAAAATCAAAAATTGGGTTGGTCATTATAATATACACCAAGAAAAGGTATAAAGATACATCAATGGACTATGAATAAATATTCAAGGTGAAATTAGTTTAGTAAGGTTATTTACAATGGAAGAATCATTTTCTTTCAATGTGATTTAAGGGTGGAAGATTTTTTTTCCAAAAGGTAACATAATGCAACCATAATTAGGGGTCTCAATTAAGAGATATGTTATACTGTGCAACCAATAATAGCCCAATGGAAATTCATGCAAAAATAACATAAGTAAATTTATATGTGAAGGGAAAAAATAACTTATTTCCAAGAACTCGGATTTAGACCTTACATGCACTTTAGTGGTTGATCCAATAATTGAGTGGAAGAAGTCCACTAAATAATAGCCCCCCTCTCTAGTGTGGGTAAAATTAAATGTTGATGGAGCTTATAAAAGGAACTTATGGAGGGGTGGAGGAGGAGGAATTATAAGAAATTACAAGGTTGAAATACTTTCAGCCTATGTAAGGAGTATGATAATTCAAAACATCCACTAGGTGGAAGCTAGAGTTACTCTATGGGGGATACAACTAGTAAATAAGTTAAGGATGAACATATTGAAATTGGAAGGTGAATCTCTCAATGTCATTCATAGTCTTATAAAAAATATATTAGATAATTGGAGTATTAATAACATAATGGAGGAGGATTTTGAGATCATTAACTCTTTAGATGATATTAGAATTTAACACATATATAGAGAAAGGAACCAACTAGCTAATTGGTTTGCTAATCTTAGAGTGGATTTTAATAGCTTCAACAAATGGAAATCTAAAGAGGAAATGATGGATGTCATAATCTAAAGAATTAATCATGAATTTTATACTTCGACCAAAGAAGGAGATCCTTAGAAGTTAGAATTTTAAGAATCTATTCCCCTTATTATAGGCTACAAGAAGATTGTTGTGAATATGGTTCATACCTACTTGAGTGGTTTGGACACATTGCAATAGAAGTGGACCTAGGTTTTTAATAAAAGGATCTTTAATAGACATTACTATTTTAAGGAAGCTTTATTTGGAATCATCCTAAGCCATATTTACAAACCCTCTATGTTAAATATTAGTAAGAGGGGGTATACTAATGGGATGGACACCCATAATAAAACTTGTGTGCAAATGTGAATTGGGGATTCCATCATGTTTAATAACATTAGGTGGTAGATTAATTATATCTCCTATCTCAATAAACTATTTATTTGTATGATGTGGCCCTTGATTATTCTATCTTATTTAGATAAATATAGTTATGGGAGAATTGAAGAACCAACAAAATGGGAGGGGACTTATGCCATGTTGAACCATCCTCAACTGAGATGTTGGTTAGAGACATGGATCTATGGGAGATCATTTAAGTAGGAGTATTTATAAATTACATCCAAATAATTGAGGAATATGAACCCCATGTATTTATAAATTTTGTTGAGGGGTAGAATAATAAAGTTATCATGATCCAAGGTATTCATATCGAGCTAACAGAGGAGCTCATTAGCCATGTAACATGCATGAAGATGGATGGAATAATTTTTTACAAAACCAATTGATATACTAAGGGAGAAATAAATAAATTTCTAAGTGGGAGGAATTAATCTCATTACAACATGTATATCTCAGAGACTTGATCCCTTGACCTTATAATGTTGTGTCCAAAAAAATGATGAAATTTTGTTAAATAATGTAATAAGACTTAACTAAAATTAGTTAATGTCTAAAATAGTAACCTCCATAATTGTTGTAACTATTGTTATAACCAATTTTGGATATCATAAATAAGATTGATGCAAGAATTAATACATCATGTGCTTCTCACAAGTGTCTCTTATTTCATTTACTAATAGTGGTATTAGAGCCACCACTCAAGGAAGCTAGAATGGTATGAGTGTTTGTCATTAAAAAAATCCTAGTTATAGGGTATGAATGGGAGGAAAAGGGAGAGATTTAGCAAAATAAGTCATTGATATTCAGTAAAGGAAGTCATTGATAGTTAGTGAATGAAGGGTAATCAACACAGTTGTATTTTAAATGCACGAAAGATCATGAGACAAGGGAAACTCACATGCAGTTGAAGATCATAGTCAGGTGAAGTCACTAAAGGGAATGAAATTTCATGAGGAAAGGAGTCATAGAAACATAATAATGAGATTTATATTTGCATCAAGGGTTCTAGGAATGACAAGGAAGGATAAAGACATAACATCAAATAAATAATTATAGGAAAGGTCATTAGGGAAGATGATGTACAAAATCAACTAACACATGAGAACCAACTTGTGGAATGCAGGGCAGAACAGGTAGTGTGTTAGCTATTTATTTTTAAAAAAAATTGATCTTTTTAAAAAACATTATGGGTGGTTGATAAAAGAATAACATCATAAAAATAAAATAGTTCGCCAATTTTTTAGAATTTTATTTTATTGGTTAAAAATTATTTTTGGAGTGAAAAATGGCCAATATCTAGAATCTCATCCTTCCTGAGGCCTAAGAATTAACTAGGTAGAATTATAATGAGTGGAGTCATAAAATCTTAATAATTATAAAATTTTGTTATTGTGATAAGATTATACTTGGCATAAAACAACAATCGACAACAAATTTTTATGATTATGACAAACGTCATAAATAAGCCCTTATTTTGTTAAATATTTCTATGTTAGATGATGTGATTTTAGAGGTTCAATATTTTACATAAGCAAGTGCACTATAGACAAGTCTAAGAAAAAGTATCAGACTTTAGAAAAGAGTCGATGACTTTATTTGAAAAATCTTTTGTTTTTCATTAAAATGATAGGTGGGCCTCTTTCAGAACATTTATTATGGATGAAATATCTATATGACCAATTGTCAGCCATCAATAAAAAAGTGGATGACGATGATATGGTGGATCTTATTATGAAAGATTGATACCTTGTTATGAATCATTTGTGGAATCTTTGCACCTAATGACAAAGAGTAACACTCTTACTTTTGATCAAGTGAGTTCATATTTTCTACATAAATAATGCAAGTAGACACACTTCAGTGAGCCCAATTCTAGTAAATTATAAAGTGCATTTTCTCCCCAATCAAAAGGAAAATGGAAAAGACATTCAAATGCATCTTCATATTCCCCAAAATTCAAGGGAAAATGTTATTATTATAAAAAAAAATGGTCATATTAAGAAAGAATGCAAAAAAATATAATATGATCTAACACATAACAAGAAGGCAAAAGGGCATGAAAATGTGGTAGCAGTTGAAGCTAAATCTAAGGAAGAATATACTCTCATGGAATCATGTTCTGATTAGATGTCTATCAGTGATTGGTTCTTTTATTCTGGTGCATCAAGGCATTTTACATGTTGAAAAGGCTGGTATGTTAATTTCACTATAAAAGAAAGTTTTTTTTATTCAATTTCCTTGGGTGATGGTAGATCACATGTTGTATAAGGGATATGAGATATATGCATTATATTCAATAATGTTACAAAGTTCATAGTCAAGAATGTTAGGTATATACCTAATATGAACAATCTATTAATCAATTAGTTAACTAAAAACCCTCACATTATAGTAAATTTCTTAGGAAAGAAATGCATTGTGCTTGATATAAAAAATGATAAAGTCATCACTTTAGTCATTGGGAAAAATGGCTTGTATAGACTTGTTGATCCTACCACTATCAATTTGAATGCATTAATTATGGAGGATAATACCAGTGTTTTATGGCATGAGAGATTTGGACATATCAATATTTAGTATTTGGCCAAACTCTAAAAATAAAATATGGTTCTTGGATTGCCTACTATCCAGGTCAAGTAGGATATATGTACAGGTTATTTGGTTGGAAAACAAAAGTGGAAACATTTTCTTACTAAAGGTGCATAGAGAGAAAAGGGGATCCTTAATCTTGCTCATGTAGATTTATGTGATACATCTTGGAATTCATCTACTATTCTTAGTGCAAGGTATTTTTTTATTATTCATAGATGATTTTTTTAGAAAAATGTGGGTCTACTTCTTGAATAAGAAGTCTGACTATTTTGTAGAGTTTATAAAATTCAAATCACTGATTAAAAATCAAACAAGTTGGTGGATCAAAACCTCATGATCTGATAATAGGGGAGAATTCACTTCCAAGCAATTTTAGAACTATTATGGTAAGGAAAGAAGTCATAGGCAACCAACAACCCCATACACTCCTTAGTAAAATGGAGTGGTTGAAAGGCAAATCACACAATTATGGTGATTGGCTCGATCCATGATGCATAATAGAGGTGTGTCATATAAATACTAGGGAGAAACAGTAAACATGGAAGTCTACATACTAAACATAAGTCCTTTTAAAGCTTTGGAGAACATCACTCTGGAAGAAGCCTAGTCTAGCATCAAACCAGAGGTAACACATTTTCATGTTTTTGGTTCTACTACATATGCTCTCATTCCTAAGAAAAAGATAAGTAAACTAGATTCTAAATGTGCTTGATATTAATTTATTGGTTATATTACTCAATCCAAACCATATATACTAATAGATGTGTCTTCTAACAAGATCATCATTATTCAAGATCTTGATGTAAAATAAATAGAATCATTTTTTATTTGTAATCAACAAGTTATCTCTAATAATCCAAAGGATTTTAGTATTATACTTCTTATTGAACATGAGGAACCACATGTTTTGGAGATAACCTCATAGTCTTGAATGTAGTAATCTATGGATAGCATTACATTAGTCTATTAACATCATCTACTTGATTTGACCACTTCTCTATTACATATAATGTTTACATGGGATATTTACTAAGATGGTAAATAGTAAATAGGTTGATATTTACTAGATGGTAAATAGTAATTGGTTGTTAGAGTATTGTTAAAATATTATTTTTATACTTAATAATAATATATACATTGTTAGTATTTGTGTGTGTTTATGAAGGATTCAGGTGAGAATTTGTAGGGATTTTAGTATCCATGTTTATAGGCTATCCCTTGCCTATATATTTGGGTCTACCTACAAAGCAATGTAATATGAAGTAGTAGCAGAATGAATAATATATTGTGTTTAAATTATTTGATCTGGTTTTTGGCTTTTTTTTGTATGCATATCTAAATCTACACTTTCATCTGGTATTAGAGCCATCTTGGTTTTGTCCTTGTAATGGAGTTTTGAATTTTTCTACAGGTAGTTATTCTGATTTACAATGCCCCTATATATGTCAATTTTATAAATAGATTAATTATCTTAATATTATTTTCTAGAAAGCTTGGTCACCATTTGCATGTTGTATTAATTGAATCCTAAGTTTCATATAGTTTCTACTAGTTATAGTACATGTTATGCTACTTCAAAAACCTCATATCAGTTCTATCTTGGTATTTTCAAATCCTTCTTGTTGGGCCAATTACCAGCATCACATCATTCATTAATTATTTTGTGTGGCTTCAATGTGCTTTCTTGATAAAGGACATTCTACATAATGATCAAATCTGAGTAGCAAATTTATTCAACTATCAAATTTATGTAATTACTCATTAGATCCCATTTGCAATTAACATTGACTGCATCAACTGGTATGGATAGTAAGATCAGAATCAGTGTAATTGGCTAGTTTGATTTGAACCTAGCATTTGATATGATCTATTTTTCTATTTTGAAATTTCATTGAAAACTATTTATTTCAAGCATCATGTATCATATGTCATATCAAGAGCTATACACATTTTGTAAACATACTTGAAGCATTGAACAACCTTGGACACTAGCTCAGATTCCCTATTATGTGTAGTTTCTATTTCATGTATCCACAAGTGTTTCTGATCGGATAACTAATTATTTCCACAATTATTTATCTCTACTCATATTGTTGGTTCATCTTTGTTTCATGGTATTCAATTACATCACAAATCTTCTAATCACATTGGTGTTCACCGACAATATGATCCATAAAGCAAACTCTACTACATGCAAGATGAGTTTCTTCTCCATGTGGCATTCCTTCAACCAAAACACTTGTTAGTGTTGAAAACTATGATTCAATTAGATTTTAGGTGTTAGTTTTTCTTTAGTCCATGCTTCTCAATTTTATTTTAATATTAAGTCTAAGTCATTTCCCTATTTGTCATTTTGTTATCCTTCATGTCATATAATCATAAAGTAGTCTTTAGTTTTAAGTCAATAGATGTTACAAAAATCTTTATAATATCTTTTAATATTTAGTGTTATTTCAATTACTAAACTAGGTGTCACTTTATACAAAGAGTTAGTTTATAGTTTTTTTTATTGTTTAGTTTTGTAGGAGTCAATATCAAATTTTTAGTTAAAATCAAGAGTTTTCTTTTTATGTTAGAGTCTAAAGTTAAAATTTCCAAAATCTAGTGTGTCAAGATCATTTATATTGGTCATTAGTCATTTAGTCATGAAAATAATAATAAGTCAAGAGTCAATTTATGTGTTGAGTCATTATCTTAAAAATATTATGTCAAAAGTCAAAATTGTACATGGATGCATTATCAGGGTAATTGATGTCTATTTTGTAAAATATATGTCAAAAATGTGGGGGGAAGGAATTCTCTTCACTGATCTAGCTATTTGAGCTACATACTAGAGGATGGAGGCACAGGAGGCTAGAGGTGACTTATGACCTATCATCAGCCATCAGTGACAAGGCCATTCACTTATTTTGATGACACATTTGTGTGGTGTGTATTTGATTTTCACTTGTGTGCTGTGTTTTTTGGAAATGTTCAAATTGTGGGAGGGGAACATAGAGAAATGTTCCATTTTCCTTTCAGAACCAAACTAGGTAAAGTCAAAGAAAACTACCAGTGGTAGTGGTAGTCTTCTTTACTATGTAAGATTGAGTGGCATGATCATACACGATGGCTAAAAGTAAGAAGTTGATTTATTACAAGATCAAATGTGACATTCAGTGTGTGTTTTTATTTTAATTCTAGTTTGGTGTGCAGAAGATGTAAACAAAATTTTGATGTTTTAACTCTTAGTAGAAAACATTGTAGAGTGTGTCTCTAAGTTTATTGTAACACTCATATATTTGGAAAGGGTTGTTGGTTGATCTAGAAAACCACATATGCAAAAAGGTAGATAAACTTTTACTGTTGTAGTAGTCCTTTGACTACCTTTCTTCTTTATGAAGATGATCTACCAGTGGAATGTTGATTGTGTTTTTTCATGGAGTAAATGTGGGATGCATTCCTTCACATAGTTTTGGTCATGTGCAGAAAGACAGTTAGTCAATTAGAATTTTACATGCCTTTCTTTGATCTAAATTATGAGGTAAGCCCATGTAGCATGTTGCAGTAAAAGGAGTTATGTTGTACCATGTCAACATTAGGGGGGTGAATGTTATATATAATGTTTACATGGGATATTTATCAAGATGGTAAATAGTAAATAGTAATTGGTTGTTAGAGTATTGTTAATATATTATTTTTATATTTGATAATAATATATACATTGTTAGTATTTGTGTGTGCTTACAAAGGATTAGGTGAGAATTTGTAGGGATTTTAGTATCCATATTTATAGGATATCCCTTGCCTATATATTTGGGTCTACCTACGAAGCAATGTAATATGAAATACTATTAGAGTGAATAATATATTGTGTTTAAATTATTTGATCTAGTGTTCATCTCTTTTTCTGTATGCAGATTTAAATCTGCACTTACATCATTCTCCATCTATTGTTTAGTAGGAACATGAATCCTTAGTATAAGAGAGACTCAATTGGTATTACACCACTCGACAAGATGTATGAGAGGGTGATCTTCCTCAATCTTATATGTAGTCTCAACAACTAGGAAAGTCAATTGTGGATTCAACTAATGATGAAGAGATTATTTATTTTTCTCTTACTTCTAATCTTTTCAGTATTTCAAATCCCCAGTGATATTTTGATGCACAAGGTAAACCTGAGTGGGAGATAAAAATTCAATCAAAATATGATACCTTGATAAGAAACAATACCTAGGCATTGGTGGATTTACCTCTAGGTAAACAACCCATTGGCTGAAAATTGGTGTACAAAGTCAAATGTAAGGTGAATGGTACTTTGGACAAGTAAAAAGTCCATCTTTTTATGAAAGGATTTTCACAATAGGAGACAATAGACTATGAGGAGACTTTTGATTCTAATACAAAAATGGTCACATTTTGGTTACTTTTTCTATCACATCTCAGTTTGGTTGGAAAGTGTTTTGAATGGATGTCAAAAGTGATTTCCCTAATGGTGATTTACATGAAGTATACATAGTGCAACTTGAAGGTTTTTAAGAACCTAATTGTGATCATTTGGTTTGTAACTTGGTGAAGTATCTTTATGGGCTTAAGCAGGCTCCTCAAGCCTAATACATCAAAATTGATTAGCATCTATGAGATTCTAGATTCCAATAAAGTCTATCTAATCCAAATATATTTATCAAAAGCACTGATGATGACATTCTGATACTCATTATATATGTTGACAATATTCCATCACAGGTAGTTGAGACACAATGATTCAGAAAGTCAAATCAAATTTGTTCCCTACTTTTGATATGACTAATTTAGGCCTCCTACACTATTTCTTGGGTGTAAAATTCTAGCAAAATGACCACTACATTTTCATTTCTCAGGTCAATTATCCCACTACTCTTTTGAATAAGTTTGGAATGATGGATTGTAATTCTACTTTTACATCTATAGAGGTAGGGCTAAAATTATCATCTCATGATGATTCATCATTGGTCAATGAATCATTACATAGACAATTTGTAGGTAACTTGATATATCTTACCACCACTCAACCATATTTATGTTTTGTTGTCAACTACCTTTCTCAATTTTTTTATCAACCAAATATAGTACATTAGACAACAAAAAAACATGTTTTGAAATATGTCAAAGGAACTCTTGAATTTGGCATTCTCTATCAGAGGATAACAGATTTAGGTTGATTGGTTATATAGACTCAAATCAAGGAGGATCCATTGATACTCAAAAATATACCATTAGGTATATGTTTTATTTTGGTTCAGAAGTTTTTTCATGGTAGAGTAATCTTCAACATACTATTGCTATCTCTTCCATTGAAGCAGAATATGAAGTAATAGTCAATGCCAATTATGAATTAGTTTAGCTATGTTAGACTCTAGATGATTTGAAACTTACTTCATCTACACCTAATCCACTATTTTTGTGATAATAAAAGTGTATTGAAGTTAGTAAAGAATCTTATTTTTCATGCCCACACCAAACATATCAAGATTCACCATTACTACATTTGAAAATTGGTTGATTCTAGTGACATTTATCTTTACTTATGTGCTTCTACAAAACAACTGGTAGATCTAATGACTAAACCTCTTGGTTCTATTCTTTTTGTAAAGTTTTGAGACAAACTTGGCATTGTCTCTAGTTTAATCATTAAGAGGGGGTGTTAAATAATGTAATAAGACTTAACTAAAATTATTTAATGTCTAAACTAATAACCTCCATATCTATTGTAATCATTATTGTAACTAATTTTGGATATCATAAATAAGATTGATGCATAGATCAATACATCATGTACTTCTCACAATTGTCTCTTATTTGATTTTCTAACAAATTCATTACCTTGGATGGAAGATACAACTTGATTATTATCTTTCACTTTGTTTTTATTAATATTTTTAGGCATTAATTTTTGGTTAGCATTCCCTATTAATTTATGTATTTGATGAAAATTTTGATTTTAAAGTAAAAGAAAGGGAAATGGAGGTTTCCTCTAAACCAAGTGGTGATCCTACTACTGTCGAAGTATGTGAAAATTGAGAAGATGATCTCTACCCATATCTAATTTTTCACATAAGTAGATCATACTAACATCAATTAACCTACTAAGAAGTTGAAAATATTAGGGAAAATCAAGTTCTTTTAGAGGAAGAATGGGAATAGGCCTAAAAAAATCTCCATTGGAAAAGCATTGAGTTTTGAGGATAGAAACACTAAGACTGACAAAAATGTGATAAAAGAGGTTATTAAGAATCTTAATATTCTAAACTCAATAATCCCTCACCTACAATAGAGAAAATGAGAATGGAAAAATCAAAAGAAAAGTTTGGGAAGCCAAGGGGGTGACCACTAGTAACAAGGAGCATGATAATTTCAAAGATATTTAGGAGGAATTAAATATACAATAGATTTCCTAAGATGTTTTCAAAAGTATAAAATTTTGATCAAAGAATCCTTAAAAAAAGGATTGGGGGCCAAAAAAGAAGCCAAAAACAAATGATATTTTTTTGATTTGGCTAGTCAGGTGAGAGGCCTAGAAGAAAGAGTCAATAGATTAGAGGAGGAAAACATATATCTCAACACAATCTTAAATCTCTAGTGGGACATAATAAGGCCACAGTCAGTAATTGTCTTACTAGTATGGGGGTTTTGTGCAATTAATTAAAATTAATTTTGAGGGTGAAGGCATGAATAAGAAGCCTAAAAGAGGAAAATATATGTCTAAGGGAAGAGAACATGAGATGAACAATATGGAACAAACCCTAAAGGAAATTTTGGATAATTAGAATGAATCCCTTAGAGGGTAAGCCCTAATGTTTTTGTATTTTTTTTCTTTCCATATGTTGTTAGATTTTATTGTCTTCGTTGTGATTTTTCTGTGAGATGGCTATGACCTAGCCTTTTGGCTATTTTGGTTCTATTTTGTATTCCTTTTTGGTATAATATGTCTCTTTTGGTCTGGACTATGGCTTTTGTATATAGGTTAGAGTCCCTTTCAAAAAAATCCACTTTACCCTTAATAAAAAATAATAACATAAATTTATTACATCAAAGAGAGATTGCATAACATTAATATGATCACCAATGATATAGCCTTTTAATATTAAAACACAAAGAATAACAAGTCATGTAGGCTTGCCAACATCAATCCAAAATCACAATGTAGATCCAAACTACTCGATCCATTTAGTCCCTCCAAGATCTATGCACAAATTTATTTTCAATAATCCATACAAATATTCTTTGGACTACTTATCCAATATGGAATCAATTTTATTTTCAAATGAAGATGTGTTTATATAGATATATGATCTTCCCAAATTTTATTAACAATCAATAACCCACTAAAAATGATTAATGAAAATAAGTCCTAATGGTAATACATCACATGATAACACATTACATTATAGTATTAGTCGATGCACCATAACACATCAAGAGAACCTTCACCAATCCTCAAGATAATCACAAGCATTATCCAAACAAATAAATTACTATTTATCATCACAAAGAGTACTAATGACTAGTGTTATGTTATAGGAGGTGTGAAATAAGAATCTCAAGAACCAAGATCCAAAAATAATTTTGTTGAAGTTGTGCAAGTGGTTGAATATCACATTAGAGAAAGACTTATTACAATTTACTATAGAAATTTTTTGGCAAGAAAAAACATCACACAAATAAACCCTGAAGCACATTTACCCCTAAGTTAATTCATAAATAAATAGAACACATAGTGACTCAAATAAGAATCATGATTTTTGTAAACATACCAAAAAACATTAGAATAATAGAATACTTCACCATAATTTATTATAATATAAATACTCATGTTTTTGGTCAATTAAATATTACACATGAACCCAAATGCACCTATGTCATACAACATGGGTAAGAAAATGTGTGAGCATGGTGCTCACACACTTAGGTTGAGTTGGAAATCTAATATTTTTATCTCATCCGAAGGTCTTCACACACTTTAATTCCATGTAAGATGACTCTCACCTTCTAATTTTATTGGCTTATGAACTTGGTAAAAAACTAGCCTCACCCTAAAAAAACCCTTTATTTTACTATTGTGCCAATTCCCACTCCTTTTTTATTGATGTCCTTTATATGTGATATTTAATCCACTTCCCTATTATAACACTACCCATTTAAAATATCATATGGTTATGGTTTATACTGTCATTTACCCTCCTTTGTGCATTAGTACTTGTCACCTCAACATAATCACTTTATTTCCTCTACATGGCACCATTCTACATCTTTGAATACGTACCCCCTATAAGTTATACTTACTAAAAAACAAATGTATTTAGTATACATCCTCTCTATTCCTATTTTTTTCAACATTTATCTACGCTATCCTCTCATTGACATACCCCCTACTTATCTTATTTCATAATTGTGTCTATGCCATGTTTTCTCACACTGTTATACAAGATTATCCCCCCACTAATACACAAGGTTGTCCATTTCCTTATGATTCAAACTAATCCATGTACATCTACCATTTCCCCATTATGTGATAAAAATATATCTAACTCCACCAACTACATCTATTTATCTTCCTCCAGTCCATCACTAGGTCTTTGACTACATGCCACTTTTCTTTTCTCTCTCTCTTAACACATTTCTACACCAAATCTTCCTTTGTTGTTATGCACCTCTTAGAAATGCATTATAACACTTCTGTGATCATATGTGTTTCTTTCTTAAGTAATATTTTATCACCTAATCATTATACTTCATCTTCAACCCTTTCATGTTTAACTCACAAGATAAAGGTTTCACCACAACTACAAACATCACAAAATTTACCCATTATCTCCACTTCTAATTCCATAATGATACTCATTTCATTATCTTATATTTATCATGGTGTAACCTCAAATAACTCTATCACATTTTTTAAATAACATATGTTTCTATTCCTTCAATCTGCATGATGACTTAAAAAATCTCACCTACCTCTTCTCTCTCTACATCCAATTTTGTGCTCAAACCACTATTTTTATCCAAGTGATAAAACATCCACTCAATAATCTTCATTTAATCTAAAATAAATATAGGGTATTCCTCTTCTCCTTTTTTTAAACTAGGTATATCTATAAAATACCTTTGTATTCACCTCACCTATGCTTATTACAACCACTACATCTATGCACTCCAAGACTACCTCATATCCAAAATTATAATACCTTCTTCCTCAACATCCACATTGTATGTGATCAATTTTACATCCTATAACTCAACCTAAATTTCCTTAGATATGTGTAGGTTTTAAATTTTTATATATGAAGTGTTGTGTTATCTATCTTGTTAAGTAGGTAGATAATAAAGAATTGGGAAAATTGGGTAACCTGCATAGGTTTTCAAGAGATGCAACAACGAGTTTAAGGAATACTTAAGGATAGTGTACAAGATATGAAAGAAAGAGTGTATCCATAGTGAGATATGAAGGATAGTGTACAACATATCTCACCACTTTATTACCTCAATATCTACTACTACACCACTTTCAAACCTATGTAGATCACTCTCTTTTATACTTCAAGAACTATTGTTTCACCACTCTAGATCCTACATAGATATCTCTTATGCACTCCTCTTTTTCTCTACCTACATTTTTAAATAATGGAGAACACAAACATTTATCTATCAACCCTATATTTTTTCATTGATATGATACCAAATGATGTATCAATGGTTAGGGGTATTGATTAATTGATACCTTCTACCATGTAACCCAAAATTACATAGTGGAAATTCAAAAAATAATAACATAATTTTATTATTTAAAAGAGAGATTACACAACATTATATTTATCACCAATGATACATCATTTCAATATTATAATATAAAAAATAACACATTCTATAGGATTACCAACATCAATCTAACACTAGCGTGGTTTTGAATGACTCGATCCCTTTAGTTACTCCTAGATTTGTGTACATATCTAATTATAGTACTCCTTGAAACTAAACATTATACTACTTATCCAATATAGAATAAAATTAATTTTCAAAATATGATGATGTGTTTATATAGATACATGATCTAATAAATTATGTTAATGACTAACAAACCACTAATACTAATTAAATGAACACAAGTTTTGATGGTAATACATCATATGATAACACTTTCCAATATAAAATTACTCAATGCAACATAACACATCATGGACCCACTCACAAATACTCAAGATAATTTCATACCTTATCCAAAAAAAAAAATTACCACTTGTCATTATAAAGTGTCCAAATCACTAGGATTAAGTTTTATGAGGTGAAAACTAATAATATCAAGAAAAAAGGTCCAAAAATAAGTATGTCAAGCCTACGTAACTAACTAAAGATATCTCTAGATAAATGATTACTTTATATTACAACATAGCATTTTGGTAAGAAACTAAATTAGAAAAGGAACCCATGAAGAACATTTACATTAAAGCCAATGGAGAAATAAAAATAACATTCGATGAATCAAATAATAATATCGATGCTTTAAATATGAAAAAAAAATTAAAACAAGAAAAGACTTCACCTAAATTTATTAATAGCTAACTACTCATGTTTATGGTTCATGTAAGTTTACATGTGAACCTAGATGTTCTTGTATCACAAAAATGTGTATCAAGAAGAAGAGGGAGGTTTAGTAGTGGTAGATGAAAAAAATTCTAAAGAAAGTAATCTAAAATATAATGATGATGGGTCTAACACCTCTCAAGTGTTTATTCAACAATAAATATGGGGAACCACTTCTAGAAGAGGTAGAATAAACTATGGGAAAGTGAGAGGAAGAACACTCAATGAAAGGTGATATACATATGTGGTATTTTTTCACCATGATTTGAGTGCCATCAAATTCAATTTGATGGTGAAAGAAGAAGAAATGAAGGTAGTGTGCAAGTTGTACAATAATATGTAGAACTTGTAGCATCACATAATCATGTAAAATAACCAAATAAATTAGTTAAAACTTTATCAAGGAGGAGAGTATTTAAGGTTGAAAGGAGTAATGAAGAATAATTCCA
Source organism: Torreya grandis (assembly GCA_037957365.1). Lineage (NCBI taxonomy): Eukaryota > Viridiplantae > Streptophyta > Pinopsida > Cupressales > Taxaceae > Torreya > Torreya grandis. Next base: position 1,938,553 of record JARHVA010000163.1, read on the forward strand.
AATATGACACATTTTCATAAACAATTTCTGAAAAAGGTTTGACAATGTTGTGGTTGATATTGTAAGTTTAGATAATTTAATTTCAAATAGAGTGGTATGTAAGTTTAATTCTATGAGTGCACCACACCCAAGGCCTTATAAGGTGGTTTGGTTTTTATAGGGGCATGACATCATTGTAAGATAATGTTTTTATGTGTATATGCATAGTAGTGGATATCAAGACAAGGTGTTGTGTGATGTATTACCATGGATGCATCCCATGTTTTTTTAGGGAGGTAATACAAATTTGATAGTGATATTTTGAATGATGGTAGATCTAACATTTTGAGTGATACAAAGGATGGGTAAATGTACACTCTAATTGTCTTAAATGGAAATGATGAAAAGTATGAACACAAGAGACATATTTTTATGTGTGTTGATGAGAATGTTTCTGTGAAGGAAGAGGTTGAAGGCCTTATTTTATCCAAAATAGAGGTAAATAAGGTTGATTTTTTTTTTTTTTTTTTTTTTGTAATTGAGAAGGATATGGAATAGTAAATTGTTTTATTAGTATAGGTGGGTACAATATATAAATCAAATGAGGTGTTGATATTAGGTAGGGAAGGTTATCCCAAGGTCAATGAGGGCTTGAATGGATATTATGTGGTGAGTATTTTGTATAGTATGGTTTGTGATCTACTAGGTGGATGGAAAATATGGATATGCCTCACATGGTAGAAGGGCACATCATGGATTTACCATTTGAGTAAATAAGAAGGTTCTACCATCTATATACATTAAAAATAAAATTGTACTTATAAACTATTACCCTTGATGTCTATTGTAGGATTAATTTTCAAATCAATCAATCTTACCTCACCCAAAAATATGAAACAATGTTCACATGAATTCAATCCCAATTTGGTATTATGAATATGGAATTAAGACTGATAACACTTCAATAAGATATTGAAATAAATAAGAAGTGGTTTTAGTTAGTGAAATGGAGATTTTTGTGTCTTGAGATAAAACCACTGGTAAATACACACATGTTAACTGATAGTTATGAAACTACCACTTTGTATTGATAAAAGGTTTTACCTTTAATATTTTCACACTCGTATTAATAGTCCAAGAAATTTTTAATATGCATTTTGATAATTTTCTAGATCAATGAGGATTCCAAGATTCAATCCATAAAGCACAAATGAGACGTAAAGGTTTTACAACAAGCATGCTAGGGTTGGAAGAGAAATTAAAAGTGAGTGAAGATGCCTGGGTAGGAAACATCAAGTACTAGAGAATGGTGTTCAATGAATAAATGTAAGTTTGTGTCATTATTATCTTGTGTTATAGTCATAGGAAGAGTGAGTAAATGAGTGTCATGTTTAATATTTATATCTCCTTAGGAAAGATCAATAGAATGGTGTATTTGGTTTCTAGTCTCATAGTATATATATTTTTATGGTTAAAGGCTTCAAGCAAAAAAAATATTTTATCGAAATCCCTATTATTAATTGTATTAGAATGTGATAATTATTTTCCATGTAAATCACCTTGGAATCCTTGATGCAAATGGAATGCTTTATTTTGTATAAGTATTAGATTCCAATGTCGACTTATTTTTATTTTATAGGAAAATATATTTTGCATGATACTTGATACTCATCTGAATGGATCTACTTATTTCCCCTATGTAAGGGAATCCACATGATTATTCAACTATACAAATGCTACTTTTTAAATTTGGTTCCATAAGGTCCCTTACTGATTCCAAAGCTTTCATCAACTTGATTTTTAGAATAAATGTGGTCTTAATGTGTTTATTTGATGTCAATTAAATATGAGTTAGGAAAGCCATTGGGGCCATTATTTAAGTCTCCACCTCCCATTCCCTTTGTGGCTTTATGTTTCTTGTCTGATATTCCTTATAATTTGCTTACTCCAGTATCCACTCTAATTAAACCCCTTTTTAAAATCATAATTTCTTTTTCTAATTTGAAATCATCAAAAATATTTAAAATATCTAGTTTTAAAATCATTCAAAACTTATGATTTATGTGATGGATGATGATGTGATGAATGATGCAAATAGAGGTCTATGTGGGCACATTTATTATACATCATCTGTGCTAGAGAATGATTTATATTTTTAGAAAAGAGGACATATGAGAAGGGCATACCACCTTTTTATTCTAATTTCTTGTAAAATTTAACACTCTTAATTAAATCAATGATGTGGGAATGTAAGTCATCAAATTTATCTCCAGCATGTTGCCAACATAAATTAGTGTCATCAACATATCTCTTACACTATTTGGGTTTTAGTGGAAAATAATTGAGATCCAACTCTTGAACATTTTCCATGAAGAGGTTAGTGAGCAATGTTGATAGAGGAGACACCATTTCCATCCCTTCTATTTATCTAAAATAACACCCTTGAATGTGAAGAATGTGTAACTCAAAAAAAACTATTCCAACCTCATTGTTTCATAATCAATGAAAACTATGACCACCTTTATAACATCCTTAATCTGAACTTTGGTGAAAAGAAACACCACATAAAAACTAACTATAAAATCATCCACATCCACCATTTTTTATTTGATGAAATATATAAATATTACTAAATCTAGAATGAATTAGGATGTCCAAATACGTACTAAGGGTTATAAATTAATGACCAATTATGAATCAAGGCATTAGGTAAGAGTACCTATGGAATTTACAATCAGCCTTGATGACACAATATTTTTGGATCTTTAGTGTCACATCTAAATTATTGGAGTTACCTCTTTGATGGGAATTAACTTATTCTTGACCATGTCATCCAAGGAATATGCCTTTATAAAATTATTCACCCTCTTTACTATCATTGACATGTTTTTCTTAAGCATTATACATCTTTCATTATTTTATAATTTTTTTTCATAATCCCACATATTCATTACCATTGTAGCATTACCCTTGTTTGATTTACAATCTACTTATTAAAATTTTCAAATATCTCCATTCCTCTTTTGTGATATTCCAAAGAGGCTTGACATGTCTCAAATCCACCAAATAATATTTTTAAATATCTTCTACAACATCAAGTGGCATCATCTTCAATACAATATCAATTTTAATTATGAAATATTATTTGGCAATATGATGTAGATAAATTGTAAAACCTAAACCCTTTGTTAGAATTTTGAAAGAGGGTTAATTCAAAGACAAGTTAAAAAAAATAAAAAAATGTTAATTTATATTCCAAAATATTGATGATTTGGTTCTCACCAATAGATTTCACATTTCATTAAGCTAATATTCAAGCTCATTTAGACATTTAATTGATCTAGGAGGATTTGAGACTTCAATCAATTTGTAAAAACTTTTGGTTTATTTGTGGCATGTGATGTATACACCACAAAATTTAGCATAATACCAATCACATGTGTGCATTTAAAAAATTCCTAAATGATATTTTATTATTCCATAAAGGCCCTACAATTTTATTATTTTACCATGTAGCACTATGTTATCGTTATCAAAATATGAGAAATAATGATTAGTTTGTCATGGTTGCTAGTAATTCTTATAACCATTAAATTGATGCTTTATCTTCCTCATTTTTATAATAATTTAAACTTTTATTGATTTTCAATGGAATGAGTTCAAGGAGTACATGGACATAATACATCTAATCTCTTGGATATTGTACATAACTTTTTATAATAAAACTTTATAGTTGCAGTTATAATCTGGTTTCCTCTTTCCCTTATCAGATTATTCTCTAATATATCCTTTAGCATCTTTTTTTGGATACTAAAATATACTATTAGACACTTTTCAATGTTATTTTTGACCTATCTTCACCATACATTACTTATGTATACATATATACATCTAATCTGCCATTATCTCACATTCACATACTATATATTGGTCCAGTCCTTTTAAGTTGTTGTTAGTAACATATAGGAATTCCCATAATCTATTCAAAATTAGTAAAATATCATACTCAAACATCTCCAGATCATTAGATTAGTGTTATTATCTCTCAAATAAGAACACCAGATTTAGTAGGTAACATCTAAGCTTTACCAACTAAATTTGATAGTTTCATCCTTAACTGAACAACAATCAAATTTAAAAATTAAATCATTCTTAAGGTTCAAAACAAATACCTAATTTGTCTATGGAGTGATAAATTACCCAAATACATGCACATAAATAAAAATAAAGTGTAAAAACATTATGGATATGATGCTTATATATTAAGCATATATACACTACTACAAATTGATAAAAACTACATTATTCTTCCTAAATCACAAATCATTCATTGGGAGAAATCATTAGTCAAGTCTAAATCATTTCAAGCCAATTCAAGAGTAAACATTGTCAAGTGTCAAAATTTAGATCATTAGGTGCACTCATATAGCAAAGGATCACAATTACACATTCACACTAAGGTAAAAAACTACATATGGATTGATTTCCCTATTTGGAGTATTGGATACATCGTCAATAGTCAATAATCAATGAGGGTGGTTGAAGTCAGCTCAATCCATTACACTTCCAATTTTTTACAATTTTATCTCCTCACAAGTGGACTGAGGGTTTTAGATGAAGGAGATAGATTTATAGGTGCCACTTATATGATCATACCTCGGGATCACACAAAATGTTGAAGAAAAAATAAGCAACTTACTCGTGTCAAAATAAAGTATCAAAATATCCATGGATAGAACCATCCAATTTGGAACATAATAGTGGATTTTACTTCCCTAAGGCTGATGTTATTATCTAAGCATACAGAAAGATCCAAAACCTACATCAAGCAACTGAGAATTATGTTTCAATCATTTATTTCTACTTTCCACCTATCTCAATGCTATATAGTATAGGTAACTATTAAGTATTTCATATTTTATTATACATCATATATTTATCAATTGTCATATCAAATAAATTTCAATCTTATACATTTAGATATATGCTTAATTTCCATATTTTATGATCTAGTTTATATACATAGTTTATGTCTTAATTGGGGTTAACATTAATCCAAACTGGGTTAAAATATATTGGTAATCCTGACATGATACTACAAAAGTGGTTAAGGGATTCGATGGATAAGAATGTGAAAATGGTTAAGGGATTTGATGGATAGGCACATAAAACTTTTGGGTTCATTATGCTACCTCTTCAGGTGGGATCCATGGTAATAGATACTTCATTATTATTTCTACAATATAATAAGGTCATTAACATGTTGTTAGGAAACCCTTAGATAAAAAAGGTCCAGGTAGTACCATCTATAGTGCATCAATATATCAAGTATGTACACTAAGATAAGGTAGTTATAGTTTTATGAATTCAATATGATTACCATATACAATCAAGGGTATCTCCTTCTCCACCTCCACCACCACCATAGTTTGTTATTATACCTATATAGGATCAATATACATATGTGGTTGATATAACCATTTAAAATATCTCTCCACACTCACCTAGGAGGAGAGTAGTTGATTCTCCTAGGAAACCAATTTTACAAGAAGTATCACATCATAGAGATATTTGGGGTTCATAGAGGTCATCATTTTCTATAGTAAAAATTAAGATAAAGCCACTAAAATTTAATCATGTTTCAAAATGAACATAGGTAGTTATTTATCCCTTTTTTAAATAAGGATTAATATATGAAAGAGTAGCCCAATCAAATAAGGAGTAAGTTACTCTAAAAATCAAGTCAATTAATGAATTTAGATTCTAATGACACTATAATAACAAATATTGAATCTAAGCATATACTAGATATAAAAATTAAAATATTTAATAAATTATGATAATAAAATATAAAGGATAAATTGTACTTAGTTTATACACTGATGCACAAGAAAATATGAGTAATGCAAGTGTAAAAATAGATTGTATGGTGATTCTTATACAATCATTAGATTATGAAAATTAGCTTTATGTCAACGTAGACACTTACATCACCTTAAAAACACTTGAATAAATTATACTATATATACTTCAATGAATATGACCTATATGGATTATTGAATGTTGACTTAATATTCCACCTAGATCTTTCTAGGTTTACTATCACCTTTCACAGTATGTGCTTAGTTCACTGCATAGGATTTTGATATCAAAATATAGCTCAAACCCTAGATCCCCCTCTTAGGTCTTGTCACCTTACCAAAAATGGGTTAGTGGGATCATGAATTCAAGGTGGTCATAAGGAACTCTCTATCAATGAGTGTTGCCTACATAGCCAATACTCTAAAGAGGGCTTTAGATGCATGTTGTTCTCCCTATGTGTTAGATTATGTGTGAATATTAATGTAGAATGTTATATGCATGTGCATGTAGTGATCTAGCTTATAAACTAAAAAATAATTATCATGTGATATTATTTGAATTCTTAAACCTTATAATATGAATTTTCCTATGACTGAAATATAAATAAGGTAATATAACTCAATTGTGCAATTGATTAGTGAGATTGAGTAGGTGCTTCCTTGGTATTTTCTAGATGGGTAATGAGTTAGATTTAATTTATATTTTTACCTCTTTTTAAAATTTCCTTATGGAAGTGTTAATGAAACATGATAGATGCCCCGTAAATTTTGAAATAGTTTCAAATTTGAGTGTTTAGAAGGCATGGACACTTGCATTGGAGAATGGATGGTAACATCGACATTATTGTCCAAGTCTGGAAATGACTATCTAGGAACATATAAGGTTGTTGGAGATATGTTACTAAAAATGAATAATATATATTATATTTTAATCATAATTTGGGTTACAGGTGATCCAGATAATCAAAATTATAGGGTCAAATTATAAGATAAGCATTTAGGCCCAAAGAGATGGTGAACACTAGCATATCAGTTGTAAGGGAGGTCAAGAACTGAAGGGCATAGCCTTCAGTGATATTTTTAAAGTGTAAAACAAAATTTCAACATATAAAATCTAGATTAAAGGATATAAATTTACCTACCCACATTTCCCCCCCAATCTAGTAATGCATAAAGTTGAAATCACTAGTTTAAAATTAATTAATGCATATTATGGTGTGTAAAACACAGCTTGTTTTAATTAAGATTTGTTCAATTTTTTTGTATATGTATGACTTGTGACCGATAACATGTTAAAAGTATAATTATTTTATATAATTTTAAAATGTATAATTGAAAGTTTCTTGAAAGAAAATAGAGCAAGGAAGGAGTATACCTATGTATCAATACAACCATGTTGCTCCTTGATAATTTGTTTTGGTAATGATGCTTCGTAGCTAAAACATTGGAGAAATGCTAAAAATTGAACCTTGGAGATGTCAATAGGTTAATTTTAAGGTGATCATACCCCTAATCTAGTATAATGTTGAATTATGCAAAGTTCATCAAGAGCTCAATCGCACAACTCTAGTGTATCATAATCTAGACAATCTCACCCGAATTAAATAATATAACCATATTAAATAGTAATAATATAAATAGTGCCAAGTCCATCAATATCACTAAATATTTTATCATACTAATCAAATAATATAACTTTTATAATAGATAAAAGCATAAATTATGCATCTTGGTAGATTTGGTGCATGAATATTAGTATAATGTGAATAATGTATTATAATTTAGTGTATTTGCTAAGAATATACACCTAAAATGTATCTCAAGCTGAATTATCTATCTAAATGTAACCTTTAATATGTATAATATGTATCAAAAATCTAAAAATATTTGTCCCAAATTTGTGCCAAATGTATAAATTTTTGTCCCATGTGTATATCTAAATCATGTTAACTAAATCAAATTTTGCCAATTATGTCAATTGTATGTATATGGAATCATGTCTCTATATCATGCCCCCATTGAAATCCCCACCATTTTGAGGTGAGGAGAATGAAAAAATTATAGTTACCTTATCTCAAAAGGATAAGATAACTATATTTTATCTATGTGAATCATGTATTAAAGAAGCATATAATAGTATCATGTCAAAGTAGATATATTAATTAATCTCTCAGTATGCATACATAATAATTCCTAAGATGCTTAATGTGTATCATGGAAACATTTATAAGATAAAAAGGAAATAAAATAATCAAGCACACACATAATATTACTCAAATTTCACACATAGGATTCTAAAGAGACCACAAACAAGGGGCATGTTAAAATGTTGTACACTAAATGGGAGGACATATGCAAATGTCCTCACACTAAAGAAACAAGTAATATTTAGGGCACTATGGCCAAAAAACAAGGAACATCTTCAAATTTTACACAATCAATACAAATAAAAAATAATAATTACACCCAATTAAGCCATATGAAGAGATGAAGTAAATGAAATGGAATAAAATAGCATAATCATGTCATACTAGTCCCTGCATACATATGTTAGCAAAATGTATTGTAGAATAGAATATTAGGCATACTATAAGATAAAAACATGAGTATATAAATGTGTAAATGTAAATATATAATCTCCATGTGATAAAGGAAATGATCATAAAACAATAGAGCTTGTGTCAATCATGATCATATATAAGCAAGATACCCCCAACATAGTGTGTCACATAAGAAACAGAAATGTCCAATATCTACATGCTCATGTATCAATGATCTTATGTATGCATGTATCACAATCAAGTACCTATGAAACATATGTTTTTATATAAATGATATGTTATCTACAAACATAAAGTAAACAACATATTCAAAATCTAGTAAATATGTGCAATACTATATATTTTGTATTTTTGATTTATTTGAATGTTTTTGTATTTTCTTGAATATTTTTTTTTTATGAATTTTTATAAATGTTTTAAAAGAGAGTTTTATCTGATGATCCCATATAAGGGATAATCATAGGGTGCTATATACTATGCATATGGTATAGTAAACTGGTCATGCTACCAAGGATCATGTATATATGCCAAATCTAGAGCTAGAAAATCTGTAACACTATGTGTATACCTCATAGGAATTTTTGGTTATGAGGTAGTATTATAAGGTGATTGGTTGTTGGAACCCATTATTTAATTATCTATGTTTTCCTTGCTATAATATTAGGTCTTTATACCCATGTTTAAACATGGTACTCTATTGTCAATAACTACCTAGGTTGTGGATGTGTAAATGAGGAACTTAAGGAGTTAATTATAGATATATGATGTAATTCCCACTCCAGTACTGGTCATCTACAAAAATGGATTGACTTTTTCTTTCCATTTTATGCATGATTATCCTTATTAGGTTGTATAATTAGTTTTTGTGGAACATTTTTTTTACTGTTATAGAGGATATTCATATTGAAACCCTCAAATTATAATTACCCATGTTGGCATGAATATATTTAAGACCCATGCACTATGGAAGGTATCACATGGAGATTATACATCCAATAACATGTTTTGGACTAACCTGTAAAGGTAAATTAAGCTCACCAAATTCTTGTTGTGTATTTCCAATCAATTGATTTTACCATTTTAGTCTAAGGAAATAAACCATCATATGTGTATCCTAAATGTGTGAGTAATTTCATGTTACACACATTCTCACTAAAATCCTTATAAACCATAATATTATTATCAATATGTTCCTTGATAAATAAATAATGAATCTCATGTCATCATCTACAATCTCATTGTCATCGAATGAAATAGTAAGCCTTTGAACCATAAGAGGTATATTGCATATAAGTGTACCAATAATACCATCTAATGGGTGATCATAATGTGTCATAGGAGGACGTGCATGATATTCCATTTTAACTTCTAATGTTTCATTATAATGATCTTATAATGGATTGTTTAATATCTTTTTATTTTGATGATCATTGGGTTGTGATCCTGAATCCATTGGAGAATCCTCAAAGCTGATTAAATGAATATCAATAAGATATTGTTTATCATTCTATAATTTAAAAAATATATTCATAGAATGACTGACACATTGGTGATAGTCATAATAAGCATCAACATCATATCTATTCATTATAGGTTGACTCGTATCAACCACCATAAAAGGAATGAAAGATATGAGATGACACTCCACAAGATTTGGAAGTAGCAAAGATAGAGACTCGGGTAATCATCTAAATTTTTTATTATGTGCATTGGATAATATAAGTTATTAGGTTTTTATGAAATTATATTAACCATGGTGGTTGTTTCCTTTTTATCCTTAACATGTTTGACCTTATAGCTTGGTCTGATATGAACCTTGGTATTGGATGTAATCATTATGTTTGATACATACTTAAGCTTGTTCAAAAAAATAAGTTTCATTTATATATTTTTAAGAATATGAGATAGGTCATCAAAATATTTGAACTTATTTAAAAAACTAGATTCATGTAAGGGATAAAGAAAAAAATTATTAAAGATATCTTGAAGCTCGTTATATGTTATTAAATTTTTCATTTTGACCAACACTACCTTATACCTCAATACATATACATTAATAGGCTCATTGGTTCCTCATTTGAACTTGGAAATTAGTGCATGTGGCATCTTTTCTGTAATGTTGATTGAAAAATGTACTAAAAACTGATTTGTTAAAGGTTTGAGTGATCTTATGGATTGTATTAGTAAATCATAGAACCATATAAAAACATAGTCCTTTAGACTTATTGGAAATAATTTTGTCAAAATTTTATCATTTGAAGAATAATCAAGGCATGTTGCATAGAAATATCGAAGTTGTTGTTTAAGATCAACCTTGTCATCATAAAGTGTGAATGTGGGTGAAACAAAACTAGTTGGAAAAGGGTGAAAAAATATCTTAGGTTCTATAGGAATATGCAATACATATTCTAAATTAATACCATGCATTATTTTCATAGAATTTTTCTCAATGTTGGTAACCTTACCTTCAAAAGCTTGCATAACTTGTAAAATAGTGTGGATAGTAGACCCATTAAGATTTTGAGCTAAATTTTGAGAATTCACCAAAGGGGATGAAAACACCACTTGTGTTTATGTAGTTATTAAAACTGGTAATTGAGTTGAAGTATCGATTGTTCCCATGGAGGATGTAGCAATAATTGTTTGATCTTTTAGGAACATTGGTGTGAAAATATATCCCACTCCCCCACTAGATGTAATATGAAATGTTATGCTCAAGGGGAGGGACATTGGAATGGATGTATGATAGGCATATTTTTTTCCCCAATATTTTTACCAACAAAGAGTAAAGATTGTTTTCTAACACATTTTGCTTTTTTAGGATCTTGTAGAGATCTTTAGGATTTTCACAGATGTGTTATTGAAATAATTAAATAGATTTAAATTGTTCTGCATCTACTTATTCATTCTCATTTTTTCATGTTTTTCATTATCCTCATGATCATATTCATCTTCTAAAATATTTTTCTCATTGTCGTTATTGGCACTCTCATTATTAGTAGAATTTGACATGGTATTAGATTGAGAAAGTTTAGGTGGACCAAGGGGTAACTCAAGATATTCAATAGGAACACCACCTAATATAGGACCATGTTTAGGTTGCCTAAAAAATATGTAATAAATATAAATAAATACAACAAGAAGAAATCTTAGAAGGATGAAACCCTAGAGTAAGCTAGTAGTTGCATTAGAAGACTCATAGGTCAGCCTCACCAAATGTTTAAACCTTTTTGGAAATAAGGATTAATATATGAAAGAGTAGCCTAATTAAATAAGGAGTAAGCTACTCTAAAAACTAAGTCAACTAATAAATTCATATTCTATTGATTCTTTGATAATAAATACTAACTCTAAGCATACATCAAATATAGAAAGTACAACATTTGATATTTTGATAATGGCAATATGAAAGATAAATTTTACTTAGATTATAATTGTCATTATATTCTAAAAAATAGTTTTCTGTCAACATGAACACTTACATCACTCTGTGCATATTTGTATTGACTCTATTATCCATACTTCAATGCATATATCATTTATGATTATTAACTGATGATTGAAACTTCCACCTAGGTCTTTTTGGGTTTTTTCACCTTTCATATTATGTTTTCAAATCACATGCATAGGATTTCAATATAATAATAGAGTTCAAACCGTATATCTTCCTCTTAGGTCTTGTCACCTTGCCAAAAATGGTTAGTGGGCTCATGAAATGAAGCTGACCTTAAGGACCCCTATGCCAATGAGCATTTTCTACATATTCGATACTTTTAAGAGGGCCTCAAACATATATAATTATCTCCTATGTGTTGTCTTATGTGTGAATAATGGTGTAAAATGATATATGCAAGTGCATGTAGTTATTTATCTTGTAAGTTGAAGAAAAATGCTTTTGGGTTATTATTTGAATGCTTCAGAACCTATGATATGACTACTCATATGATTGATATAGAAATAGGAAAGAATGGGGTAGTATAACTCAATTGTGCAATTGATCAAGTGATCTTGAATAGGTCCTTATTTGGTATTTTATAGATGGGTAATGAGTTGGCTTTAATTTTTTAAACCTTAATTTTAAAAATATTTACAAATTTGAGTGTTTAGAAGGCATGGACACTTTATTTGGAGAATGGAAAGTAACATCAACACTACCATCCAAGTCTGAACATAACTTTGTAGGAATATATAAGGTTGTTAGAACTCTATAACTAATAGTGAGGGATATATATTATATTTAAGTATATTGTGGTCTATATTTAATCTAGATAATCATAATAACAAGTTAAAACTATAATATAAGCATGTAGGCCTAGTGAGATGGTGAACATGAACCTATTGACTGCAAGCGAGGTTAAGAACTGAAAGATGGAGCCTTGAGTGATATTTATCAAGTGTACAAGATTATTTTAACATATAAATCCAAATTTAAGCATATAAAATTGTGATATATTATCCTACTATAAAATAAACCTTATAGAGTCCTATACCTTCCAACATTACTCATCATACACATGAGTTTATGAGTGATGCTGATAGTTAAATTACAATGCATGGTTCCTTCTCAAATTTTGATAAACCCATATCCATTACCTTTCACTTGTGAAAGGTGACCCTTGCACTATATGATATAGAAACTCCATATGACGAACTAATTGATGGGATAATGGTTAGAACCTTTTCAAATTTCAAAATAAATACTAAATATGAAAAACATCAATTATTTTAAAAATACAAGAATATTCAAAACATTTAAAAAATAATAAAAAATAGGAACTAAACATGACATGATATTTAATTACACTTTTACATGTTATTTATGATATTTTTGGTAGAAAGCATATTATTTTATATATACACATGTATTTCATGGTATACGAGTGCAATATAGGACATAAATATCATATATATAACATAAATGTTGGATTCTCCTAAACCCAATGGCCATCACAATGTTGGGTCATCTTATTCCATAAATCACACTATCACATGTTATATATTTATACAAATTTTTACCACGTTGAGTTACCTAGATTTCTCACACATTTATTGATAGTTACTCATATCTTACACAGTGCAACATGGATATGATAATTTATTATGATATGATGTGATATTGATATACATGGATATGATAATTTATTATGATATGATGTGATATTTATATTGATAATTTATTATGAGTATTTTTCACTTGTTTTATGTTTCATTTATGCTATTATTCTTGCATGATAGGCTAGTCATTACTTGTCTATTATGTGTGCCCATTTGACCTTGTTCTATTGGACATTAATTTTTCCCTTTTTTGTGACATCTTTGTGTTCCTTTATTTTGGACCTTGGCCTTATTTTATGTGACATTCCTTTGTCCCTTGTTTTTGGCATATTCATGTCCCTTTATTGTTACCCTTGGCCTTGTTTGATGTGACATCTTCATGTCCCTTATATGCAACCCTTTTCCTTGTGTGTGAAACATCCTTATGTACATCATGTATGGGCCTTAGCCTTATGTATGTGACATATTTATATCCCTTGATTGTGGCCCTTGGCCTTATTTTATGTGACATATCCATGTCCCTTATATGTATCCCTTTTCCTTATGTGTGATTTTGTGTGCTTATGAGTGGATTAAACTAGGTTTTTTGTGAGCTTGTTGAGATTGATGAGTTTGTGGGTTTCATGATCCATATCACACACCTATCTATTTTAATTTGGCTCCATGATTTATATCATGCAAGCCTAGACTATTTATTCTTATTCAATTATTATATTAGCGATGGTTTCTACTATGTTCCTTATTGATACATCTATCTTGACATGAAACTTATACACCCTACATTACATATGTTACACACATGATTTGGTGACATATTATCCACATGTTGACATGACTATACATGATTACATATTTATACATGACATGATACATTTAATTTTTTATTTTTAGACAATTGAATTATAAGATGCATCCCTCACCTCAAAAGGGGGGCATATTAATGAACTTGTCATAAAGACACAAGCATCCATGAGTAGAAAATACAAATTTTGGGTATAAATTATTGGATTTAGAGAGTTTAGAGTGGTTCAAATATATAGTAGGTTTATACATGAGATAAATACTCACATATTGATACAAACCATGGGGTAATATGCCCTACATACACACACATTTAAAAAATAAATTTTCTAGAGTAGAGATTCATATACACTTGAGTGAATATTCCATAGAGGTACACATGGTTTATAAGAACATATATTACATATTTTTACATACAAATACATGTTAGATATAAGTTCTCATATTTTAACATGTATATGCATATCATTCTATACCAGGTGGCATAGATTTATTTAGGAATGATATTGGTTCATGAAAATATATATTATTTTAGATACCAATTGGCATATATTCAATGAGCCATGATACTGGATCATACACATTTTACAATGATCACTATTATAGCTCTTTACTTGAAAATAAAGTTCAATGGCACCAAGTAGTGAGAAACCTTGAATATTTAAGTCCATATGTAGTGGTTGATTCATTTTTAACAAGGTAATTTATATTGAGGTTTAACGATTTTCAATAGACTTTGAATTATTCATAGTGAGCCCATTATGTGGCTCTCACCTTAACATCTTGAGGTTCAAAATCAGAGCTAGATTTGTTATTTGAGTTAGTGCAATTGAGGTTCAATGATACTCTGAAATATTATAACTACTAATGATTCATTAGGGTAGGTTAATTTGTATTCCCAACCCATGGGCTTGCATGATTAAAAAATGGGATTTTATCAACCCTAGTTCTCTAATTTTCAACAAGAGGAACCATTTTCCAATGCTTCAACAAGGAAGCATCATCTCCAAAAAATTTACAATGCAACATGGTTTGTCCACATATAGGTTTACTACTTCATTTATCTAAAAAAATTTCAAATTTCAATTATAATTTAGATTTAAAATTTCACTCTATGGATATTGAATACTACATGTTAGTTGCATGTTTGCAAGGAATAAATCTGAAATTTTAGAGCCTTATTCCAAAGATAAAGTGTGTTGTACACACTTAGGTATATCTTTATCCTTTTACTCTATTATTTTTATTGCATTTAAATTATATAATAAAATTAAGGAATTTTTAGACACAAACATATGGTATTAAACACTTGGAAATTTTAGTTTTGACCTATTTTTACCTTATATGACTTGTGTGTACATATATGCCTCTAATCCTTCATTTTTTCACATCCACGTGTTATATATGGTCTAATAATTTTAAGCTACCATAAATAACCTACAAGAGTTCTAATGTTTTGTGATAAATAGTAAACTATCATACTTAGACATATCCAAATCATTATATTGATATTCTTATCTCTAATACAAAAGCATCAAATTCAATCAGTACTTGCATGTAGATGCAATTTTCACAGTGAAACATTTTTATGAAATATGATGATGATACAAATATATCCATAAAAATTAATATGGTTCGACCTAATTTTCTCACTACTTTAATTTTTTAGTATTTCAAGGTCTTACCCAAGTGGAAAACTTGAAAAAAATGGACTTCAATATTCTAAACTCAGGATATCTGAGGTGCACATAAGAACTTTTACAATGGTTTTGAAACCACCCCAGTGGTTTACATAGCTACCCCAATGATTTCAAAACCACCATGGAGGTTCAAAAAACCACCCCAATAGTTTTGAAACTATCATGGAGGTTGTGAACCCATTGCCTATAAATAGCCATGATTTCACAACCACTATACGTACTTTTGATTTTCACTCCTAGAGCACACATTTTCATGTATTTTTCATGATAAAACATTAAATTTTCATCATAGCCTACTATAATTAGCTCACCAATACTTCTATTCACTCATTTTCACTCTCAATTCAATCTTAGTTAAATTAAATTCAATATTAGTAAGCTCTCAACTAGATCTTGTTAACTCCCACATGCAACAACTATTATTTTCTTACATTTAACTCTCTTTACCATGAAAATAATGATAGGAACTATATTTTTCATATATATTTATTGTGAGTGATTATATTATCTATGATAATATAATATCATATTGTATTTTTAGTGAGGCTAGTTGTGAGTTACAATAACCCAATTATATAAGGAGTGAGTTACAAATTAATCTAACAACTCACCTATTTTGTATGTGTTATTTTAGGATATATTCCTATATATGTTTGTTATGTATTATTGTAAGTTAGTATGAATACTTCATTATTATTTTGTGTATTGGGATCCTCCATTATTTTGATTTGGTAACAAATCTAGGTATAAAGAGTATGCAATGCATAATTTTACTATGATGATAGATGTAATGTAGTACCCTACATTTGAAGATCAACCTTGACAAAGAAGATCCAAGAAGATTTTTATATGCCCCATGGTGACTAAAACCCCATACATAACATGATGACCCCAGATTTATGGCCTATTATTTGGTGTTATATCACCATATGTCTAGAAGAATAGCTAGATCATCTAATTCAAATACTATATAGCTAGAGGTAGGATTTATTGGCATGTGCATGTCCATTCACTAGTCCATTCATAGATCCATTTGTAGGTCTACCATATAACATACATGGTGACTATTCTATCAATGGCTTATATCTTTCTAGCCCATACACCACGACTAGTTCTAAAAAATTGATTAGTCTCCTATCATGGCACTCTGCCATCTTTTTGATATTACAAAAGTTTTTTTCTTGGTAATGAATAGTTGCTTATTGTAGGTAGACTTTGGTTTAGCTAGTTTGATCGAGGAACCTCTTAGTTTCAAACCATGATCTTTTTTTTTCCTATTTCATGGTTTTGGTTAATTTTTTATAGTTGATTATTGGTTCTATGTTAGTTGTAATGGATGCTCTATTGATGTACTTTAAGTCACTATAATTATATTGTTAAAAAAAAATTTGAGGCTCTTATTTTTTTAATCATCTATATGTTTAATCATTTGTAATAAGTATGAGTGTGGTTAATACCACATTTATATATTTTCTAAGATTATAGATTTATGATTATGAGTCAAATATCTAAAGGCAATGATCAATATTTTTATATTGTTTTTAAAGACAACTCAATAGTCTATTTTGCATTTTTGGATGTCAAGAGTTAAGAGTCATTTTTTATGTCAAAAAATTAAAATTCAAAATAAAGTATTTTTAAATGGATAAATTTTAAGTGGAAACCAACATCCTATGTCAAACATTTTACATTATGGGGAGTTGAGTTATAAAATAAGTATAATGCGGAAATATTTGATTTTCACTTTCTAATTTACTACGTAGTATAAACTGGAGGTCAGAGGAAAATGAAAGAAGGAGAAATTTCAACATCCTCTCATCAGACACAAGAAAAGGGGCCGTGTAAGATGTTGTGGCATGGTTTTTTATTTGTGTGTTTTTTTTTCTATGGTGTGATGGAAATTAATAACAAATGTAGCAATATTTTTCATGTGATAAGTGTACATAATTCCTATTGAATTTCTATTGATGTTATGAGGATGTGGAGATAGAATCCATAAAGAGTAAAGTAGAGAGTGTTCTTGATATCTTGAATATTTTGATAGATGTGTTTACATGAGTTAGTTTAAGGGTCTTAATTTAGGAAACATGTATTCACGTGAATAGGTTGATGGTCCCCTATTCATGGTAGTCATAGTTCCCACAGTCAATGTGAGTATCAAGACCATGTGCAAGCTCTGGAGTGGCATGATTCTTAGTTATTAAATGTTTTTATCTCCCCATGTTTACACTGAGGAGGTGAATGATAGGAATTATAATGTTCACATAGATTTATTATGCATGATTATACTATCTACAATATAATAGCAGATTGTATTGTTAGTGAAGTTAGTTATGAGTTACAACCAGTTGTTTAGGGAGTGAGTTACAAGTTGTTTTAAAAACTCATCTATTTTATATTAGTGATTCTAGGATATAGTCCTATATATGTGTGTTATGTATTATTGTAAGTTAATATAAAGAATTTGTTATTATTATGTGTATTGGGTTTCTCCATTATTTTCAAATAAGTTCTAAACATTGCATATATAATTGAGTATTCAATAATTTTAAATATTTATAATCTACCTTTTGTATTTTTATTGACTTATCATCCCAATCCTTATAAATCAAATTAGTCACCATCACAAATTGGAGAAAGAGGCTAATAAATTTGTAATATAATACTCTACTTTTTGTGAGAATTAGCCATAGTTAATTATTTATTTTCTTCACTTTGTTCATGTTGTTGGGTGAATATTTTGTCGTCAACTAATTGATGACAAAATGGATATATCAACCACATTATAAGGAGATTTATGCCACAAAAAGTGTAGGTTTACCACATCTTAACGAGATAAATCTCTCCTCTCATCAAGGGGAGGTTCCCTATGAAATGCTTATATTTTATATGTATATATAAGTAAGTAGAAAATAATACTCAGGGTAGTATAACACCATCCATCTCTCTTTTTTCAGAGAGGATGTCCAAGGAACAAAGAGAGAAGTCCCGATCGATGGCTAAAAGTATTCCTCATCTTTCAGGAATGGCATCCAACACATAGCATAAAATCTCTTGAAGTAGTAACAAGGTCCACAAAAAAACCCATGAAAGCACAAAGTCTTCCATCGCCTCCTTTACTGATTCAAAACACACATAACAGTAGAGTGAAACAAAGCCCCAAGTCTTCACCTAAAACTACAATGAATAAAGGTTACCAAGATAAAAGTAGCTCAAAGTCTTTCTTTTATCTTTTAGAAACATCTTTACATAATTTCAATATACAAAATTTGCTTATTAAATCAAACAGATGAGAGATTATCAGGAAAGAGAACATAAGAACTATTTCCTAAGTAACACAAATTACTCCAACACAAAGTCTGAAATAAACCTGTTTCTCATCCATTCGATAAAATATGATTTACAAGTTGAGCACAAAGTCTCAAGAAGTGTCTCAATTTTAGCAGATTTTTTGCTCTCAATTATCCAAAGATATTTCACAAAAGAGGTTCCCTCTGTATATAGGGAGAAACCTTCAAAATTGAAAAAAGATTAAAATATTAAAATATCTAGTCAAAGATGAGTCATGTTTGACTTTGGGATATTTTCTAGAATTTTACATGTAATTACATATTACAAAAGTCCATGTACTTTTACATGACAAAAGTACATGAGAAGAAAGGAAGAAGAGAGAATGGAGAAATGATTCAACTCCTACTGCTAGATTTATTTAGATGAGCATCATACATGGTAATAGATACCTAAATTCCTATACTGTCTGGTGCAATGGTGTTTTTGAAGATCACTTTGACCCAGATTGTGTGTCTTTCAATGTTGTGATTACTTTGGCATGACTAGTTAACCTAGCTCTTAGATTATCTAGAGTCAACTAAGTATCTAAGATGTTATCCATAGAAGTCATTAAAAATGCTTTCTCTTTGAAATCCCTTCAGATCATGCCTTTGAATTCTTGAATCATCTCTTTTGCTGAAAGAAATTGATTATCTCTGGAGGTGAGATCACAAGGCAATTCCTCCAGTCTGTTCAATAGGCCTATGTCACTTTTCTCACTAGCATCTTTGGAAGACTTGAGATCTTCGTCAGCTCCTTGAGTACCTGGATCTTGTATGTCAGTGATTCTTTGATTTCAACATAGGAGTCGGTGTTGGTAATGACATTGATTGATACCATGGTGCATTTTTGTTGATGATGAAAATTGTGCTTGATCTTAATCAATCAACAATGGGAAGTTTCAAGCTGTGGGACAATGCAGCTTGAAACAACCTCCAAATTTTAGAGAAGTTGGTCTCTTCTTTTGTATTGGGTGTTGGGGAAAAGGGATAAGAGACTAAACAAAAATGCAAAATGCAGGAATTAAAACCTAACTATGGTGATGTGCCTGAGTGTAATCCTAATCCTAACCTAAGCACAGTGAGACTATTATATGATACTATTACATTTAAGATCAGACAAGTGCATGATCAATGTAAAATATTGGAATAACAGAAACAGAGGCTCATAACAGGGGAGTCTTTTGCTGAGATATAGAAATTGTCAACAAAGGCATAGTGTTCAATCTTCTTAATAGAATCTTCCAATCACATTAGAGGCATAGAAGTCACACATAGTTATGTAGAAATTTAGACTCGTTAAAATGGGACAGAAGCAAATAACATTTCCAATCACAACACTAGAAAATCTACAGTATAGACTACTTTGCAAATGACACAGATAACATCAATAAGGGCATAGTGTTCAATTTTATTAGTGAATCTTCTAGTCATACAAAAGATGCAGAAACACACACAGTCATATAAACCTTTCAACTCAAGAAAATGTAACAAAAGCAAATGATATTATTGGTCAAAAACTCTGAAAGTCTAAAACTATGAGAATTCCCCCCCACCTTTTTTTTGATTTTACAATCCTGCTTATATATCTTTAGATGTCTCTTTCGATCACTTTCTTTCCCATGCAATTCCACTCCATCCTTCACTCACAGGGGATAAAATAGATGACACATTCAATGCCTTGGATGCATCCTAGTCTTATCAAGAATTGCCCTGACTGTGGCATGGTAATCCATGTCTAGTACCTCTCTTCATGTCAAAAATTCTTCATTCCATCATCTGTTTGGCTGCTCAACTATCTACTCTACCTCTTCTATTAGGGGACAAAAGACGGCATCTTCAATGCTTGTAAGCCCCAAAAATCTACTCGGTGCACTGTTCTATCTACCTTGAGTAACTCTCACCAAATTTCCCCCCATTTTCACTGTAACAGGTAGACGGGTACTTTGAAATGGAAGAGGACACTTAGTCAATTTATGAATTTTCCCTCCTATTGTCTAGAAGGCACCAGAGGATGACACTTGGCTACTTTTGCTTTCCCTATATTCTACTTAGGAACACTCCACCTTCGACACCTATCACAGCCTACTTCTTCAATACTTTATAGATTTATCAAAAAAAACTTATGCATTCCTTGCTTGGGAAACTTTTAGGAAAGGATGGATGCACGTAGTAGTCTTCACTTGTTGACACTCAGCACTTCCTCGATCCTTTGAAATAACATCTGGGAACCCACCACAATATTTATTTGGCAATTAGGCTCAAAGATAGTCTCTCAAAAATTGACACGTGGTGATCTCTGCTGCTCCTGGGAAGATACGTGGCATCTTCTGCTTCTCTATCTAGGGAATGTGGCATTTTCCACTACCTTCTTCAAAAAGGTCATTCAAGGTCTTCGCAACTGCCACCTAGCACTTTTTGCTCTCTATGTTGTTTGGTTCGTTGAAAGTCTTTGTCAAAAGGTAGAATGAAACATGGGTGCCTCTATGAGACTCAGATGCTGACATGTGGTGCGTTCTGCTTAGCCATTATTAGGTATGTGGCACATTCTGTGGCCTTCCCAAAAGTTACAAAAGGGTGTTCAGAGGATGCCAGCTGTCCATCTTTGTCTCCCAAAAATTGACACGTGGTGACTTCCTCTTGAATTTGATACTTGGGCAAAATGAGATGAAGGAAACAAGAAGGGGAAAAAGACTCATGCTCGAAGGGCAACACTTGCCAGTGTCTACTACACTTTGATACTTAGGCAAAATGAACCGGCCCTCTGCTTCAAAATTATGCCACGACGTCTAAGGATACGTAAAAACCAAAATTATAGCACTCTAATCAAAAAATAAAATAAATACGACGTAGAGTAGGAAATTACTCTACAGTTATTGGTGACCTCTAGGACTTTTGAGCTTTCTCAAAAAGAACCTGACTCCCACTCGATCAAAATTTCAAAATTTGTAGCTTTAAAAGAGCTGTTTGGTAGATAGACCACTCATGGTCAGATAATCCTTACTTGTTTTGTAGTTCCATGAAGGCCAGATCAAGGTTGATAATATCCTTGTGTGAAAAGGTTTGTAGGATCTGGACCATGGCTTTCAGCTTGGATTCCAGTCAAAAAATAGGAATCAAAATAGGTTTGACCTCTGGGGCTAAGGAATCATCCTGCAAGCTCTGGAAAACTATCTGATCCCTTTGTTTAGCCAACAACAATGGTTGAATTTGATTGGCCATCAAGATCATCTTTGCGTCTGGAAACGGGGAAGGTAGGCTTAGTTACACCAAATCTTCAATGTGGTGTCTCATCTCACTGATGCCTTCTTTCACAACATCGAGATAGCTTATGTAACTATTGGTTGTGGCATTATGACTGAGCTCCTCATTGACCCATTTTGCAGTGGCCATTCTGTTTGAGATTCTTGTGGCTGCCAATGTTGCATCCCTTATGTCATAGAGCTTCTCCATCAATGAATAGGAGTCTGTGACTCTTCTGGCGATCATGGCCAAAGTGTTTTGTACTAAATTTTCCACCCTTTCACACAGTTACTGTGCATTAAGTAGGAAGGTGAAAAATGGCCTGAGCTAGAAAATCTCTGAAGAGATTCTTGCCCACGCTGACTCATAGAGCTCCTTCACTAGTTGCACTACTCTGATACCTCTTAGCCTATTGGTCAACTCAATTGCCAGTTGTGTTGTCCTCTATTGCTTAGCCTAGAGCTAGACTTGACAAGCCATAGCCTTATTCTATTCTTCTAGTAGCCCTTGCTATGATTGGGTAACCTGTAGTTGGAGTCCTTCGACTCTTCCCTGTAATGTTGCATTTTCCCTTCTTAGAGCTATTGCTACATCTTTTGCAAGTGCAAACTCCATCTTCAATGAATCATTTTGAGCTTGAATTTCTTGTTGAGTCTGGAGGGAAACAACATCTTGCAACTATTTCTGCAGACTAGCTATCTCGTTGTCTTTCTTATTTATTTGTTTAACCAAACTATTATAGTTTGCTTTCTCCTGGGCCAAATCAGCCTCTATCTTCTATAGTCTCCTTGATTTCTTTAAGTAATCTTCTATGACCACAGAAGTGGATTCGGTCAGCAGCACAACTTTGTCTTGAGGCCTAAATAGGGACATGTCAATGGCCACTGCGTTTATGGTGTAGTCTTCTGGCTGCATTTGTTTGCTCAGCCTAGCAACATTGGGCGACAAATGTGTCACCATCAGTTGCTGTTGGATGGGGTCAAATTGTGACCTCAAATGTGGAATAACTGGCATTTTATTCTCCTTAATCCTCTTCTTCTTCAATCGGGCTTCTCTTGCCTTCCTAACAGCATCATCCTACATTTGGAAGGTGGAAGGGGATGTAATATGTCCCCCTGCAAAGGGAAATCCTTGTGGCAGGCTGTATTAGAGAGCCATTGGATAGCTAGGGGCGAGTTATAGGGGCATATTTATGGGAATAGAGGGGGAGAAATAGGGTAATGTTAAGGCTTGAGGCATCAAGGATGGGGTGAATTATGAAATAGGAATGGCAGCAGTGGCAGGAGGTGTCATTTGGCTAGGTGGAGGCACCACGCCAATAGGGTGAGGAATGGATTGAGAGGGAAGAGGGGGAGTAATTCCTACCTAAGGAGAAGTTGTAGTGCTCTACACTGGGCATTGTGAAGGCTCTTCTTCCTCTTCTAGGTCTAATTGGAACTGCACCCTTCTTCTCTTCTTGGGTGTTTCTACCTCTGGCTATGTTTGTTTCCCTTCCATCTCTATTGTTGCTGGTGGCACATGTGGAGAACTGGGGACTTCAATTACTCTCGATGATGTGGAGGCTTGTGGTGGTGAAGACACCACACTTCTTTGTTGCTCTGTGGTAGCTGCAGCTTACTCTAAAGTCTATGGTT
Organism: Torreya grandis; assembly: GCA_037957365.1. Taxonomy (NCBI): domain Eukaryota; kingdom Viridiplantae; phylum Streptophyta; class Pinopsida; order Cupressales; family Taxaceae; genus Torreya; species Torreya grandis. Next base: position 1,962,716 of record JARHVA010000163.1, read on the forward strand.
GTTGGCTTGATCCTGCTCCAGCTACTTACCCTGCCCCAAGTGTCGTTTGGCTTGTTTCTGGGCTAGACACAGGGGATAGATGCCATTCATCCCAAAATTCTTCCCACCTTTCATTTGAGTCTATGCCTCCGAAGGCATGGGTGGTCTGGGAAATTTCTTGCCTATATTTCCTATAGGCCTCAATTTTTTCTACATCCCATCCTTTGTTCCTCAATGTCCTTCTCAAACCAGAGGTCATCCTAACTTTGGGATCATAATCCCTCTATTTATCATAGAAGGTCTCCCATGGCCTATTCTGTGGGGGTGGAAAATTTGTTAGCTCAACATAGAGACCAGGGGCATCTTCAACAGGATTCTTCCTATTCTCCCAAAAAGGGTGGCCTTCATGCACAATCCTGGCTCCAATTCTTTTTATCTTCACTACGGAGGCTATGTAATCAGCTAGGTCATAAACCCACTTGTCCTTGACCAATAGGAAACCCAAGAAGATCAGTTTCCTCAGTAGCACGGTCTCAGCTTCTTTGGCTTTTAGGCTCACGTTGCCTGCCATCCATGAGAGATTGTACAATATCCTCTTCTTCTTCCTTGAGCCATATTCATTATCAACCACTGACACCTACCTAGCAATTTTTAGGAATGCTAAATGAAGAGTCAAAACTTTTGCTAGAAACACTGGCTCCCCACAAAATCCATGGACCCTTAAGGTTGTGTGATGGGCTCCAAAATAGAAATCACATGGGATGGGACAACTAACCAGGAGGTTTGTAACACTTAGAATAGCCTGTTTATAACAGGCTCAGGGCTGAGGTAATGAAGAATAGGGGTGATGAATAGTTCCCAAAAATCATGTGTTACTTGTTCTTGATAAAACATGTGTCCATGTAGACACACGGATGGTATTTTGGGGGTCAAAAGTTGGGTCGTATAGGTTCAGACTCATGAATTGGGAGAAGAGGTCAGGATTCTAGTGCAAAATGAGATGGAACAAAAAGGAGGAATACCTGAATATCCCCTTCGACCTAAATTAGGTCAGCTACTTGACCATCGAGAAGGTGATGTGCTCAAAGAAATCAAGATGGTACTCTTGCATCTTGTCAATTGTTTTTATCCTAAAGAGAATGGCCATCTGTTCAACATATACCACCGTGTCATCCTTCATGCCGAAGATGAGAGCCATCATCGACAGTGCATATTGGATGGCGAGTGCAAACTAAGTCCTTGATGATAGGAGCATGGGACCATTACATTGCCATCGGCTATTTGTAACTCAGACCTCAAAAACTTGGTCTGATTGTTAATGTTTGCCCACATCCTTTACATCCTATCAATGGTGGGGAAGGTGGCAAAACCATCTTATTATAGGGCAAGCATATCCTTGATGGCTAGTGGGGTGATCTGCAGCATGAATGGGCCTTACTAAATGGTGTAAGACTACAGATGGAGTAAGTCTGTGCATAATTCAATTATATCTGGGCATGGGTGCACATATGGGACAATGAATTGAGCTAGTTGTGAGGTCCATATTCTCATCTCAAATGTCTCATATTTCCTTGCCTAAGCTCTTTGCAAACACCTTTGGTGTGCCCCTTCTCTGAGGTTCTTGCCACTGGCTCTTTGTAGAATTGGGTCCATGATTCCATCTGCATAGTCCCTTACTTTGGATGGGTCACTAGTCTGACTGACTCTTAGGGCTTTTATTCTTGGGTAGCTTCTTGGTGGTTGCACAGGAGCTACTACATATTATTTACTTGCTAGTAATCTATCGAGATATCCAGGTGCCTGTGTTCTTTGCTGTGATGTTGATGTTCCCACCATCTCTAAATCGCTTGTATAATAACCTAGTATGAACCTTTTGCAAGATAAAAACATGCTTGCTGCAACAAATTTCACTAGGTGCCACAATCAAAATGAGCAATATATTTTTGCAAGAATGCTTGAGAGTTTGTAAACTTTAAAATTTGCTAAGGGATATTTATGGGCCTATCAAGTCCCAAATAGCATTAAATTAAGGTGACCGTTAGCAAATCCTACTCAATCTTCAGGAAACAACAAGGCAGACACATTATGTGATGCAAGGGACCTTGGAGATTTTGAAAGATTTGGGGAAGCATTTATTGTGGCAAAATTTAAAGAATTTAAAGCTTCTAAGATGCTGACTCTGCGTTTAAAAGGCTTATTTTAAAAGAAAAGTGGGAAAGCAAAAAACAAAACAAAGCAATGTGGGAATGGAAACTACCTAACTACATTAATTACAAATCCTTATTTTCCTCTAAGATCAAAAATAAACTTTCCAACATCTTTATGGCAAGCCAACTTGTGTTTCCATACCAGTGATTACAACAGGTATACCTTTGATGGGATGTCCTCTGCGTCGGCCACACGAATTTGCCTGCACTCGAACGAGTCTAAGCAAAATGTGTATTCGACACCTATGAACTCTTCTTGTCCTTGAATGCCCATCAAATATTGGTTCTTCATGTTGTCGGGTGTCATCAATAAATCATTGGCTAATGGTTCTTCACTCTGTGCCTTTTGATATCCATTATCTTTCAACTCATCTTCTTTAGATTCTAGCTTTATTACATCAGTATGCTCTTTGATGATTTTATCCTCTTGAAAGGATGAATCTAAAAACTGGCATTCCTTCTGCATACTCAGCTGAGTCCTGATGTTGTCTTCTCCATACTTGGCCAATCCATAGCCTTCTTGCAGGATAGTGTCATCTGTCTCAATGACTTGGTCAAGGGAGTATCCATGTTCCTCTGTATCTTCTTGAAAAGTAAGGAAAAGTCAGAAATGATCTCCTCCTCATCTATAGTGAAGGAAAAAGCTTGTGGCTTATCCTCTTACTCATCAAAAGGAGAATCTACGGTGATTTCCTCCTTATCTGTACTTATGGAATCCTCTTGACTAGCCATGAATTGAGCATATTCTTTTGCATACTCAATTGCCTCTTTCTAAATATATTCTTCTTCAAAAGGGGATAAAGAAGAAGGTTGTGATGGAAAACAAGAAGCTTCTTGAGTAAGGGAGGAAGGGACTTGAGGGGAAAGTGAGAGTTTGGGGTCCTCTTGACTTGCTGCTATCATAAACTCTGCATTATTGGGGAAATGATCTCGACAAGTTTGACCTTGTTCATGAACAGGGGTGGCATATGTTTGATATGGGATTTGTGGTGGTGGATATGAAGTTTGGTAGACTTGGTAAGGTTGGTTCTCATGAATGCTTAGCCTTTCTTCTAGAAATTAAATCAATCCACACATATCCAGCATTTCATATGTAAGTTCTTGCCAATTTTCCCTTTCAATGGGATCCCACTCACTTTTGATCAGGGCTATTGCTTCCCTCACTTGATAGATGACATGATAAGGAATTTCTTGGCCATATTCCCTTTTGCTGTCAAGCTCTAACACATATTTTTTAAATCCCAACAATGCTTTCTTGAAGGTGAAAATGAGATTAGACTGGGCATAAAACTGGTATAGCTCATGGCCATGTGCATCCTCATTACTTGGAGATGTTTCAGGAGGAACTTGATCTTGATTAAATATATAAGGAGAATCGGACTCATAGCTATGAGTAACAGAGTTATACATACCAAAAGGGATTTATTGATGATACTGATTGATCAGCTGATGACTCAAAGTCGTTGTTGGTGTTGATGAAAACCTCCAAAGGCTAATTGGCTGAAGAATACACCAAAATTTCTTCAACTCTTTGAAAGATCTATCCCACTGGGTGTGCTAGAAACTGTTGATGAAAAAAATGCACTTGATCTTAATTAATCAACAATGGGAAGTTTCAAGCTGTGGGACAATGTGGCTTGAAACAACCTCTAGATTTTAGAGAAGCTGGTCTCTTCTTTTGTATTGGGTGTTGGGGAAAAGGGATAGGAGACTAAACAGAAACACAAAATACAGGAATTAAAACCTAACTATGGCAATGCACCTGAGTGTAATCCTAATCCTAACCTGAGCATAGTGAGACTATTATATGATACTATTACATTTAAGAGTAGACAAGTGCATGATCAATGTAAAAGATTGGAATAACAGAAACAAAGGCTCATAACAAGGGAGTCTTTTGCTGAGATACATAAATTGTCAACAAAGGCATAGTGTTCAATCTTCTTAATAAAATCTTCCAATCACATTAGAGGCACAAAATTCATGCACAGTTATGTAGAACTTTAGACTCCAAAAAATGGGATAGAAGCAAATAACATTTCCAATCACAACACTAGAAAATCCACAGCATAGACTACTTTGCAAATGACACAGATAACATCAACAAGGGCATAGTGTTCAATTTTCTTATTGAATCTTCTAGTCATACAAAAGATGCAAAAACACACACAGTCATATAAACCTTTCAACTCAAGAAAATGTAACAAAAGCAAATGATATTATTGGTCAAAAACTCTGAAAGTCTAAAATTATGAGAATTCCCCCCCTTTTTTTGATTTTACAATCCTACTTATATAGCTTCGGATGTCTCCTTTGATCACTTTCTTTCCCACACAATTCCACTCCTTCACTCGCAAGGGACAAAATAGATGGCACATTCAATGCCTTGGATGCATCCTGGTCTTATCAGGAAATGCCCTGACTGTGACATAGCAATCCATGTCTAGTACCTCTCTTCACGCCAAAAATTCTTCCTTCCATCATCTATTTGGTCGCTCAACTATCTACTCTGCCTCTACTATTAGGGGACAAATGGACATCATCTTCAATGCTTGTAAGCCCCAAAAATCTACCCAGTGCACTGTTTTATCTACCCAGAGTAACTCTCACTGAATTTCCCCCCATTTTTACTGTAACAAGTAGATGGGCACTTTGAAACTGAAGAGGACACTTAGTCAATTTATAAATTTTCCCTCTTATTGTTTATAAGGCACCGAAGGATGACACTTGGCTGCTTTCACTTTCCCTATATTTTGCTCAGGAACACTCCACCTTCGACACCTGTCACAACCTGATTCCTTGATACTTTGCAACTTTATCAAACAAAACTTATGCCTTCCTTGCTTGGGCAACTTTTAGGAAAGGATGGATGCACGTGGCAATCTTCACTTGTTGACACTCGACACTTCCTTAGTCCTTTGAAATAACATTTGGCAACCCACCACAATATTTATTTGGCAATTAGGCTCAAATATGGTCTCTCAAAAATTGACATGTGGAAATCTCCACTACTCCTAGGAAGATACGTGGCATCTTTTGCTTCTCTATCTGGGGAATGTGGCGTCTTCCACTGCCTTCTTTAAAAAGGTCATTCAGGGTCTTTACAACTGCCACCTGGCACTTTTTGCTCTCTATGCTACTTGGTCTGTTGAAAGTCTTTGTTAAAAGGTAGAATGAAACACAGGTGCCTCTATGAGACTCAGACACTGACATGTGGTGTGTTCCACTTAGACGTTATTAGGTACATGGCACATTTTGTGGCCTTCCCAAAAGTTACAAAAGGGTGTTCGGAGGATGCTAGCTATCCATCTTTGTCTCTTGGAAATCGACACATGGTTACTTCCACTTGAATTTGATACTTGGGCAAAATGAGATGAAGGAAACAAGAAGGGGAAAAAGACTCGTGCTCGAAGGGTGACACTTGGCAGCTTGTGCTACACTTCGATACTTAGGCAAAATGAACTGGCCCTCTACTTCAAAATTATGCTGTGATGTCCAAGGATATGTAGGAACCAAAATTGCAGCACTCGAATCAAAAAATAAAATAAATACGACGTAGAGTAGGAAATTACTCTACAGTTTCTTCAGATCCTTCATCTCTACCCACTTGCAAAGATATTTATTTGTACTATCAATATCTTGAGAAATAAGAGAGATAAGGTCTTCTAAATTTGTCCTCATTTTCTTCATCTTCTCTATCTTCTCAAAAAACTTTGTAAGAAACAAAAATCCTTAAGTATTCATCTTTTCTATATAGTCTTCAAGCACTTTCCCTTTCATGTAGGTTTTCTCTACTTTCTAGATAACAGGATCCTCTATGGAAAAGGCTTCTAGGGTCGCTGCTTCAGGAGTAAGAGTGAATTTCCTAACTACGGCAATCAATTATTCTGCCTTTGCCTTATAGTAATCTTTCATCTCCTTTTCCCTATCAAATTTTTGGACCATGATATCCATTGCTGACTGTAGGTCACTCTTTGCACCCTCGTGAGTGACTTTCCCTAACTCAACATGAGAAATGGAATAGCTGATCATGTCAAAACCCTCTAGGGTTGTGTCCTATGGGGGTTTAGCTATCTCCAAAAATTTGTGCCCCTTTTCTTCAACCATTTTTGAAAGGATCCTAGGTTTCTTAGGGGCCTTAGCTTTCACTGACACTATTTTTCCAAAATTAAAGTCATTTGTAGAGATGGCTTGCTTCTTCCTTTTGGGTGTGAAAGTTGATAACCAAGGAGGGAGAGTAGAAGTACTTACTATGGCAACAGTCCCTATAGCTAGTGTCACTGGGGTAATGTCTGCAATGCTAGTGGGAACAACAAGCGTAGTGGATGTAACAGGTGAAATTATATCAGCCACTGACTGGTCGATGGTGGAGCTTTCTCTAACATTGAAAGAAGGAGAAGAGAGACTAAGGATAGAACCTGAGGAGTAAAGGACGTCTCCAAAAGTGCCTTGAGGATCACCAAACATAAATCCAAAAGGAGAGGCAGCTCCAGAAGAAGGAACACTAATGGGAAAAAGAGGTGAAGGAGATGCCACAAGGGATTGAGGTGGTGAAGAAGAAACCCCTGCAAGTGGCTATGTCCATTCTTAGATAGATAGAGTCTCAGTTCTCTACTACTCTATAGGCCTGTCATCTATCTCCATCTATTTTGTTGCCTATTCTTGGGTGCTTTATTCTTCAACCCCCTTAGCCGTTGATTTTGGCTCCTTAACAACCTTTGATTTCTTAGACACAAAGATGATTCTAGGCTTGTGAGGCCTAGATGGAGAAATAAAATCACCTTTATTCTTAGTTCTATTCTCTACTCTCTTCTTTGCTTCTTCCTAGAATTTAGCCTCTGATCTTGTGATGAATTCCTTTAACGTGATTCCTTTGGAGGCTAGCCAATCATTGGTGTTAGCCAATATTGGTTAAAATCTCTTCCTTAAAGAAGTCAATTCCTTTTGGGACCACTGAATTGGAGGAAGAGGAGAATTAGTGACCTTTTCAGCTAGGTATCTATTGTTAATTATGTTCTTATCATTAATCAGACTAGGAGTAATATCTACAAGCCCTAGACATTTGATCTGCTCTAGAGTCAGCCTGTTGTAGTCCATCCTTCTGATCTCTTCCACTATTCTCAAGTCTACCTAGATGTACTCAATCATGGACTCATGAAACTGAGTTTTTCTTTGAATCATATCCTTGACACCCTTGTATTCAAAATAGGACCTTCTCTTTAAATGCTTTATGGTGACCAATTGCATTTCTGTCTCCATTACCCTTGCTTTAGTAGCATTCAAAATTGAGTATCTACCAATCTCTATTGGAAACCTGAAACTTGGCTTTTTTAGTTTCATTTGCTTAGTGTGTACGACAATAATTTGCTTACACAGCTCCATTAGGACTAATTTGTCTGATGGAAATGGGGGGAGCATATAGGGATAGCCTTGGAAAAAGCCAACCCATAGATAGAAAAAAGAGGGAAATTATAGAAACATGTAGCCAAAGTCGTTGACGACCGTCCAAGCTTCATCTGATACTCTTTTTTATTCTAGCTGAGGATCAAAAAGGCACAAAAACACTATGAAGAAGGCATCATTTACCCTCTTAAAGTGATAGATTGATCGTTTGAGTGTTAGCTAAGGGTAATATGAATAAACTAAGGTGGTTTTTTTGTCTCCTTCAGTTGTCAAACCTGGAAAGGTTCACATCGAAGTTGTAATGTACACTAAGTATGAAGTAATGTACACTAACTCGGCCATATCCATGTGGCCAATCTCTATATCTCTAATGTAGTCAAAATTAGAAGTGACTGAGGTGATTGTAAAAACACCTTGGTACTAGTACTTCATGGCCTTCGACTTCTTTAGAGAAGTTTTAGTCATTAAGATGAGCCTATGTTGAGAGGGTGCCAACGAATGAAAATCGTTAGGGGGTACTGCGATAAGAATCATGATCATGCAATTAGGAAAAGTGGGTAAATTAAGGAATTTGCACGTCGGGTGATCATGACTAAGGAAGGGCACTTGACAGGGCCGAGGTGAAAGTAGGTTGGAAAGAGAGAGGAAAATGGGGAGGAGGAAAAAAATGGAAAGGAACAAAAATTTCTCCATAGTTAGAAAACAAAGAAAAAGGGTGTAAGGGAGGCAAAATTTACCGCCCTAGCATGTGAGATGAACTGCATGCACAGGCAACAAAATTTGCCGCTTGTACATGTGAGATGAAAAAAAGGGCACGAGTGGAAAATTTTGCTGCCTGTGCATGCTTCACAAGAAAGAGTGTAAGGGCAGCAAAATTTGTCGCTCTTGCAGGTGTAATATCAAAAAATTTTGCTGCCAGTACACATTGGATGTGTAGACCTATATCGGTGGCAAAATTTGCTGCCATTATAGGTGAGGGGGCATACGGTTAGGGCAGTGAAATTTGCCACCCTTTTAGGTAGAAAGCTATGGGAGAGAAGGGAGGGAGGTGAAATTCACTGCCCCAGCATGGGTTAGAAAGTGGATGGATGGCAGACAAGGAGAAAGGGAAGAAGAGGAGAGGAATGCGATGAGAAGAGGAAGGGAAAGGGGAAAAAAAGAAAACACAAAAACAAAAAACAAAAGATGAAAAAGAGAAGAGCAAAAACAAAGGAAGAACACAGAACAAAATGCAAAAATAAGACCTACCTAGAAAATAGTGTGCGTGGTGAGAAATTGAATTAAAAAAATGCTTTTTCCTGCTTACTAGATCGTCTAGAGGCAGAGAGCAAGAGAAGGATGGAAGAAATAAATCCAAATGGGGTAAAAAAGGGATTAAATGGGGAAAAAATCAGCCCCAACCACTTGATGCACGTGGCCATAAATGTTACGTGCGAAAAATGAGGCAGTGTAGGGGCAGCAAAATTTGCCACCCTTACACTAAAAATCGAAGGGTCATGCAGGGGCAAAAAAAATTTCCACTCCTACATGGGAAGGAGAAAAATGTAGAGGTGGAAAAATTTTCCACTCCTACATTCTAGATGCAAGGGCAGAAAAATTTGTCGCTCCTACATGAAGAGTGAAGAAAAATGCATTAGCAACAAAAATTGCTGCTTGTGCATGAAAATGGAAGAAAAAGACTAACTCTGGGGAAAAGGGAGATTATCCCCTAGTCGCATCAAGACCGTAACAACCTTCGCATTTTGGGAAAAATGCATTAAAGAGATGTTACAAACTTTGAATGATGTCAGTTGAGAAAATATGAAAATGAGAAAAAACTCGTCTTGAAAAATGAACTTAGAGAGAAAAAGGGTGAAATGGACAAGTTTCACAGGAGGTTTTTCAAAAAATGAGCTGAGTTGATTTTGGAAACAACAGCTGGCTCTTGTTGGGGAACTTCTATTCGATCGAATCGATCAATGGGAGTAGAAACCAGTCTCTAAGTGCCTTCATCCAAGCCATTGGGCTATGGAGTCACACCAAAAATGAAAGAAAACAAACAAAACATAAAAACTATACAAATATACAAGTGGATCCACCTAAATTTTAAAGATTGAAAATTTTTAGATGCTACCCACTTGTGGGGTAGTGCAAACAGTGCTCCATCCTAATACTCTAGCAAGAAGCTATTCTTACCATAGAGTTGTTGAATGGTAAACAGACCTCTCCACAAAGAATCATATTTGTCGTGCATTCCCTTCGGTTCTCTCCTCTTGTTCCACAACAAGACTTTATCTCTGATTTAAAAATCATGAACCTTAACCCTTTTGTCAAAAAGTTTCTTCACCTAATTCTGATGTGATGTAATCTAGTCCACCACCATGGTTCGCCACTCATTCAATTCAGTTAGACACATGATCCTTTTGTTAATCAAAATTTCAAAAGTTGAATCTTCGATTGCTTTGGCTAAACTGAGCGCTGATAGTTCTAGAGTGATAAGCATGTCTGCATTCAAGTTATACAAAAGTTGGAATGGTGACATGCCTATGGCCCTCTTGGGTGTAATCCTATCCACCCATAAAGCATCAAATGGTGCTTTGTGCCAAGTTCTCTGATTATCATCTACCAATTTCTTGATAATAGTGACCAAGTTCTTATTGCTTGATTTTGCTTGGCCATTTCCCTGTGGAAAATAATTTGAATTATCGGACAAGGTAATTTCATAATAAAAGCATAATTGAGTAATTTCATGTCAAGATAAATAGGCCGCATTATTTGTTACAATTTTGAGTGGAACTCCAAACTGAGAGATGATATTTTCCTTGAGAAAATTGCACACCACTTCAGATGTAGCATGCTTGGTTGCGATGGCTTCCACCCATTTGGTAAAGTAATCAGTTGCCGTGAGGACATAATCATGTTCGGCACTCGAAGATGGGTTAACTACACCAATGAAGTCAATACCCCACTATTGGAAAGGCTCTTTGATTATTACTGGCTTGAGGGGTAATGCAACCAGTTTAGGCTTTTTGACAAACTTTTGACACAATTCACATCTACGCACCCATTTGTAGGCATCTTGAAATAGCGCAGGCCAATAGTACCTCGCTCACAAAATCTTTTGCATTATCACTGGTGTAGAAAAAGGTTCTCCATAGGCCAAATTGTGGAAATAATCTAAAAGTTTATCTTGTTGTGCCTTATCGACATAATGAAGAAATATCTTATCCAAGTTTCTTTTATACAAACCATTATCCCATAAAACATAGCTAGCGGCCTTCAGTTTATCATTTCATTTTTCCTTATAAGAGAGATGAGCAGAACACTCACCATAGGTCAGAAAATAGGAGATGTCAAAATACCACTCATCAGTGGTGGTAATAAAGAGGACCGTAGGCATGCCTTCGATCTCCATTTCTTCATTTTCTGCTCCCTTGGGAATGTTATCGGCAATCAACTAACAAAGACCCTTTCCCTACACAAGTTTGGTAGGTTTGATGTCTAGATCAAACTCCTGAACCTTGGGAATCTAATTACCCCTCTTTGTACCAAACTCCTATTGAGTCAAAATGGACTTCACTATTGTATCAGGCACCAAAACCTCAATATGTGAGTTTAGGATATAAAACTTGAAATGTTTAACTGCTTTGACCACCGCATACACATGCTTCTCCATGTTGGAATATTTTAGCTCGTGAGTTTTGAGCAGAAAACTCATAAAGGAAATAGTAAATTTCACATCTTCTTGGTTCTATTGAACTAAAATAACTGAGAGTGTATGTTTAGAAGCATAACTGTATATTTTAAAGTTTTTGGTGTAGTCTGGACAAACCAAAATTGGTGCATGAGCGATTACTTCTTTGATGTCTTTGAACGCTGATTTTCCCTCTATAGTCCACCTGAAGGTAGCGTTGCCTTTCATCATATTGATAATGTGGCAAGTTTTCTTAGCAAACTCAAGGATGAACCTTTGAAGAAAATTCACCTTTTTGAAGAAAGAGTGAACCATAGTTCTACTGGTAGGCAGAGTAAGTTCTTGGATGGACTTGACTCTTTTTGAGTCAATTTTAATACCTTCTTGGGACACAATATGTTGAATAAGTTTCCCTTCTATCACCCCAAAGATATATTTTTTGGGATTTAGAGAAATACCATTCCGATGACAGCATTTCAGTATTCTTTGTAAATGGTGGACATGGTCAGAACAATGCTTTGAAAATACCATCGAATCATTCAAGTATACTACAATGAACTTACCCATTTCATCCTTGAAAGCAAGGTCTATCTCTCTTTGAAATTTGGTACCTGCATTTATCAGACCAAAAGGCATTCTTCGATAAGTGAAGGTGCCCCAAGGTGTGGTGAAGGCAGTCTTATGCTGATCTACTTTTCCAACTTCAACTTGATTGTACCCTGAGAAACCTCCAGTATTGATAACATCTCTAAACCTATTACCATCTGCAGAACTTGATCCATGATAGGGAGAGGGTAGTTATATTTTAAAGACAACTGATTCAAGTTTCTAAAATCCACATAGATTCAAATTTCACCATTTTTATTCCTCATAGGCACTATATTGGCAATCCATGTAGAGTGATTGATTGGAAAAATTATCCTGGTATCAAGCATTTTTTGTATCTTAGATAAAATGGTACTTGATATTTTTGTATTATATTGCCTAAACTTTTTCTTGTAAGGCATTGAGTTAGCCTTAAAAAGAATGTCATGGTGAATTTCATCAGGCTTGAGTGATTTCAGGTCGTCATAGGAATATGCTAAGACATCTATATATTGGCGGAGTAGAGTAGCAAATTGGAATCTCTCTTCAGGAGTGAAACATTTTCCAATGTTCACCATCTTAGGATCTCCCTTGGTTCCTAGGTTTACTTGATCAAAATCTTGAGAGGAGTCTGAATCCATTCACTATTATTTAATGAACCTGTCATGGTTATCAAACAGTTTCTCTAGGGAAACTAGGCCTTTAGGAATCTTATTCCCCTTAAGCTGCAAGAAATCCTCACCTGTGTTTGTGTTTAATTCAAAAGTAGTCTCACATTCTTGAAGTACATTGCCTTCAAAATGTAGTTGTTCGAAGCTATCTTTTTGCTCTAAGAAGGTAATGATTTTATTGTCATTGTGTAATACTTGTCAATGGCTAGCATTATCAGGTACACTTGATTGAAAGACTAGTTCAATAGTGTACTTTTTTCTTTTAAATTTTGGGTGGGGAACCAAGAGAGTAGTAGAAATAACCAATGCATCTACCTGGTCATTGAATTCTCTCAGAATGGCCAAGATGCTAAAAGCATCAAAATTTTTAATTTGGTCCCAAACTAGATTGTGATAGTGGCACAATCTTTCATTCTTGGTTTGATAGAGGTTCCTTACTTGAGAAACCACCAATTCAATGTCCCCTTTATCATGGAGGAGTTTAATGTCTTTTTCCATAGCAGCCTGCAATCCAAGTAACAAGGATTCGTACTCAGCTGTGTTGTTAGTATTGTTGAACTATAACTTGTAGGATAAGGGAATAATATCTCCTGGAGGAGATACCAACACAACTCCAGCTCCTGAATCGGTAGAGGAGCAACTGCCATTGAATTCTAAGATCCATACCTCATTAGACACCATGTTTTCTTTGAAAATTTCTTCATTTGAGTGAAGAGGTTCTTTCATGTGTTCATTTTGCTTTATAGATTCTCCCACTGTGTTATCTGAATACATTTCCAAGTTGTTACCTGTAAGAGTTTTGTCAGATGCCTCATGAACTTTGTCTATAGATAGGAAGTAGTTACCCATACCCGAAGACTCAAATAAAATTTGAGCTTCTGGTGCTAACAATCGGGTGACTACATATTTTGCCTCTTTTTCAGGAAGCAATCTCTTCATAATACCTTGAATTGGGATCTTTTCCTTCGACAAGTCCATTATTAGCTCACCCCCAACATCCTTGTAGAAATTCCACTCAAGAAGGATGTCGTAAGAGGCTAGAACATCGACCACCAGAACTATCATTTTTATCCTTTTTTTTGGAAAAGTTGTGAACGCAAATTGGGCATCTTTTATTTGACCAAGGAGTGGGACCTACTTATTTCTCATAGAAAAACACCTCCCAAAAGTCTTGGTCAAAGTTAGAATAAGGGAATCTTCCACCTTGGTAGGCATAACATTATCAGAAGCTCCGGAGTCTATTATGCAATTACTCAATTTATAACCATTTATTAGCAGAGAAACATAAAAAAGTTTTATTTTCTTGAGAGTAACAGGAGGAGTCATGAAAATATTATTTTGGGTGGATTCATCCTTGGGGGGATCATGAGTGACCTTTGAAGAATCTTGTCCTATGGGGATGACTTTATTTTTTACATATTCTGCCAACCTATCAAACTGTTCATGATTGGCTCTCAAATACTCAATCTTAGTCATTTGAATCTTAGTCTTTCTGGCATGATCAATTATATCAAATAATTGAAATGAATTTGAGACAGAGGAAGAGGGCCCATCATCTTGATCTTTAGCAGGTGTGGCACTAGTCTAAGAAATAGAGGTGGAAGATATGGGATGGTTCGAGGTACTTACTTTTTTGTGAGTTACCTAATCTTTTGATTGGGGAGGTAATGGAGTCCCTTGTTTAGCAATAGAGACCACTGGCTAAGGTTCTTCTTCTGCTTTCCCTTTGTCAATTTGTAGAGCTAACTAGTTTTGAGATCTGGTAAAAATAACATAAGATCCATCAAACCCTTCTCCTTTACTTCCAGCTTCATCTTGGTAATCCAAGAAATTGATATTGGATTCGCCAGCTACTTCTCCTTCCTTCTCTTCAAAGATATTAGCATCATCTTGATGGTCCAACTCAAGTTAGATCGAAAAGTCGCATTCAGCCTCCAGGTAATCGACCGCTGAATTGGTAAGTGTTACTTCAATGGCAAGTTTCCCCTAAGGGGGAGGTAGGCAATTTGGTTGCCCTTGATTTCAAGTAGCATTGCCCTAATATTACTAATTCTAGAATGCTCTCTTTGGCATATCTTGATAAGTGGGAATAGACATACCTTGGGCCATTTGTCTCTTCAAAGCTATCAGTTCATTTCTCAATTTTTGCACCATAGGATCTGTGGTGCCTGTAGAAGAACTTTCAGCAGACGAAGAGAATCTATTTTTATTGGGGTCTTTTTTGATCTTACCTACCAGGATAAGATCATCCTCAATCTCAATAGCCAAATTTTGAGCCAATGCAAGATTCATAAGGCTAGCCTACCTCAACATAAAACTTACTTTGAGAAGTTGGGAGTTGATAAAAAAGCACTTGAGGTTCTCCAGTGTGGGCTGAGCGATGGTAGGAATTTGGTTCCTTAACTTATTGAATTTGGCTATGAAATCCTTCATGGGCTCATGGGGTTCCTTTTTCATCTATGTAAGCTGAGCTATCAAGGCATGTGCATCCTCAGTAGGTTTAAACGTAGCTTCAAATTTAGACTTTATCATATTCTAGTCAGTTATAGTTTGAGCTTGAAGGTGGTAAAACCAATCCATGGTAGCGTCTTGCAGAGTTTCTACAAAAAGCCTCACTGCTATGTCTTTGAATTCAACACCGATTACACTGCATGCTATAGAGAAGGTGGCAATATGCTCATCAGGATGAACCTTCCCATTACTGAAAAACTTGGAAAAAAAAATTCTAGAACTATGAGGTAGTTCATGTAAGGGTGGGGTCAAATTGAGAGGGCCAAAAGAATTAACCCAAGGACCTTGAGCCATTATGTAGGATGGTTAAATGGCGAGATAACAAATCTTGGTGGGATCAATAAAGACAAAGCCTTACCAGTATTGAGGCTAGAAGTTTCAACAGCTATGGGAGATCTAGCATAGGTAGGAGGGAAGCTCCTAGTTCACTAAAGATGAGATGGAGGAGAAATCTCAAAATTAGTTTGCTGCACCAACTCAAATACAGGATCAACAATACCTTGAGCTCTCTATCCTCATGTGTATAGTAGATCTGTCAGAGTGTCAAATGAAAAAGGGATTGAAACTGCTTCAAGTTGAAGCTTGAGGCTTCAAAATGCACGTTCGTGTCCCCAATAGAGTCGCCAAAACTGTTGGGTGAATATTTTGTTGTCAACTAACTGATGACAAAATGGATATATCAACCACAGTATAAAGATATTTATGCCACAAAAAGTGTAGGTTTACCACATCTTAATGAGATAAATCTCTCCTCTCATCAAGGGGAGGCTCCCTATGAAATACTTATATGATATATATATATATATAAGCAAAAAATAATACTCAGGGTAGTATAACACCATCCATCTCTCTTTTTTTAGAGAGGATGTCCAAGGAACAAAGATTGAAGTCCCGATCAATGGCTGAAAGCATTCCTCTTCTTTCAAGAATGGTATCCAGTGTAGAGCAGAAAATATCCTTAAGTATTAACAAGGTCCACAAAAAAACTCATGAAAGCACAAAGTCTTTCATCACCTCTTTTACTGATTCACATGTAACAGTAGAGTGAAACAAAGCCCAAAATCTTTGCCTAAAACTACAATGAATAACAAGGTTACCAAGATAAAAGTAGCTCAAAGTCTTTCTTTTATCTTTTAGAATTGTCTTTAGATAATTTCAATACACACACTTTGCTTATTAAATCGAACAGATGAGAGATTATCAAGAAAGAGAACATAAGAACTATTTCCTAAGTAACACAAATTACTCCAACACAAAGTTTGAAATAAACCTATTTCTCATTCATTCGATAAAATATGATTTACAAGTTGAGCACACAAAGTCTCAAAAAGTGTATCAATTTCAGCAGAGTTTTTGCTCTCAATTATCCAGAGATACTTTTACAAAAGAGGTTCCCTCTATAAATAGGGAGAAACCTTCAAAATTGAAAAAATATTAAAATATTAAAATATTTAGTCAAAGATGAGTCATCTTTGACTTTGGAATATTTTCCAAATTTTTACATGCAATTACATATTACAAAAGTGCATGTACTTTACATGACAAAAGCACATGAGAAGAAAGGAAGAAGAGAGAATGGAGAAATGATTCAACTCATGCTACCGTATTTCTTTAGATGAGCATCATACATGGTGATAGACACTTGAATTCCTATACTGTCTAGTGCAATGGTGTTTTTGAAGATCACTTTGGCCCTGATTATAGTGTCTTTCAATGCTGTGATTGCTTTGGCATGACTAGTTAACCTGGCTCTTAGATTATCCAGAGTCAACTGAGTATTTAAGATGTTATCCACAGAAGTCATTGAAAATGCTTTCTCTTCAAAATCCCTTTAGATCATGCCTTTGAATTCTTGAATCATCTCTTCTGCTGAAAGAAATTGATTATCTCTGGAGGTGAGATCGCAAGGCAATTCCTCCAGTCTGTTCAATAGGCCTGCGTCACTTTTCTCACTAGTGTCTTTGGAATACTTGAGATCTTCAATCAGCTCTTTGAGTACCTGAATCCTATATATCAGTGACTCTTTGATTTCAACATAGGAGTCTTTGTTGTAAATGATACCGATTGATACCAAGGTGAGTTTCTTTAGATCCTTCATCTCTACCCATTTGCTAAGATATTTATTTGTACTATCAATATCTTGAGAAATAAGAGAGACAAGGTCTTCTAAATCTATCCTCATTTTCTTCATCTTCTCTATCTTCTCAGCAACCTCTATAAGCAAAGAAATTCCTTGACTATGCATCTTTTCTATATAGTCTTCAAGCACTTTCCCTTTCATGTAGGTTTTCTCTACTTTTTGGATAATGGGATCCTCTATGGAAAAGACTTCTGGGGTCATTGCTTCAGGAGCAAGAGTGAATTTCCTAACTACCACAGTCAATTTTTTGCCTTTGCCTTATAGTAATATTTCATCTCCTTTTTCCTGTCAAATTTCTGGACCATGATATCTATTGCTGACTGTAGGTCGCCCTTTACACTCTCGTGAGTGACTTTCCCTAACTCAACATGAGAAATGGAATAGCTGCTCATGTCAAAACCCTCTAAGGTTGCATCTTTTGGGGGTTTAGCTATCTCTATAAATTTTTTCTCCTTTTATTCAACCATTTTTTGAAAGGATCCTGGGTTTCTTAGGGGCCTTAGCTTTCACTGACACTATTTTGCCAAAATCAAAGTCATCTGTAGAGATGGCTTGCTTCTTCCTTTTGGGTGTGAAAGTTGATAACCAAGGAGGGAGAGTAGAAGTACTTACTATGGCAATAGTGCCTATATCTGGTGTCATTGGAGTAATGTCTACACTATTAGTGGTAATAGCAGGCACTGTGGGTGTAATAGGTGAAACTATATCAGCCACTGACTGGTCAATGGAAGAGCTTTCTCTGACATTGAAAGAAGGAGAAGAGAGACTAGGGATAGAACCTGAGGAGTGAAGGATGTCTCCAAAAGCACCTTAAGGATCACCAAACATAAATCCAGAAGGAGAGGCGGCTCTAGAAGAAGGAACACTAATGGGAGAAAGAGGTGAAGGAGATGCCACAGGGGATTGAGGTGGTGAAGAAAAAACCCCTGCAAGTGGCTGTGTCCCTTCTTGGGTAGATAGAGTCTCGATTTTCTACTACTTTATAGGCCTATCATATGTCTCCATATGTTTCACTACCTGTTCTTGGGTGCTTTGTTCTTCAACTCCCTTAGCTGTTGATTTTGGCTCCTCAGCAACCTTCGATTTCTTAGACACAAAAATGATTTTGGGCTTGTGAGGCCTAGACAGAGAAGGAACATCACCTTTATTCTTAGTTATGTTCTTTGCTCTCTTCCTGGAATTTAGCCTCTGATCCTGTGATGAATTCCTTCAATGTGATTCCTTTGGACGCTAGCCAATCATTAGTGTTAGCCAATATTGGTTCAAATCTCTTCCTTAAAGAAGTCAATTATTTTTGGGACCACTAAATTGGAGGAAGAGGAGAATTAGTGACCTTCTCAGCTAGATATTTACTATTAATTATGTTTTTATCATCAACCAGACTAGGGTGAATATCTGCAAGCTCTAGATATTTGATCTACTTTGGAGTCAGCCTATTGTAGTCCATCCTTCTGATCTCTTCCACTTTTCTCAAGTCTACCCAGATGTCCTCAATCATGGGCTCATGAAACTGAGTCTTTATTTGGATCATATCCTTGACACCCCTATAGTCAAAATTGGACCTTCTTTTGAACTGCTTCATGGTGACCAATTGCATTTCTGTCTCCATTACCCTTCCTTTGGCAGCAGTCAAAACTGAGTATCTACCAATCTCTATTAGAAACCTGAAACCTAGATTTTTTAGTTCCATTTGCTTAGCATGTATGACAATAATTTGCTTACATAGCTTTATAGGGATAGCCTTGGAAAAAGCCAACCTGTAGATAACAAAAGGAGGGAAATTGTAGAAACATGCAGCCAAAGTCATTGACAACCATCCAAGATTCATTTGATATTATTTTTTATTCTAGCTAAGGATCAAAAAGGCACAAAAACACTATGAAGAAGGCATCATTTACCCTCTTAAAGTGATGGATTGATCCTTTGAGTGTTAGCTGAGGGTAATATGAATAAACTGGGATGGTTCTTCTATCTCCTTTGGTTGTCAAACTTGGAAAGGTTCGCATCGAAGCTATAATGTACAATAAGTATGAAGTCATATATAACTTTGAAGTAGTAGACACTTTTATCAACTGCTCATGAAGAGCGTTGCTGATCTGCTCACCCCAAAAGATGACTTGTTTCCCTTGTAGGATTATCTTGATAAAGGGATACATCCATTCATGGAATTGTGAAGAAGATGGTGGACCTCGTACTCTACTGAGAAGAGTAATTAAGTCACCAACTTCTTCTATGAAATCACTCCTCATAAAATTTTGTAGCCATCTAGACAAGTTGGTTTTGGGAGTCTTGAGCCACATGTTATTCATCACATTTTTTACCCTCTTGGGATATTTATCATACTCTTTCTGTGCCTCAACGAAGTCAATTTTTAGCATGTCGATAGTAGGATGGCACATGAAGACTTCATCTATAAATTCAGGGTCCATCTAAATTATCATGTTGCCACTAACCTGGTCTCTCTATTATATAACTAGGTGCATTGGAGGATGAACTCTATGTGATTCATCGCTACAAGGAAAGAGGAGACTAGATGGATGTTGCTCTCAATGATTTTATTCATCTCTGAGCTCAGGTCGGTTGCCTTGGTTCTCTCCATGAACTTGGCCATATCCACGTGGCTAATCTCTGTATCTCTAATGTCATTGACATTAGAAGTGACCGAGGTGATTGGAAAAACACCTTAGTACTGGTACTTCATGGCCTTCGACTTCTTCAAAGAATTTTCAGTCATTAGGATGAGCCTGTGTTGAGAGGGTGCTAATGAATGATAATCTTCAGGGGGTATTGTGATAAGAATCATGATCATGTAATTAGGGAAAATGGGCAAATTAGGGAATTTGCATGTCGGGTGATCATGACCAAGGAAGGGCACTTGACATGGCTGAGGTGAAAGTGGGTTAGAAAACAAGAGGAAAATGGGGAGGAGGTGAAAAATGGAAAGGAATGAAAAATTTCTCCAAAGTTAAAAAATGGAGAAAAAGGGTGTAAGGGCAGCAAAATTTGCCACCCTAGCATGTGAGATGAACTACATGCACAGGCAGAAAAATTTTCCACTTGTGTATGTGAGATGAAAAAAAGGGCACAGGCGGAAAATTTTTCTACCTGTGCATGCTTCACAAGAAAGAGTTTAAGGGCGGCAAAAATTTTCACCCTTGCAAGTGTAATGGCAGAAAATTTTGCTGCAAGTATACATTAGACGTGCAGACCTGTATTGATGGCAAAATTTTCCACCATTACAGGTGAGGGGGGCATATAGTTAGGGCAGCGAAATTCACCACCCTTGCAAGTAGAAAGCTGTGGGAGAGAAGGGAGGGTTGTGAAATTTGCCGCCCCAGCATGGGTTAGGAAGTGGATGGATGGCTGACAAGGAGAAAGGGAAGAAGTGGAGAGGAACGCGGTGAGAAGAGAAAGGGAAAGGGGAAAAAAGGAAAACACAACAACAAAAAACAAAAACTAACAAAGAGAAGAGCAAAAACAAATGAAGAATGTTGAACAAAATGCAAAAACAAGACCTACCTAGAAAATGGCACGCGTGGTGAGAAATTAAATCCAAAAAATGCTTCTTCCCACTTGCTAGATCATCCAGAGGCAAAGAGCAAGAGGAGGATGGAAGAAATAAATCCAAATGTGGTTAAAAAGGGATTAAATGGGGCAAAAACTAGCCCTAACCACTCGATGTATGTGGCCATAAATTTTGCATGTGAAAAATAACGCAGTGTAGGGGTGACAAAATTTGTCGCTCGTGCAGGTAGAAAATTGAAGGGTCATGCAGGGGCGGTGAAATTAGCCACTCCTACATGGGAAGGAGAAAAATGTAGGGGAAAAAAATTTAGTACTCCTGCATTTTGGATGCAAGGGCAGAAAAATTTGTCGCTCCTGCATGAAGAGTGAAGAAAAATGCATTGGCGGCAAAAATTTCCATCCGTGCATGAAAATGGAAGAAAAAGACTAACTCCAGGAAAAAGGGAGATTGTCCCCTGGTCACATCAAGACCATAAAAACCTTCACATTTTGGGAAAAATGCATCAAAGAGATGTTACGAACTTCGAACGACGTTAGTTGAGCAAATAAAAAAATGAGAAAAACTCATCTCGAAAAATGAACTTAGAGAGAAAAAGGGTGAAACGGACAAGTTTCACAGGTGATTGTTCCAAAAATGAGCTGAGTTGATTTTGGAAACAACACATGTAATTTAACTATTTTCACATTCCCCTTGCATGAGAATCCCTAGGTCAATACTGAGAAAAAATCCAAGCAGTTAGTAGCCTAAGGGTCTAAATATTTTCAACTTAAACAAACTATACTTTCAATTTATTCTCTACTTTGGTTAGGTTCAAATATTTGTATTTATTATTTATTATTTTCCTTTGTGTATTACTTATATTAGGCTTTATTTTATAGTTTTATTACATATTTGAAAAGATTAAATACAAAAAAAATCATTTACTGCACTTTCTTTCATTGCAAATCATTTAACTTTCCTAGAATTTCATTTCCACATAGAAAATTGAAGTAAATATATTTTTGCATGTTAATTTTTAAAATTTAAGAACATGATTTATTTCAATTTTATAAATCCATAGTCTTCTAGTTCTACTCTCATATCAAACAAATACACATACAATTCAACTAACACTTCATCTCCTTTCACATAATAATTTGGAAAAATAAAAAAGGAAATATTGCATTAATGATGCCATATCTAATTTATGCATGCATCTAAAAACTCAAAATGTAAAAACACATAGATCAAGATTTACATTTTTATTTTAGATTAGATAAATAAAAATCATGAAAAAATAGAAAGTTTACATTTAACTATTATTTCTAGCATTTAACCTTATTTATAAGCATTCATATTGTTGTACTCAACATACCCCACCTTGGATTTTTCTTTGAAAAATGGGGAACCCCCTTCTTGTTTTTAGAAGGCTTAATTAATATTTTAGCTATGCATGTGTGTTTGAATGGTTTTGTTATCTTTGAAACTAGATGTTTTAAACATTGAATCATTATTGGTTGCACATATTTCCATCAATAATAACTCATTGAAACTAATCTATTAATGGAAATTTTAGAAGTTTGATATGTATGACATTTATTCAAGTTTGTTTATTTAGGTTATTTTATTAAGATTTACTTATTAAAATTCATTTTATTCATCATTATGGACATTTTTGGTCTTTGGTGACATTTTGACTCTAGGAACAATTTGATCTTTGGGAACTTTCTGGTTGGTATATTTTTGATCAATGACTTTACTTCACATTATTTTGGTCTTCAGGCACTTTCTCTTTGGTAGATTCTCTTTGGAGACTTTTGCTCAGGAAATTTCTCTATGGTGGCTTCCTACTAAATGATAATATCCTTGAAGAACACTTGGTTTTTAGGAAATTTATCTTTGATGACTTTGATTTAGAACCTTTTGGTTAAGAACTTTCTCTTTGGCAAAGTTTCCTAACAAATCCTCTCAAACAAATCTCTTTGAAGAACATTTTGGTCTTCAGGGTATTTTGTTCAAAACTCTAGGCTCAATATATCACATCATTTATCCCAAATGCAAATGTTGACCCCTCCAACTCAACCATATGTGGATAAGTGCCAAAAAAATGAGTAACAATGTGGCACCCCAAATGAGTAAGCCTCCTACATGGCATGCCCACTAGGCATAGGTGGTCAAGTTAAAATTAAATAAAGGTGATGAGCTCATAGATGTTGGTGATTAATGGTGCATGAACTAGAATAAATTTCAAAATATATAAAATTGATCCATTAAACAAGATCACATCATTTGATTATCATTAAGCTTAAATGCACATAACCTTTTATGATTTTAAAATCCCTAGCTACATCTAAAATAATCTATAATTTGTGTAACAGTGTTTTAGGCCACCATTTTCAAGATCTCTAATCACACCAGCATTAAAAAAATAATAATGGATTCCTTATCTATGGCATACAAGGTATATTCAACACCATCTAGGTTATCCATTAAGGATTCAATAGAATACCTAGATATAGTTTTTTATGTAACAATCTTTTATGGTTTATACACAAATTACTCAACTTTATGGTAGGTCATAGAGAACTTCAACCCATTTTCTTATGAAGAAGACATCTCTATAGAAGAAAAATAAGTTATAACTAACTTACTACCCTTCGAACACCAAGCACTCCAATATATATCTACTAAGCTAGAAGTTATGCCATGCACTAACTTGATGCAAGGCCTATTCTTTAAATGGAGAATTGTAGATGTAATTTTATTATATTATGTCAACAAAAACACTATCATTGCATATATATCAACTGATGCATTCATGAGGTATTTATTTTTACCCATTCCATATGCTACATTTGATTTGCATAGTGTGGTTGGTTAGAAGGAAAAAAATAACATGGAACAATCATTAAGGAAATGGCTTCTCCCAGGTGAGACCTTCATAGTCAAGAAAAATACCAAGAATTCCTTCCCCATCACCTAGTTCTAGATGGGAATTCATATTGGTAGGCATTTTTAAACCAACTATTTATGTACCTAAACATTCATTTCCTTCATTTAGAGTGGGTTACACTACTTGATCTACTCATCACTTCAAAGCATACATATGCATTGGGGGAGGTTATCAGTGCTCACCTACAAGAATTGATACTACATAAAGACAAGATTCCCCAAGGAGGAAACTTCTACATGATGTCATATATTTTAGATGTAGTCATGGGGATTGTTTATAGACATAACAGGGCTCTATGGAATCTAAACCTTGACTACATAAAGAATAAAATCTATGAATTCTACTCATTCGACCAAATTTATGTGCATGTTTCTAGAATTATAGAGGAAATGTATCCTCAAATTTAGATGAAAATTATGGACAACCTCTAGCCAAGATATTCAAGAGAATCTCCACTATGCTCTTATCTTTGGGTGACTATTGGTTGGACCTAGATTATACTATTATCATGGTTATTGGACACAAGGTAGACCCTATTCATCTCCCCAAATTTATCCTAGATAAAGTTGATTATAAGGATATTACCTTCCAATTATGGAATGGGATAGATGAAGACCTGACCAAGATTAAGAAGAGTACATTCCATGGTTCCCATATCATAATTGGGAGGATGTAATATATATATATATATATATATATATATATATATATATATATATATATATATATATCATAGGAACTTCAAAGAGGCTACTAATGTAAGGAAGGATTATGCCTCAGTTACTCTTACTCATAGGGATTAGGACCCCCATGAGAAAGTACAATAAAAGGTTCATAATTTGGGCATGCCTTATAAGTATGAGCCTTTTGATCATGAATTCATATTCATCAATGTAAGACATGATGTAGAAGTCAAAGAAAGGGATGAGACTATTGGTTTGAGTTAAGACTTGATAAGGTTAATCCAAGAAGATCCCTCCCTTACAATAGGGAAAGCCAAATTTAGGATCCCACCACTATGGGGATGGACATCATCTAATTTTTTGAGTGGTAGATCTTTCCAACAGCCATAAAACTAGATCCAAGATCATCAACATCCACCTATTGTGATGATAAATCCAAAAAAAGAGTAATATCAAGGTGGAGGGGAGACATCAATTGATCCTATGTAAGAGGAATAACAATCTCCTTAAGTTCAAATTTTTAATGTTGAATTGAGGAAGGTAAAATAAAAACTATTTAGAGATTCAATTCAGATGAAGGCTAGCACTATGGGGATGGAAGAGGGAATCATATTCCTGGACTCCTTTGATGAGGAAGAGATTGCACCTACTATGGTATCTTCAGCTACCATAACCTTCAGTATGACTCTCACCTCTCCTACCCCAAAAGTGACTACTCCTTAATCTAAGAGGACAATAATCTATTATAAAAGAAAATCTAGGCTAGAAAGGCCACAAACTCCATCCACAAAGGTAATAAGTAGATAGGCATAACCTTAAATTAAAGGTGGGCCAAGCCATGAGGTGGATGAAGAGGAGATACAACAATCTAAGGTTCTAAAATTGTAAGGGTTAAAAGGAAAGGCACCCTTAGTGGTGACCAATCAGTAAGAGTGCTCTATTTGCTGCTCCCCTTGGCCTTTTTCCTATTATGTCATTCCTAGTTATTTATTCATTACCATTACCAATTTTATCTACTTTTACTCATGTGTTATCATTCCCTACTAGGCCTATTTTCATTATAACAAAAATTGTTTTTTAAGTCTCCACATTTGCTTCCACTACCACCAGTCAACCAATCACCCAACTCTTAGATTCCTCCACTCAATTGAGTTAACCAATTCCCTCATCAAGAGTAGTGCAAACCACAATAGTGGTGGCCACAAAAAGATCTCCCAAGAAGAAACCGGTCTACATTGTTCATCTCATGCCACATTTAGGGTATGTAGACTATTCTGAAATATTATGGACTTCAATTCCTAAGCCAACCCTTGAGATTGAGGCCATAGAATACATCCAAATAGAGGTATGACCATTTGATCCATCAAATCTAACTCTTAAAAATTGGGACAAGGAATTAAGAGTGTTATTTTCTAAGAGGTTAAACTTAAAGATCATCGATTTACCCACTATGAGTTCACTCTTTGACAAATCAACTAGCTTAGTAAAAAGGGTAAGGAAGAGGAAGATATAAGATAGCATTGGGCAAGGCCTAATTCTAGAAGAAAGAGAAGGGATTTACTCTATTTCAAAGAGGAAAAATAGAAAGAAGGGTCATTCACCTTTTATCAAGGACTTTAAGTCCTATATGGATACCCACACTAGATTAATGTTAGCCATTCATGAGGGAATAGAGTAGGCAAAAAAAGAATTAGAATAAGAGTTGTAGACCTTGGGGGAACAACATGTAATCTGTATTCACTATGAGATATAGAAAGATGTACAAAATTTAGCCTTAAGGCTATGTGAAACTTTAGATAGCATTCATTATTTGAGAGCATAATTGTATCCCCATGTAACCACAATAATATTTTTTTTAATATTCTCAAGGAAGATGAGAATAAATTGAATTTATTAGTTTTGTATACTATCATTAAGGCATTCAACCATTTAGATTTAATGAATCTCCTAGAGGAAAAAAATCCATAGAATCTAGTAGTCATTAGGAACCAAGAGGCTTGATAATGTGTCAATGTTGATGATGTTTTGGTTACCAATATCACAGAATAAGAGAAGCATGCAGTGCAAAGTTTGGATGAACTAGAATTGACATGAGCACAAGATAACACTAGGAAGCTGGTGGCCAAGTATTATTTTAAATAAATGATACAACAACATTTAGATAATTTTAAGAAGATTTTACAAGGATTGAAATTAGAAGATATTGAGGAAAAATTAAGCTTGGCAAGGAATAAGGAAACTAAAATGGAGGTCTTTCAGGTAGGATTCTAAACTACCAAGACTAAACATGCAAGGATAGTGGAATAAGAAGACATGATAAACATAAATCCTATCCTAGAAATGAGAATAGTACAAGAATAGCATGCCATATGATAAAAATATTATTATGAGATTGAGTCCAAGAATAATTCTACTTTGGTACCACCTACTAGTTCAGTTTAGAGTCCACCTAAGGTGCTAGTTACAACTTTAGTCCCTCCAAGCTCAACAAGTGCATCAACTCCACCTATCAACTTAGCTCAAGTTACCACATATAAACAACCTACCACTTTATTTCAAGTTACCATTTCATATCCATATTCAACTTTAGTTACTATATCTATTGTAACCACTAGTTCAACTCGATTCACCAACTCAGCTCCAATTATTACTTTAGTTGTAACCACAACCATGATTATTACCAAGAAAGAGCTGAGTCAACCTTAGTTGAAGGCTATTTTTTTTATAATTTTACATGTAATTATTATTCAAATATAATTAAGTCTTGTTACATCCATGTTATAATTAAACAAATTATTTTACCAACATGCACACATTTCATGACCAATGTAATCTATAAGTTATAACATACAGTTTTGTATCAAACTAGAAATTAGATTCTAGTTATTTTTATGTAAACTTATATTTTTGATATACTTGTAGGATGAGGTGACCCCTTTCCCAAGTCATTTAAATACATGTAAAACTCTCTTTTCAAGGAGTTGAAGTTTTTGATCAGTATAGAGGAAAAAATCAAGCAATTGATTATCATGCAACTGTGTTTGTTATATCTTCTTCATTTTCTATAATATTTAAATTTTAGATTCTTTGTATTATCAATTAAATAATTTTAAAGTGTGATAATGGTATAGATGAATCTAGTTGTTTCAAATGATGAATTTTGATCTTAGATGTGCTAAAGTTATTAAATATTAGTAAATTTCATTGGTTTAAGCAATTAGTATAGATTGAGTTGATAATTAAAGGTGTGTAGGAGTATATCATTTAGTATATTCATCTAGGTGTGTGATATAGCTACTTTATACAAGCTTTTTTTCAAAATTTTAATCTGTCTCCTTTAGTATATTCATCTAGGTGTGTGATATGGCTACTTTAGATAAGTTTTTGGTCAAAGTTGTAACCTCTTAGATAAGGGTGTGCAAAATCAACCCTAAGGAGATAAACATTAAATTGAGATCCCTAAGCTTCCTATACTACTATTCATACTTATATATGGGTGTGAAATAGATAAAATTCACAAACATTGGTCTTGGATATACTTGTCCACCAAAGAAATAGTTTTAGAAGTGAGCTTTTAGGAACACAAAGCTTTATTTTCTACCTTAAATTTTCCCTCTTTTGAGTTTTATTCAATATATATCCGCCATATAGTAACTTTCCATCCATCCAACTCACTTAGTTTTTTATTTTTTCTATTATATTTCACACATCCACCCATAAACCTAGTTAAATAATCTACAAGCTCAACCTGCTATTCCACCACTTGGTTGTTTTAAACACATATTTGTAACTCAATACCTAGAGTGGAACCTTATTTCCATAGATATCCTAAAACATTAGAGGCTACCTCATTCATTCTTATATGGTATAAGTACCACATCAATAGAAATTAAAAAAACTAGTGCTAGAAGGAGGGCATTTGTGAGTTTTATCGATACTAAAGGTTAGTCACTATGTAGATTTGCATTGGAGACACCTAGGAAAGTAACAAGGTCTAGGTTCCAAGATAGCCTTTTGGTTTCACCTTTGTCAAATCATAAGAGTTCTATACCATTACCTAGTGTCCCTGAGATACAGTAAACCATGACACCTTCCCCTATAAAAACATCCAACTTATCAACCCTCTTATGGATCAATATTGGTCATTCAGGTTTGTTATTTCCATCCTTAGAGACCAAGATGATATACCAAGGAACCTAGAGAATTACTTGTTGAAAGTAGCTACTGAGAGGGGGTGAATCAGTATAAAATATTACACATTTAATTAAAAAACCATTCCATCATTTATCAACTTTATCTAGCAATATAAGTATGAAATAACATACATCCAAAGCATGAAAAATATCATGCACACATCAACATAACATATATGTGGGAACCCTCTTGGGGAATAAAACCCACTGAACCTTGCAAGATGGAATACATTCCTATAATGACAAGATCTAATTTAGACTAGCTACAATTGATTAAGGAACTAACATCCCTTATTTTAGTGAGACTACAATCTCATAAGGAGATACTACACCTATCTAGCTGAGCTACCACAACAACTAGAACTTTAACAAGTTTTACCCTATAATGAGGTTGCAACCCCCTCGATGTTGAGCTACCAAAATAACACCTATGAACACCTCCACCTTTAAATTAATGTTTTCAACACTTGATGATGTACCTATGATTATCATTTTTTACCTTCACTCTTTCATCCAACACTCCTTGTTGGAAAAAATGCATTAAATATTTAAACCAACACATAAATATTAATTAGGACACATTACATATCCCAACTAACCCCACTCTTCAACTTGTTGCTCACACTCGATATTCAAACTTTCAAGAGCACTATTATGACATCATAAATATGACCTAAAAGTCATACACACCATCATCAACATAATCTTCCCTTCAATCCTTCCACTGGGAACACACATCCTTCACCTTGCCTTTGCTCATCATACACACTCGCTCAAATATCCTCTTGATCATACTCACTCATTCTTCCTCTTCTAGGCTTATTAGGTATAATGACCTATTTGATCACCTTCATCACCTTGATTAGAAAATCATATATGATCTTATTTGATCTCTATTTATCCTCACTAACTTGTACCTTATTTTCAAATTTTCTCTCCTTCACTTGGCTCTTCATCCATACATCTAGAACAAACAGGCCAAATAGGCCTTATACTTGTACCATGCTCTTGGTATAACCAATTTTGGTCAGAAAAGATGCTTAAAACACTTGATCCACCTTTTAAATAGGTCCTCATAAGCATTAAATGTGAGAACCACATACTCCATAGGTTGACCAATGCCTCATTACCCCCAAACCACCATTATGTCTTGGTGAGACCTAAAACCATTAGACCTTCCTACTTACATGTTACATGTGAGACTATTTTGACCACCTTAATCCTTTATCAATTATTTGAAAATATAAAACATATCTCCAATATCCCCTTTCTCACTCCTACATGGGTCCATGCCAATTGGAACACCAAATCCACACTTGGACCTACCAATTAGATCTCCTAGCTCTTCAAGTATTCATACACAAAAAACATAGTCTCAAACTTTTAAACCAAATACTCAAATATTTCACATAACCATATGATTAGATCACATTTTTTAACCATTAATAACCTAATCTATACCTCTATTATTCTTTAGATACATCAACACATGTTCTAAGCACTCAAAATAATATACACAAAATGACCACTCAGATTGGTCATATATAGCCAAAATATAGTCAAATTATTTTGAATTTCCATATCTGATCAAACCTATATCATGAAAACCAATGATTTATCATAATCCTTAGATACTTATAAAACATCTCCATGCTCATTTTTGTCTTCAACTTTGCTTAGAACACCTTCAACTTACCTTTGTAAGATGGTCACTCAAACTGCCAGTGCATTCAACAAACATAGTCAACTTATACATCTTTGTTCATATATAATATCGATTGTTCAAACCTCTAAATACAATAAAAATCATCCACATGTATTACAAAATAATTTAAAATATATAGGACATTGTAAAACATCTAAACATCATCAAAATAAGCACAAATATCTTTCTTGAGTTACTTACAGAACATAATCAAATTTGGACCTTCATAACTTTAACTATACATACTTTCATATCTTTAAATTAGGTTCAATAGATGAACCATGGATACCTCTTAAAATTTTATTTTTATATCATATTTTAATTCATCTTGGATCAAAAATTATGGACAAAATACAAAGCATTGGTTTTTCCCTTTGTAAAATTCAAATGCAAACGGTTATAGTTAAACTTCGACCACTTTTTTTGCATCTCATGTCCTTGTTTATTATATTAATCATGAACCATCAATATAAATTTTAAATAATATTACCTTTAACAATTATCAATCATCATTGGATCTTCACCTTGAATATTTGACTTAATGTGCTCCATCGATCTCCTATACGTAGCTCAGTCTTTATCTATGTTAAACATTAGACACCTTGAAATCATCTCGCTCAATGTGAACCATTAATATATATCTATATTAACACCCAATCACTATTATATCTTGTAATAATCTCTATATTTATCTCTTCTTTATGTTAAAATTTAAACACTTGTCCTCATCTCATTGCTTCCTGACATATTGGAATGAACATGCTTCGTTGATCCTTTTGTAAGGAGCTCGATCTTTACCTAGTTTAAGCATAAAATAATTTGATCTATTTCTATTGATATACACCACATATATTCATTTTATGATCACAATTAAACCATTATATCTCCATATAATCTTGATCTTTAACATCGTGAAAAATAGACTATGGGGACCATTGCTTATCTACCTAGAAGGCCAACTTTGGACCTCAATAAGTTTTGTTTCACTTAGATGCATGATCTAAAATTTTGACCATATGATCTAATCACATAGGATAATCTAAAAATATATAAATCTACTCATAAAACCTTTGAATGTGTGAGATATAACTCCATTAATCTTCTCACTTAGATTTTTTTGCCACAAAGCCAACTATGTCAAGAACTATTTGGAAGGCCAACTTTGCATATGCATATATTTTGATGTGCTTCATCGCTTAACCTAAAATTTAGGGAAAATAAACTAGGCACAAAAATAAAAAAAACACATATTATAATTTTCTCCTCACACCTTTACACGTGATAAATATAACAAAATCAAAATGCCTACTCAGAGTTTCTTACCACATTGCAAATTTGGCCAAGTATGGGAAAACACTGTAAACTACTTGGGACCCCAAATTTGCACTTGCATATATTATGTTTCACTTTTTTTTCATGAAATAAAAATTTTAACATATAAAATAGGAAAATTTTTGATCACAACCATATGACCAACCCCCCTAACTCATCCACACGTGGCAATGGTGACATCAACAAACTACCTACTTAGATTTTCTGCCACTAGACCCAAAATGTCTAGATGAAAATAATGATCAACCAAATGAGAAATACTCATGCACAAAAGCACTCAAATCATGTATATATACACTCTGATAGCACCCATTTCATATCCTTAAATCACCATACTCATCCCTAAACATTTATAACCATGCCAAAACTAAAGATCAACCAAACATAGTTCAAACATATTAGGACAAACATATTGCACACTTTGTCATTACCACCTAGACTATCAAGGAACTTCATCCACTCAACTAGACACCTTCATGAAATCACTATGACATAATTAAAAACTCTCCAACAATCTCTCCCTTTGTGATTGATGTTAACACCCATCATGAAATAATATACACCTCACCTTCCTTCTCTCTCTTCAAGCACTCTCACAATAGGTATCTTCTCCCCCTTTGACACAATGATAAAGTGGGAACCAACTGATCTTGAGGACCTAAAAATACCATTAACAAATAGGACCACCTTAAAAATATGATACAAACTCCCCCTTACCTTGAGCCTACCTCTTCTTGCCTTGACAACTTCATCTTGCTCCATATCAACACTCTCTTCAACCAAGCACTATAACCAATGAATAAATAAAAAAAGTACTAAAATCTGATGGAACTCACCAATAAATATTTTATAGGGACTCCCCTTATATCTTTGATCCATTTCATGTCTTGAGCATCTTCAGATCTTCATTAACCATGAAAAATCACCATATAGGCTTACTAGCCTTCTATCTCATACTATCACAAGGACCACTAATATAACTTCATACCACTCACCAAATAGGACACATGATCTCAACCAGCCTAATAAATCTCCTTGAAACACTCATTCCTTGATATTTTGGATAAACTGAGAAGAAACATACATGTTCATTAATAGGCACATATAGACTCTTTATAACCCTACCTGGAACTTGTATAGCCCATAAATTTTAGTAGACACACCTAAAATATTTAAAAATACATATCTAGATTAATCTCATATTCCCTCTCAATCACACCAATTTTCATAACTTATATCATCTTCTACAATATACATCCTTCACAAACCTATTAGCTAATTAGGCCTCCATCTTGACAAAAACTTGAATAACTTGAAATCCACAAACCTTCAGATCTCTATGAAACATGATTTTATAACCCATTTGGGCCATTCAACCTATTAATAAGCCTAAGACTTTAATTCACAAGGCAAACCAATTTTATATCATATCCCAAAAAACTAGAATCTTAAAAATAAACAGGGTCAATAAACATCCTTCTGGTCAATTTCCACCTCTAAAACTTCTTGTGCACCTAGAGACAACCATTACACACTACCAACACATCTTATCATGACATTATTGGTCTTTCAAAATCAATCAAGACCCAACCAACATCCACCATGCTTCTTCTTTTTGTAAAGTGTCTCCTTGAAGCTTAGAGAGAGACACCCCTTTTACAAAGAGAGACCAAAAGTCCCAAAACTCTAGAGAGTCCCATATTTCCATAATATCATCTGAATTTTAATCCTACTTGACTTTGAATGAATCCTTGAATCCATTCTTTTCTTTAGATTTGTCAATAAAATCTATCAATATAAACTCTTGACTTTCCTTCATGTCTATCATGGAAAACAAACCATCTTTGGTCTTAGTCTGATCTCTTCTAACAGGCTTAGGTTTCCATGCTAATTTGTGACCTCTTCCTTGCACACTAGGAGCTCTATACACCTTATTTTCCTTTGGTAACTCATTCAAATTTTTCTTGGAATGCCTATCAATGTGACCAACTCTATGACAACTGAAACAAATAAGATCATTCATACCTTTTGCTTGATGATTATTGTGATCTTCCTTTTCTATCTGGGCAAAAGATAAATTTTGTATCTTCTTCATATCTGATTCCTTCTTTGATTTGGTAGGCAGTCTACCTTGATCATGATTATCCTTTATATTCTTTGGTCTCAATAACATTGAGTGACTTTTAGGAGTATCTTTCTTCTTGTCAAAACTTGAGTTCATCTTCAAACTATTCTTGCATAATTTTGCAATATGTCTTACTTTATTGTAAATATAGTAAACAATATCATTCATCATACCTCTTAACTAATTTGAGATATGATTTCTCCAAGACTAATTACTTCTTCTTCCAAGGCTCCATGATAACTCACTCTTAACTGACTGACTTCTACAATCTTAGCTCTATGACCATACTTTTTACATGTATAACAATGACCATGGAATAAACTAGCATACCTTGAAGCATTTGGTTGTCTATCAGACCTTCTTTCATTTCTTTCAAATCTTGCATTCTCCTTGACATACTTAGGCTTCTCATGCTTTTTCAAGTCCATCCAACTTTACTACAAGAAGCTCATGCCGAATCTTCAAGGACCCCATATCAATCCTTAGCTGAGTGTACTCATCTTCTCTTGCTTTCATATTTGCATTTACAGTCTTTAACTAATCTTTAATAATATTAATCATCTCTTCATTCCTTTTGGAATTTTTATCCATGTCTTTCAATCTATATGCTTACACTTGAATAGACTTGATTTGTTCTTGATACTTATTTTCTTCTTTCTTACACATGCCTAACAAACTTCCCTTAAGAGAACTGACTTATGCTTCAAGACCTTTGATCATATTCCTTATTTTATAATTCCTCTTCTTCTACTCCTTTAGTTCACCAAGTGCACTCATGAGATCAACTTCTTCTTCTTTGTTGTTATCTTCTCTACTTTTATGGCAAGTTTCTTTGTCAAACATTATGTCCTTTTGTTTTGAACATAAACTTATCTTGGCATTTACTAGCTAAACCTTAAGATCATTGATAACATTCTCATCCTCTTTGGTATCTTTCTTCAAAATACATATATATTCTTCAAATGCCTTGATCATAGCCTTCTACTTTTGATTCTCTTTCTTCAACTTCTTAGCCATATTTATACCTACTCAGGATCACCTTCAAGCTATAAGGCTTCCTCCAAAGGAACCACTTTGATACCAATTATTGAAAGTAGCTACTGAGAGGGGGGGTGAATTAGGATACAATAATGCACATTCAATTCCAAAACCATTCCATCATTCATCAACTTGATTTAGAAATATAATCATGAAAGCACATATATCCAAAGCATGAACAAGAGCATACTTCACATCAACACATCTTTGTGGGAAACCCTCTTGGGAAATAAAACCCATTTAACCCTATAAGATAGACTATAGTACTATAATTACAATATCTAATTTACACCAAATGCAACTGATCAAGGAACTACCATCCCTTATTTTAGTGAGACTAGAATCCCACAAGGAGGTACTACACCTATCTAGCTAAGCTACCAAAACAAAAAGACATTTATCAAGTTTCACCTTGTAAGGAGGCTACAACCCCCTAGATGTTGAGCTACAACAATAACACCTATGAACACCTCCACCTTTGAATTGATGTCTTCAACACCTGATGATGGACCTATGATTATTACTCTTCAACTTTACTCTTTCATCAAACACTCCCTATTGAATCACATTACATACTTGAACCAACACACAAAGATCAATTAGGACACATTATATATCCCAACTAACCCCACGCTTCAACTCTTCACTCACACTCGATCTTCAAACCTATAAACACACTATTATGACATCAAAAATATAACCTAAAAATCATACATACCATTGTCAACCTATGTTACCCTTCAACCCATCCACTAGGCACACACATCCTTCACCTTGCCTTTGCTCACCATACACACTCTCTCAAATATCCTCTTGAGCATTCTCACTCATTCTACCTCTTTTATGCTTATTAGATCTAATGACCTATGTGATCACCTTCATCACCTTGATCAGATAAGCATGTATGATCCTTTTCACTCTTTGTTGGTCCTCACTGACCTAAACCTTCTCTTTCAAAGTTTCTCTCCTTCACTTGGTTCTTCATCCTCACAACTAAAAAAATAGGCCTTGTACTTATACCTATTGAACACACCTATCTAATAAGAGGGGGTGAATCAATAGATCTTAAAAACCTATTTGCTTACAACTTTCAAGATGAATGTTAAACAAATGCAAGCTTAAACAATTTAAAGAAAAAATAACACATGCATAGAAACACAACACATAACACCTGATTTATACATTTAAACCCAAAGGGAAAAACCATCATGAGAATGATGTTAGAGTCCACTATTCTAATCTAGCCTCATAAAGTTTATCTCATTGACTGAATCTCACTAGTTACATTTGAAGACACCCATCCCAAGGAAACACTAATCCCCTGACTTTAAGAGCACCAACTCTAAGGAAGCACCCACTTCCTATTCTAAGCACCAACCTAGTTTAATTTGAAGGCACCAACTAATCAGATACTTGAATTACAATTCAAGTTAATGAATCAAATTCATAAAAGAATCCAAGTCTCTGTTCTTTATTGTAAGTCCAATCTACAACTGCTCATTTCTCCTTAAACACACTTTTGTGTATCCTTCACTCTTCCTGCACCCTTTCTCTATGTCTAAATTTATCTATTTGACACTTTGATCATGTCCAATTTGACCATTGCTCCTTCATACTCAAACGAGTCTCATATTTCTACACTTATAGTTTGAATCCTCTCATTCCAAAAAAATGAAGTAACTATGTATCTTTCCTTCTCTTTATATATTCTCATTCCAAGTAAATGACTATATAACTTCCATTATCTGAGCCTCTATGAATTTTTCCCTTGTCGCTTCATTTAAAACATTCACACAATATAAATGAATCAATGATTAATCATTTTATTTCATACTTATTCAAAAAATTGACTATTGATTTTCTTCAACCATCAGACCAGATTCTTACAACTACCTCACTTTTTTGGTTCTTCAAATGTTTTTCCTTACTTAACACATTGGTTAAGTGTCAAGATTATTATATCATCTTGATACATCCTATGTCTTTAGAATGCTTTCACTTCATTATATATTTTAGGATATGCTTAGACTTTAACTCTGCCACTGCCATTATTCTTTGAGTACCTTAAAGCTTTGGATCCACTCGCTCTATTGGATCTTCTCAGTCTTGGATTCCACACATCATTGGCTCATTAAAGATGCATGCTCTTTACATTGACTAGGTCATTGTCCTTTGGCATGTTGAATTCATCTCACTTTCTTCAGTGATAAAGGAAATCTTTCACTCTTTTGATCTCTTCAAAATATGTTTGATCCATAACTAACTACCGTGTCACTAAATAGTGATCACTCTGTTCCATCTAGGTCCTTACACTTCATTGGATCTTTCCTATCCAAACTCATGTGTAGCTTTTGATCTTGGTAGATGCATGACCCTTAACTAATTCAATCATTAACCTTCAACATGTTTGACTTCATCTCATTTACCATGGCACTCATGAGATCTTTCACTCCATTAAATCTTTCCAAACTTGCTCAGACTCTAACTACGTCTTGATCCTTTGACACTCGAGAAAATTCCATACAAGACTTCACACTTGTCCTTTGGATAAATTTTTGTGGGATTTTTGTCTAATTTCCCTTCGAGATAATTTATATGATAAAATGTCTAAGTGCCTTTCAATATTTTCAAATTTTCCTTCACTTCTTCACTCATATCTTTTAGAACTTTTATGTAGGACACATACCCTTTGGAACTTTTATAATGGTCCACATATCCTTCAAAAAAATTTCCATGGTCCACATACCCTTTGACACTTTGAAAATCTTCATAATTTTTTCAAGCATCCACATACCCTTTAGAAATTTTGTTTTGGGTCACTTGCCCTTTGATACTTTGCAAATGTACCCTTCAAAAATTTTGATCGGTTCACTTGCACTTAGGCATTTTTCAAAATTACCTTTCAAAACTTTTGCATTGGACTCATTTCCTTCAGGACTTTCCTTTGAGATAATTTTTCTAAAAGAATTCCATTATTTTCTATGAGATTTTTATCCAAGAGAATTATCTTTACCAATATTTTCAAAAGAATTCCCTCGACAAATACAAAGGTGCAAAATCGACTAAGTATGGAAACTTAGTAGGATTTTAGCTGAGGAACAACCTTATTTATTTATAACATTTTTTCTATTCATTCTTATGACATAGAACTTAGACCACAAATAATAGACACAAACTTGATTATCACAGTGTGATCATTTCCTTGAGATGCTGCCATATGTACAAATGTTGATAACATCATCCTATATGCTTAGCCATATCTTGTCAAGATAGCCATATGAGGAAAGGAATTCAAAGTACACACAGAAGTCTGTTCAACTCAACACCTTTGTCATTAATGCATGATAGCACATACTACCTTTGACATCAATGACAATTCTTTAGACCTCAATGACTATGCCCAAAAATCTCCCCCTTTGTCACTGATGGCAACTCATCATCATTCTATTTTCTCCCATCTTTGCCATAATATATCAATAATCCGCTCCTTTCCTGGCATCTTGGTTATTCTGATCCTTAGACTTGACTTTCTAGAACACTTTTTGAGTAAATCCCCCTTAGACAATGGCTCATTTGCCTAAACTCTACACAAACACATTCAAATCTAGCTCATTTGGCTCCAATATTCTACAAATGATCATTTATATAACATTGGTCTTAAAAGACCAATAAATAATCTATATATCTTTGTATAGATAGGCATAATGATCTAGAGCCAACACACCCTTGACACCTCCTTTATCATCAAATAGAAAAGGGACTATAGCTTTCTCACCAGATTGCCTTTTCTCTTAATCTAGGAATTAATAATGTTCTTTCAATACTCTCCCTAGATTCATACCCTATCACTAAAAGCTAGTGATGTGGTGTGGGAGCCACTACTCCAAACCTCTCTCTTAGATACTCAAATTGCTCCTTGGGAAGAGGCTTGGTAAATATATCTACAATTTGGTCCTTTGTTGGCACATATTCAATTTTGACCTCTTGATCTGCAATCTTTTCTTTCAAAAAATGATATTTGATTGATATATGCTTGGTTTTAATATGTATCATTGGATTGTTAGATATGTTTATGGAACTTGAGTTATCATAAAATATAGAAATAGGTTCTTGGTATTTCACCTTGATGTCTCTAAGAGTTTGCTTCATCCACAAGACTTGGGTGCAAAATGTTGCTTCTACTACATACTTTGCTTCTATTGTAGAAAGTGTAACTGACTCTTGCTTTTTACTCAGCCATGACACAAGTCTATTTCTAAGGAGGAATGCACCACCACTAGTGTTTCTCCTATCATCCACACTTTTTTCCCAATGAGCATCTATATATGCAATCAAAGTGAGATCTTCATTTGTAGGGTACCACAAACCATAGTCAATTGTGCTCTTGATGTATCTAAAGATTATTTTCAAAACATTGACATGTGATTCCTTGGGAGCTACTTGAAATCTTGTAACCATGCATACAGCTTGCATGATGTCTGGTCTTGATGTAGTTAAGTATAGAAAGCTACCTATCATTGATCTATACATAGTATTATTCACATCATGGGACTCATCTTATTTTATCAACTTGCATCTAGCTATCATAGGAGTGATAACTGGTCTATTGTCCTCCATACCGAATTTCTTGAGCATATCTTTTGCATACTTAATTTGGGATATGAATATCCCTTCTTTGGATCATGAAACCTGTAGACCAAGAAAAAATGAAATTTCTCCCAGTATGAACATTGAAAACTCCTTTTACATTTGATTTGAAAATTCTTTGCACATATTATTATTGCTACCACCAAAAATGATGTCATCAACACAAACAACTATGATCAACATATGTCCATTTTCAGACTTAACATATAAGTTACTATCTGCACATCCTTTGATAATTCCTTGTTATTGCAAATATTGATCTAGACTTGAATACCATACTCTAAGTGCCTATTTTAGACCATATAGTGGTTTCTTCAGTTTTCACACATAGTCTTTTTCATCTGTCAACTGAAAACCTTCAAGTTGTTCAATATAGACTTCTTCTTCCAAGGTTTCATTTAGGAAAGCTAACTTAACATCCATTTGATAGAATTTAAACTTCTTAACGACTGAGAATGCTATAAACATTCTGATAGCTTCTAATCTTTCCACTAGGGCAAATGTCTCCTCAAAGTTTATTCATTCCACCTGAGCATATCTTTTACAAACAAGTCTAGCTTTGTTTCTCACAATAGCTCCATCTTCATTCAACTTATTTTTAAAGACACAATTTGTGCCTATGACATTCTTGTATGTGGGTCTTGGAACTAGCTACCAAGTTTTGTTCTTTTCTATTTGACTTAGTTCCTCATCCATGGCCTTTTGCCAATTCTCATCTTTGTTGGCCTCATCATAGCTTTTAGGCTCAATTTTAGATAATAAAGTAAAACTTACCTATTCTTTGCTCATTGTTTCCCTTCTCCTCATTTTGACTCCTTCATTCATGTTGCCAATGATCTTCTCCTTAGGATGAACCTTTTGAACAAAATTTGAGGGTGCTTTTTCAATCCTCTTTATTTCTTCTTCATTATCTAATATTTCATCCTCAGCTTCTTCTTTTAGTTCCTCAATTTTGATCTCCTTTACAGGTTCAATTTCTTCTTTGTGAATCTCTTCAACTTCAACATCGATGATCTCCACTAACTTATGTAGTATTTTTTTTGTATAAATCATAGGATTTGTTATGAGTGGAATAACTAAGGAATATTCCATCATCACATCTCAACTCAAAACTTCCTAGATTTTTCTCCTTCCTTCGAATGTAACATTTTCTTCCAAACACTCTAAAATACTTGACTAAAGTAGGCTTTCCATACCATAGTTCATATGGATTCTTGTCAATACTTACTCTTAATTAGACTCTATTCAAGATGTATACTACTATCTGGACTACTTCTCTCCAATAACCATCTAACAAGTAGGCTTCTTTCAACATTATTCTAGCCATCTCCTTGACAGTCATGTTCTTCCTTTCAACAACTCCATTTTGCTATGGAGTTCTTGAAATAGAGTAATGTCTCTTAATTTTATGCTTTACATAGTAGTCTATGAATTCATTTGAAGTGAATTCACCACCTTTATTAGATCTAAGGCACTTGATCTTTCTACCAATTTCATTTTTAACCATGGCTCTAAAGATCTTGAATATTTCAAAGGCTTGAGAGTTTTCCTTTAAGAAGGTTACCCATGTCATTCTAGTATAGTAATCTATGAATAGCATGATTTAATACACTCCTTTGGAACCTCTTGTCTTGGTTGGTCCACAAAGATCAGTATGGACTATCTATAGAGGTTTTGTAGTTACATACTCTTTAGTTTAGAATGAGACCCTGGTTTGTTTATCAAGCTAACATTCTCTACACATTGTGTCTGTAGGCTTGAGTATCTGAGGCATGTGTCTTACACATTTGTTAAAACTTACTTTGACTAAATTGTCAAAGTTAACATGACCCATCTTTCTGTGCCATAAATAACTCTCATCAATCTTTCCAATGAGATAATTTGTATCATTTATCTCAATTAGATTATATATGTTACTCTCAATCCTTTTTCATTTTACAATAGTTTTTCTAGACCTTCTTAATTCACAACCTTCAGCATCAAATATGACTTTATATCCATTGTCATACATCTGAATAATACTCAGTAGATTATGTTTTAGTCCTTTAACATAAAAAACATCATGTGTAGGGAGCTTGACATCAATATGCAAGGTTATTTTGCCTCTGATTTTGACTATAGTATTGTCTCCCAAGCTAACAGTCCATTCCTTGCATCAACTCAATTTTGTAAACTTACTCTTGTCACCACTCATGTGCTTTGAGCAGCCATTATCTATGACCCATAGTTTTTTCTATTTAGCATGCAGTGTTGTTTGGGTGATCAGAGATTGATTTTTATTTTTTCATATCTCCTTGGGTTTTTTTAATATACTTTTCTTTATTGTGTCATTCATTTGTGAGCCTTTGTTCACTTTAGGAATCTAAACCCTTTTTGCATTGTTAGACTTTAATTTAACAAGCTTTGTTCTATAATGTTTTGCTATATGCCCAAATTTATTATAGTTTTATCATTAAACATCTAGATCTAGTAGAGGGGTAAATGGATTCTTACATAAAAACTTATCATTCTCTTAGGTACAATCTTATAATCAGTTGCTTTATGGCCAAATTGATTATAGCTATTAAAATAACCATAAAATGATGAAGAATACATGGTTATCATTCTCCATTGGGGATATACAGGAGGTCTTCTAAACTCTGTCTTATTCATTTTCCTTTTTGTTATGTTGTTTTTTGTAGTAGTGACCTTAGTGTTTGTAGGAACAGAGTTATTACTTTTCTTCTTCTCTTCAGGAATGTGATTTTCTTCTGTTCTGATTCTTAATTCTGTTATCACCTTGAAGTTTTCATATAGATTCCTAGTTGTACTCAACATGGGACTCTTGCCTTTCTCATACCTAAGACCTAATTTTTCTTTGAGGGGATTTTGTGAGTTGATCATCTCATCCAGTATTGTAGATCCTCCTTTCAATTTCAGGCCTTTATCAATTTGTTCTTTGGCCTTTTTGAGCTATTCTCTTAGGTCCATGATTTTTTCCTCCATCTTTAGGCATTCTAAGGATTTTTCTTGCAATTCAATTTTGACCACATCCTCTATCCTTTTTGCCTCCTCAACTTGTTTTTCAAGCTCACTATCATTTGATCTGATTCCTCATTTCTTTTATTTAATTGCTCAAACTCCTTTTGACTAAGCTTCTTTTGTTTAGAATTTTCTTTTCTAATCTTGTAAATTTATTTTAAAGCATAGATGAGTTCACATTCCATATTTACTTCTCCTTCTTATTCAACATCATCTAAGTCCTCATCTTCTTGGCATAAAGAAGTTGATTCATAAGTCATGAATAGAACTTCATTTTTTTTTGCCATAAAATCACTATCATGCTCATCACTTGAACTACTATTTTCATCAACTGAGTCACTATGTTCTTTTGAGTACAATGCCTTTTTATTCTTAAAGAAGATTTTCTTCTTCTTGGGATAATAAGATTTCTCCTTTTGATTTTTCTCATCTAAATTAGAGTCATCCTTCCTTTTATGTGGATAGTTAGTAACAAAGTGACCTATCTTTCCAAAATTAAAGCATTTGAAGGGTAACTTACCTTGGTATTTTCTTGATCCATTTTTCAAATTTATGATGAAATTGGCCTCTACATCATCAACCTCCTTAGATTTAGATTTAGGAGTTTCTTCTTCTTCTACCTGCTTAGAAACTTTGAAAGCAACTTCTCTCTTGGATGACTCAGCATGTCCCAACCTCATCTCATATACAGTGAAAGTTCTATGTAACTCATCTACTGTGAGATTTTTTATATCTCTTGCTTCTTCAATTATAGAAATTTTATAATCATACTTTATTGTTAGAGATCTTAAAACCTTTTTGACAATAAATTCTTTATCTATTATTTCTTAGATTCCTCTGATTACATTAATAATCTCACCTACCCTAAGAAGGTAATCTATAATCTTTTCATCCTTATTCATCTTGAGGCTTTCAAATTATCCCTTATGAGTTTGAAGCTTTGCATGTTTTATTCTATCATCTCCTTTATATATGCTCTTCAATTTGACCCATATGTCTTTTGCACTTTGACAGTGCATCACTTTGACAAACTTGATGTTTGACAATCCATAAAGAATGGCATTCTTTACTTTATCATTGTTTTCACATGCCCTTTTTATTGCCTAATCAGTAGAAGGAGCTATAGAGGGTGTGTATCCATTTTCAATGGACCTCCAAACATCAAACTTCAAAGAAGTCAAATATGTTTCCATCTTTATGCACCAAAAATCATAGTTAGTCTCATCAAACAAAGGTGCCTTATTTGATGAAGTTCCTTCATGACTGGTCATTTTGTGTTCAGACTCTAAGATTCACCTAAGCTAATTAAGATTTTCACTAGGAACCTAATGATTTGATACCAATTATTGAACACACCTATCTACTGAGAGGGGGGTGAATCAGTAGATCTCAAAAACTTAGTTGCTTACAAATTTCAAGATGAATGTTAAAAAAATGCAAACTTAAACAATTAAAATAAAGATATCACTTGTATATAATCACAACACATAACACCTAATTTATATGTGGAAACCCAAAGGAAAAACCCATGGTGAGAATGTTGCTAGAGTCTACTATTCTAATCTAGCCTCATAAAGTTAATCTCATTAGCTAAACCTCATTGGTTACATTTAAGGACACCCATCCTAGAGAGACACCAATCCCCTAACTTTAAGAGCACCAACTCTAAGGAAGCACCCACTTCCTAT
The DNA here is from genome assembly GCA_037957365.1 of Torreya grandis. Classification (NCBI taxonomy): domain Eukaryota; kingdom Viridiplantae; phylum Streptophyta; class Pinopsida; order Cupressales; family Taxaceae; genus Torreya; species Torreya grandis. The sequence goes on from JARHVA010000163.1 coordinate 2,006,775, forward strand.
TCTGAGTACCAACCTAGTTCAATCTGAAGGCACCAACCAATCAGATACTTGAATTACAATTCAAGTTAATGAATCAAATTCATAAAAGAATCCAAGTCTCTATTGTTTTTTGCAAGTCCAATTTACAATTACTCATTTCTCCTTAAACACAATTTTGTGTGTCCTTCACTCTTCCTGCACCCTTTCTCTATGTTTAAATTTATCTATTTGACACCTTGATATTCTCCAATTTGACCATTATTCCTTCATACTCAGATGACTCTCATATTTTTGTATTTACATCTTGACTCCTTTCATTCCACAAAAATGAAGTAACTGTGTGTCTTTCCTTCTCTTCATATATTCTCATTCTAAGTAAATGACTATATAACTTCCATTCTCTAAGCCTCTATGAATTATGCCCTTATTATTTCATTTAAAGCATTTACACAATAGAAATAAATCAATGATTCATCATTTTATTTCATAATTATTCAAAAAATTGACTATTGATTTTCTTCAACTATCACACTAGATTCTTGTAACTACCTCACTTTTTTGGTTCTTCAAATGTTTTTCCTTACTTAACACATTGGTTAAGTTTCAAGCTTCTTATATCATCTTGCTGCAGCTTGTGTCTTTATAATGATTTTGATTCATTAGATCTTGCAAGACATGCTTAGAATTTAACTTGACCACTATGCCATTAACCTTCAAGTACCTTAAAGCTTTGGATATACTTGTTTTGTTAGATCTTCTCAGTCCTAGATTCCATGCATCATTGTATCATTAAAGATGCATATTCTTTACATTGACTAGGTCGTTATCCTTTAGCATGTTGACTTCATCTCACTTTATTCAATGACAAAGGAAAGCTTTCAATCCTTTGATCTCTTTAGAAGATGCTCATCCTTAACTTACTGCTATGTCCCTAATTAATGATCACTCTATTCCATCTGGGTCCTTACGCTTCATTAGATCTTTCCTATCCAAGCTCTCATATACCATCTGATCTTAGTAGATGCAAGATCCTTAACTAAGTCAGTTGTTAACCTTCAGTATGTTTGACTTCATCTCACTCATCATGGAATTCATGAGAGCTTTTTCTCTGTTAGATCTTCCAAACTTGCTCAGACTTTAACTACATCTTGATCCTTTGACACTTGAGAAAATTCCCTACAAGACTTCACACTTATCCTTCAAACAAATTATTGCAATATTTTTGTCTAAGTGACCTTTGAGATAATTTCCTCGACAAAATATCTAAGTTCCTTTTGGGACTTTTGAATTGTCCTTCACTTCACTCATATATTTTAGAAATTTTGTGTAGGACACATACCCTTCAAAACTTTTGCAACTATCCACATACCCTTCAAAACTTTTTCAATAGTCCACATAGCCTTCAACACTTTTCAAATCTTTTAAATTTTTTCAAGCGTCCACATACCCTTCGAAACTTTTGTTTTGGATCACTTTCCCTTTGACACTTTGCAAATTTACCCTTTGGAACTTTTGATCGGACCACTTACCCTTCAACATTTTTCAAAAGTACCTTTCAAAACTTTTACACAGGACTCATTTCCTTTAGGATAATTTTTTTGAAAGAATTCCCTTTTTTGTTGTCGGCTTTTTATCCTAGAGAATTGTCTTTACTAATATTTTTAAAAGAATTACCTCAAAAAATATAAAGGTGAAAATTTGACAAAGTGTGGAAACTCAGTAGGATTTTAGTTGAGGAACAACCTTATTAATTTGTAACATTTTCTCTATTCATCCTTATGACATAGCACTTAGACCATAAAGAATAGACATAAACTTGATTATCATTATGTGATCATTTCCTTAAGATGCTACCATACGTGCAAATGTTGATAACATCATCATATGTGCTTAGCCATATCTTATCAAGATAACCATGTGAGAAAAGGAATTCAAAGTACACACACAAGTCTATTCAAATCAACACCTTTGTCATTAATGCATGATATCACATGCTGCCTTTGACATCAATGACAATTCTTCAGACCTCAATGACTATGCCCAATAATAATATGCTCTTGGCGTAACCCATCTTATTCAGCTAAGATGCTTACCACACTTGTTTCACCTTTGAAATAGGTCCTCATACATGTTACATGTAAGAACCACATACTACATAGGTCGATCAAAGCCTCATTACCCCCAAACCATGATTATGTCTTGGTGAGACTTAAAACCATTAGGCCTTCATACTCACATGTTACATGTGAGATTACTTAGACCACATTCATCCTTAATCAATACTTCAAACATATTTATAATATCCCCTTTCTCACTCTTACATGGTTCCATGCCAACTGGAATACAAACTCCACACTTGGACCTACCAATTAGGTCTCTTAGCTCTTTAGGTCTTCATACATAGAAAACATAGTCTCAAACTTCTAAACTAACTACTCAAATATTTCACATAACCATATGATTATATCACATGGGTGAACCCTTCAGGACCTTACATATACCTCCATGTGCTTTAGACACATCAACACATATTCTAATCACTTAAAATAATGTACACAAAATGACCACCCTTCAGGACCTCAGATATACCTCCATGTGCTTTAGACACATCAACACATGTTCTAAGCACTCAAAATAATATACATAAAATAACCACTTAGATTGGTTATATATAGTAAAAATATAGTCAAACTATTTTAAATTTCCATATCTGATCAAAGGTATATCATGAAAACCAATGCTTCTCATAATCCTTAGAGACTTATAGAACATCTCCATGCTCATTTGCTTCTTCAACTCTTCGCAGGACACCTTCAACTTAACTCTACAAGATGGTCACTCAAACTACCAATGGATTCAACAAGCAAAATCAATTTATACATCTTTATTCATACATAATATCGATTGGTCAAACCTCCAAATACCATAAAAATCATCCACATGGATTCCAAAATATTTTCCAATATCTAGTACATTGTAAAACATCTGAACATCATTAAAATAATCACAAATATCCTTCTCAAGTTACTTGTAGAACATAGTCAAACAGACAGTCAAATTTGGACCTTCATAAATTTTACTAGACATACTTTAAGATCTTGAAATTAGGTTCACTGGTTGCGCCATGGAGTCCTCTTCAACTTTTATTTTTCAAATATTTAAATGAAAATGGTCACATTTAAGCTTTGACCACTTTCCTCGCATCTCATATCATTGATACTTATATTAAGCATGCACCATTGATCTCAATTTTAAGGAACTCAACCTTTATTAATCATCACTCATCATTGGATCTTCATCTTGATTATTTGACTTAATGCACTTTATCGATCACCTATACTTAGCTCGATCTTTATCTGTGTTAAACATTGGACACCTTGAAATCATCTGACTCAATATACACTATTCATTTTTTTTAAAACAATCACTCATTATTAGATCTTGGAAGAAGCTCAATCTTTATCTCTAATTGATGTTAAAATTTTAACACTTTTCCTCATCTCACTACTTCCTGACATCTTAGAATGAACTCACTCTGTTGATCCTTTTTTACGGAGCTCAATCTTTACCCAGTTTAAGCATTGAACACTTGACCTCTTTGAATTTATTTACACTATATATCTTCATTTTAAAATTAATTTTGAACCATTATATCTCCATCCAATCCTAATATTTAACATCATGAAAAATATACTAAGTATGGGGACCATTGCTTATCTTCCTAGAAGGCTAACTTTGGACCTCAATAACTTTTATTATGCTTAGATACATGATTTAAAATTTGGACCATATGATCTCCTTACATAGGATAATCTAACCATATATAAATATTCTCCTCAAACTTTTGCACAAGTGAGATATAACTCCATTAATCTTCTCACTCAAATTTTATATACTACAGAGCCAAATACGTCAAGAACTGTCTGGAAGGTCAACTTTGCACATGCATATATTTTGATGCACTTCATCGTATGACCTAAAAATTAGAAAAAATCAAATAGGTACAAAACTAAACAAACCCATATGATTATTTTCTCCTCACATCATCACATGTGTGATATATAACAACATCAAAATTCCTACTTAGCTTTTCTTACCACATTGCAAATTTGGCTAAGTATGGGAAAACACTGTCAAATTACCTAGGACCCTAACTTTGCACTTAAATATATTATGTTTCAAATTATCATATGAATTTAAATTTGGTGAATATACAATAGGCACAAATTTTATCACAACCATATGACCAAATCCTCCTAACTCATCCACACATGATAATGGTGATGTCAGCAAACTACATACTCAGATTTTCTACCACTAGACCCAAAATATCTAGATGAAAATAATGATCAACCAGATGAAAACACTCATGCACACAAGAATTAAAATCATTCTTGAATTCTTATATGACGCATTTCACATATTTAAATCACCACACTCATCCCTAAACATCTCTAACCATGCCAAAATTAAATATCAACCAAACATACTTCAAGCATACTAGGACAAGCATGTTGCACACTTTATCATTGTCACTTAGAATATCAAGGCAATTCATCCACTCACTTGGACACATTCATTTCATTACTATGACATCATTGAAAACTCTCCAATAGTACTTGTCTACCTTCTCCCCTTCAAATGAAAGGATAGTAGAAGAACATATCAAATCTTTCAAGGATACTCTGAGATTAATGAAGGTCAGCCATGATGATGTTGCATGCAAGATGTTACCATTTAATCTATATGATTATTATTATGATTAGTATCTTAATTTGTAGGAAATTTCTATCACCTCATATAATTAATGCCAAAATACTTTTACATAATTTGGGAAAGTGACTAATCCAATCCTTGTGTATCAACATTTCACTAGCATAAAGAGAGAGCCCAACAAGTTAATTTGGGTCATTAATGTAATATTTTAAAATATGTACACTTATTTAAATGTCATGTATAATTTAGACAAAAATTTATCACTTGAAATATACAAAATGCTCTAGATCCCATTATTATAGTGTTTTTATGAAGAGCTAGCATAACCAATACTTTAGCTTTGGCATATCAATAAGTTATTAATATCAACAAGCATCTTAATCCATAGATCAATCCTCATAATTTAAGAGGAAAAATTTTAAACAATGGTTTCCCATATTTGAATCCAACTCCCCATGCTAATCAAAATTCCCTGCATTCAACCAGAATCTATTGTACACTCTACCTCTCATGACATAGAAAATAAAAAATTAGAATTATGGGTTCCTGAATAATCAAGCATAGAGGAACAACCATCTACAAAAATAACAAAATTAAATTTTGGCATACACCAACACAATAGTCACTCAGGTTTCTTACTCCACCAAAGCTAAATTGGATTCTATACAAAGAATGGTCAATAAATTGAGCAACAACTTCCTAAATATGCAAAAAAGAATGGGTAATACCACTAATTATAATTATAAAATAGACCCACCATTGATGTAGAAAAATAATAGTCTAATAAGCTACCAAAAAATAATATCATGGAGATAACTCTATCTAATTGGTGTAGGGTTCACAACACATCACATCATACGGAATTAGATTGTGTAGAGTTTTATGTAGCCTTGCAAATCTTTCAGAGGGAAATGATTAGATAATACCAAATGATGAATCCTCTAGATCTCCCTTATGAATCTAGCCCTTTAAGTTTAGATATGATCCTTAAAAATTATGAGTTTACCTTCCCTAGTGAAGATGACAACATTCCAAAATATAATTATGATGAAGTATAAGCATTTCATTAGTTCAATAGGAATAATTACAATTTGAGGAATATGTAGCCTCTCACCACTTCTACTCCTACCAATAATATAGTTATTCTCCTAAATCATAAAGTAGATAGTAATCCTCCTCCCCCAAAAGAGAATGAACACCCTCAACATAGAGAAAATTAGAGAAAGGGAGGACATAATATTATTGAGGATATGAAGAAGATCAAGGTAAATATCACTCTTCATGAATGGCACAAATTTCAGAGTAGAAGGAGCTCTTATGGAAGTCTATCACATGAAACTCTATTGTATAAAAGTCTAAAATAGCTAATAGAAATGTTATATACAAAATTAAACCTAAGGTTTCCCCTTTATTGATAACCATTTAGGCATTTATCAAAAACATACACACTTATTTAGTAGATTCCATAGCTTTAGCTACTATGATGTCAACCTTCATTTTCCAGAAGTTGGGTTTAACCCCAAGCCCATCTAAGAGGATTGTTTCATAAATGAATAAAATAGCAGTGCCTATTTTTGGATAATTTAATGATGTAAGAATCCAAGTTGCATCATAATCTTGAGTATAAATGACTACCAAGTTACTAGTAGTAGATATTCTTGAAGGGTATGGGATACTATTGAGTAGAGATTGGTATAAAATGCTCAATAGATATCTTTCCACATGATTATTTTATATTTTGCTATCATGTAGAGTTATTTCTAACTAGATCAAGATCAAGTGAGATCTAAGGATGAAGAACCCTATTACAAAGTAAAACACTACTAATGAATAAGTATGTTACAAGTTTCATAGTCTTAGAATTTACACATTTACTATGAAGTATGAAATGTAGGAAGAAGTGAAGGGACCTTATCAATTATGGACCCTATATTTTGATGGATTGAGATCTAAGCAAGGATCAATTACTGGTATTGAATTGGTCGGTCCACATAGACAGAAATACTTAGAACATACAAGTTCTAGTTTCCATACACCAATAATAGAGCAGAGTATGAGGCCCTAATTTTGGGATTATAGTTTCCCATAAAAAAACAACATCAAGGAACTATTGGTATATAAAGCCTCAAAACTCATGTTCAACTAGGTATGAAATAAGTACCAATAAAAATTGTCATATTTAAAGAAGTATAAGCATATAGCCTAAGATTTAATTGACTCATTTGAGGCTTTTAATATAGAGTCCATTCCAAGAGAACAAAACCAAGATGGTGATTTACTAGTCACTTTAACAAAAAAATTGGCACCCCTACAGGAGTCAAAAGTGCAAATGTTTTCCATTAAATTGGTACCTTTTTCATTAGTGACAAACAATGTTGAAAATTTTCAAGTGTTTGATGATGATCAGTAAATCATCCAATTTTTAACCAATTATAGATATTTTGAGTCCCAGATACTTGATGATGAGGAGAGACGCCATGGGTTCCATGAAGAATTAGATGAAAAGGATATCATCCAACTAAAATAAAATCATCTCCCCTTGGGGATGGTACTTTTTGAAAGAGATTTTGATATGGATCCTCAATCATAGTAACAAATACATCTCAAGGTTAATGAATCTGAGTTCAACTTAGAAAATGTGGGTGATGAAAGGAATGCACACCTTGTTAATATTACCTTAAGATGCACCTCAGATGAAAGGCAAAAGGTCAAGAAATTGATCATCATGTATAAAGATGTAATTACATGGACCTATGATGAATTAAGGATATTCAATCCTAAATTCATCACCCATAAAATTCCACTCAAGCCATATCATAAACCATTTAGGCAAAGGCAAAGTTTAGTTAATCATATCCTAGAACCATTGATCTAGAAATAAGTATAAAGGTTTATAAGTTCTTGAATAGTCTTCCCTATCAGGGACTCAACTTGGGTGGCTAATTTAGTTCTAATCAGGAAGAAGAGCATCAAAATCAGGCTGTATGTCAACTTCAAAATATTTAAAAAAACTTTTAAGAAATATAATTATCCTTTGCACTCCTTAGATTAGGTGATACAAACTATGAGTGGTTATGGAATGATTTCTTTCTTAGATAATTTTTTAGGATATAATAAAGTATTAATAGAATCAAAGGATAGGATGAAAACTGTGTTTATTACAAAATGGGGAACTTATGCATATAAATGAATGCCATTTAGGTTGATCAATGTTGGAGATAATTTTTAGAGAGCCATAAATCATGCAATCTATGGACTAATATGCAAATGCATAATTATATATATAGATGACTCACTATTTTCTCTAAAAATAGGATTGATCATATTGATCATCTCCAGTCCATTTTTTGAAAGGTGCAACAATTTTGGCATCTCACTAAACCCCAAGAAGAGTATATTTGTCATTACTAAAGGCAAGTTATTGGACCACATTATCACAAAAAATGGGATCACCATTGAACCAAATAGAATTCAAGGAATTTCTAAAATAATATTCCCAAATAGCAAAAAGGAGTTGAATTCCTTCTCTAGGAAGATTAATTCAATGAGAAAATTCATATCAGGGTTTGCACAAATTGTCAGCCCCCTAAATGCAATGTTCAAAAAAGATGCTAAATTAAAATGGACACCTAAAGCTAAGAATTCCTTCCAAGATATTAATAAGGCTATATCATAGGCCCTAGTGTTGGTAAGCCTAAACTTTACTAAGGAATTTTTCCTATATTCATTTTCTTTGAAGCATACCATTATTGTTATACTTATGTAGAAGTGGGAAAAAGGTGAACACCCTATCCCTTTTATGATCACTAAATTAAAAGATGTAGAGCTTACATACTCCCTGATTGACAATAAATTTTTTCCCCTTATCAAAGTAGTCAAAAATTTCAAACACTACATCCTTAAGAATAAAACCATTGCTATTGTACTGATGTTAGTGTCAAGCTTACACTAGGACAAAACAAGTTGGGAGAGCATAGGTTAAAATGGATGGTAAAATTACAAGACTTTAATATTGAGATTAAAATTTCTAATATCTTTAGACGACAAGGTATTATTCAGTTGATGACTAAACTAAACCCATGCATCGCCATCAAAGAATTCTACCAAACATAGGTTTCTCAAGAGGATTGGTATTCATGTATTATTCAATTCTTACTCACTAGAATATGTCCCCTAAAACTCAAGAGAGAGCAAAATAGAGCCTTAAGGCTCAAATATAAAAATTACATGATCAAGAAGGTCATACTCTATAGGAATAAATATGAAAGCATCTATTTAAAGTGTGTGTCACATGAAGAAGCCCAAGAGATTATAAAAATCTTTATCAAAAGATTGGTAATGACCATCTATCTAGCAATACCACAGCCCATAAAATACTTAGAATGGGATATTATTAGCCAACAGTCTTTAAGGATGCTCACTTACACATAAGGACATGCCATGAATGTCAGATCTCGATGAAAAGAGAGGTATACATAATAATTACCCTATAGCATGTGATTGAGGGTAAGCCATTTAACCAATGGGGCTTACATTTCATTTATGTCATCAACCTAAAATCTTTGGCTAGATAAAAATTTGTGCTCACTACTATAAATTATTGCACTAGATGGATTGAGGTAGCATCCACCAAGAACTCAAGGGCATAAGATGTGATCAGTTTCCTTGAAAAGCATATCAAAACTAGGTTTGGCACACACTTATTTCCTTGGTTTTTGATAATGGGCCAACATTTCAGTTAGCTGAGTTTACAGAATGGGGCCATAATAATTAGATCACAATTAGATCATCCTCTAATTATTACCTATAAGGCATTGGATTGATTGAATCAACCAACAATAACTTCATTGATGATATCAATAAATTTGCTATGGATAAGCCTAGAAAGAGGAATATCTTGATAAAATACACAATCTAGGTAGATCAAACTTGGTACAAGTAGGCCCTTAAAGCCTCACCATATCTACTATTTTATGGGAAATAGTCAATGTTCCTAATCATGTTTAAGTTACCAATATATCAATTTATGTAGGAATACATGGATCCTAATGAGAAGATGGAGTCTAGATTGTTGGATATCATATAAATAGAAGATTTATGAATGAAACATTAAAAAACTTCAATAGACATCAAGACATATTCAAAAGATGGTATGATAATAGAGCAAAATCTTTAAAAAATAATATTTTTGATTATGACCTGGTGTTTCTATGGGACAAAGCCCATGAAAATAAAGGAATGCATGACAAGTTCACCCCACTACAGATAGGACATTATCATATTTCTAAGATCTTGGTTAATGGTGCTTTTTATTTGAAGGACCTCTAATGTAATGAATTGACACATCCAGTTAATGCATAGTTTTTGAAGTATTAATTCATGGATACTCCATCTGGAGAGGTCTATGAGTAACAATAGATGTTTTGGTAGAGGTATGGGTAGGATATATTTTATTTATTAAGTTAGTTTTTTGATTTAGTTAGAATAATTTATGCTTTCTAGATTAGCCATTTTTTCTTTTTTTAGTTTACTTTGCTTAGTCTAGTGGTTTTTTAGGTAGTTTCTTGATTTCTAGAGTAGTTTTCCTTTGATCTCATAGAAATATAATTAATCACTTCTATTATAATCTATAAATAGCCTGGGTATTTTGAATCCAACGTGAATCAGTGAGTATTACACCTTGTACATTAGAATTCCTAACCAGGTAAGCAATGAGAGAATTAATCATGATGATGTTATGAAGCAAATTATTTCACCAACTGTATAAAATTTTCTCCCATAACTCCATGAAAATTTAGAAATATTTCCTTATCTCCTTAGATATAATGCACATTAAAGTTTAATACTTGTTTTGGGTAATAACTATTGATGTGATTAAAGTTGATAGGGACATTCTAATAGCACCATCTCAAGGTGGTCACCTTATTTATTTTGTTAAAAAAAATATGTATAATCCAAAAATCCAAAAGAAAATAAAAGTGGATTAAAAGCCTGCATGATGAAATAAGATCAATGTATCATGCATCAAAGAAATTTATGATGAAAGTAAGAATAGGTGATCAAAATTATCTCTATCAGGGCTATGGATGCCTGGATGGCATCAAAGCAATGCCTAAGTTCCCTAAATTTATGCTAGATTAACACCTAATCAAAATGAAATCTACAGTTCATCCCATGTCTTTTCTAAAATCCACAGATAAGGAGAAAATATACCACTTAAACACACACTAGTCCAAGGTATGAGTAAAGTAAGTATGTTGTATTGAGTTATTAGGAGTTTGTTTCATATTTTTGATCTAATCATATCTTTTATAGTATGGTTCATGACTGATATTGGGATTAAAAAATAATAGATTTTGGGTTATTTAAACTCAAGATTAGTCACCCCTATGAGTCTCCATTTTTTGTATTCAACACACCCCACCTTGGATTTTTATTTTAAAAATGGGGACCCCTTTCTTGTTTTTACAAGATTTATTTATTATTTGGACTATGCATGTGTGTTTGGCTAGTTTTATTATCTTGTAAATTGGAGGTTTTAAACTTTGAATCACTATTGGTTACACCCATTTCCAATAATAATAACTCCTTGAAACTAAGCTATTAATGGAAATTTTGTAAGTTTGCTATGTATGATAGATATTTGAGTTTATTTATTTGGGTTATTTTATTCATATTTACTTATTTAGATTCATTTTATTCAGTATTATAGACATTTTTTGTCATTACCAACTTTTTGACTCCAAAAAATTTTAGGTCTTTAGCATTTTAGTCATCAAGAACTTTCCAGTCGACATCTTTTCATTCGATAACTTTAATTTAGATCATTTTGGTCTTCAAAAGGTTTTGGTTTTAAAGAAATTTATCTTCATTAGATTCTCTTTAGAAAATTTTCTCAAGAACTTTATCTATGATGACTTCCTCCTGAATGACAATCTCTTCAAAGAACATTTGGTTTTTATGAACTTTATCTTTGGTGACTTTCATTCAGAAACTTTTGGTTGAGAACTTTCTCTTTGGTGAATTCCCCTGAAAAATCCTCTTGAATTAATATCTCTAAAGAACATTTTGGTCTTTGGGGTATTTCATTCAGAACTCTAGGCTCACCATATCACATCATTTGACCCAAATGTAAATATCGACCCCCTGACTCAAACATATATAGACAAGTGTCAAAAATGGGAGTAACACTATGGCACCTCAAATGAGTAAGCCTCCTACATGGCATACCCACTAAGCCTATGTTTTCAAATTTGAATTTAATGAAGGTGAAGAGATCATAGACATTGGTGATTAATGGCCATGAACTGTAATGAATGCCAAAATCTATGACATCAAGATATTAACCAAGCTCACATAATTTGATTATCATTGAGCTTTATTGGAAATAGCCTTATATCATTTCAAATCCCTAACTATGTTTAATAATTTTTAATTTATGTAATAGAGTTTGAGGCCACCATTTTTGAGATCTCTCATCACACTAACATTAAGAACCAGTAATGGATTCTTCATCTAGGGCATACAAGGGATCTTAAACAACATCTAGGTACTCTATTAAGAATTTGATAGAATACTTAGATACATTTTTTAATGCAACAATGTTTGATGGTCTCTACACTAATTACTTGGATCTATGGGATATCATAGAGAATGTCAACCCATTTGATTGTGAGGAAAACATATCCACAAAAGAGAAACATGTTACAGTTGACTTAATGCCCTTCAAATGCTAGGCACTCCACTATGCAACTACTAAGCTAGAATTCATGACATGCATTGACTTATTATGAGACCTATTATTTGAAGGGAAAATTCTAGATAGTGGTTTCTTATATTATGTCAACAACATCATAATTATTGCATATATTAAGTAATGCATTCATGACGTATTTATGTTTGCCCATTCTAGATGCTACATTTGATTTGCACAATGTAGTTTGTTGGAATAAAAAAAATAACATGGAAAAAACATTAAGGAAATGGATTCTCCCAATTGAGGCCTTCATATTAAAGGAAACTACCAAGAACCCCATCCCCACCACCTAGTTCTATATGGAAATTCCTATTGGCATGACATTGTGTTGTCCCCCAAAAATATCTGTCATTTTTTGGACAACATTTGAACTATTTTGGCCCCAAAGGCCAAAATTATCTCTTCCCTTCCCACAAATTGTTCTGTGCATTCAAATTCTCCATTTTTTAAGCTTTTTAGAAAACTACGGACTCTGCAGGCCCATTTCTATGAACTCTGCATGCCCATTTCTATGGACTCTGTCAGTTTTACGAACTCAAATCTATGGACTCCCCCAGTTCTATGAACTCATTTCTATGAACTCTATAGGGTGGAACTACAGACTTCATAGATGGTTTTTATGAACTCTACCAGCTAGATTTCTATGGACTCTTTCAAAGTTAGAGAAAACTACATACTTGGTTTCTATGGACTCTGCAAGCAGACTCAAATTTATAGAATCTCAAGACCTCAAAACTATGGACTCTGTAGGCCAGTTTCTCACTTCTAGGAACTCCCCCAGATATATGAACTCATTTCTACAGACTCTACAAGAAAGAAATAGGTTCAACACTTAGTCATTTTTTCAATTGAGAAGTTCAAAGGGGTCTTCCAAGAGCCTGAAGGACAAGGGCCCTTGCAAAGGGCACTTGAAAACCAAAGTGGACCATTGCAAAAATCTGAAAGGTGACTTTGGAGCTCAAAAAACCCTTGCAAAGGGTAGGTGGGGAGCAAGTGGACCGATTCAAAGGCCGAACGAGTAAGGGAATTCCTTCAGAAAAGTTCCCGTAGCAAAGTTGTAAAGGAACAATTCCTTCAGACAAAAAGTCCAAAAGAATTCCTTTAGACTTTTGTCTAAAGGAAATAAGCCTAATGGAAAGCAAAATTCTACCGAATAAAAATAAAGGCCCAGTGGGAAGAAATAATGAAGGAAGGAAAGGAACAATTCCTTCAGACTTTTGTCTGAAAGAAAAGCCTGAAGGATAAACCCCACTGAAGAAAAAATCTTGAAGGCCATTCGAAGACCACCCAAAGGGTATGTGCCCTTGCGGGGGGCTCTCACCAAGAAAAAGGGACCTTTCTCAAGACCCCGAAGGGTAGGTCCCCTCTGGGAAGGACAAAACAAGAATGCCAAAGGAATTGCCAAGGAGATTGACGGGCCTACAGACGTCAAATTTGAGCACCATGAACTGGCTGTTGAGATCCAGATGTCTAGTGACGTCCCCAAAGATGTCAAATTTAGGGTAACAAACTAGACATTGGTTTCCTAATGATGATGAGCTTGAAGACATAAAATTCATGGAAATGAAATAGCCTTTGATCTTTGAAAGCTGGAACATGAACCCGAATGCAAAATGCCAAAATGTCAAAGGGAAGAACCGCTAATGGAAGTGTAAGGAGCCAACAAGACTAAAAAAGATAGCCTGAGAGCTCAGATCACACAGATAAGGATGAAATACAAAAAGGAAAGGGGGAATGATAGAGAAAGATCAAAAATATCTACACATAAGATATGTTTCTAGAAGGTAAAGTAACCCACCAGGTGGACATTGGAAGAGCACGAACATTTAATGTCATGGCCTATTTTTTTGCATCGAGTAAAGCAAATAGTTGCATGCACATCAGGAAACACATTAGGCAGCCCATATTAAAGACTAATGCTTGATTTTAGCATAGCCCATGGACAAAATTTAAAATGCATTAAAGGCATTGAATGCATCATAACACATTTTTTGTGAAATGAAGCGCCCAAGTCTTTCTTGGAGCACTATATATTGGACTCTCTCTTATTTTTTTGGGATCTCTCTCTCTGTAATTAGAAATGAAACTCTACCCAAATTAAAAGACATTATTGAGACTTTGAGCTCAAATTGTTGATCATATTTCGTTAATTAAATAAGAAAATAAGTGACTTTTTAGACTTTGTGCTGGAATAGCTTGGTTGTTGGGGAAATTATTCTTATGTCTATTTCCTTAATATGTTTTTTTGTCCATTTGATTAAATAAGCAGAATTAGTGAAAGTGATCAGGAAGGTATCTTGAAGCTAGTTGTGGAGAGACTTTGTGCTACCACAATTGTCTTTAGTTTGTCTATTTTTCTATTCCTGTGTAAAGGATCTTAAGACGACTTTGTGCCCTCATTATCCTTTGTATTCTATTTCAATGTAAAGGACCTTGGGATGAATTTGTGCCCTCATTATCCTTCGTATTTCACTCTTTGGTAGTTGAGGTGGAGACTTTGTGCTAGATTTCATCCTGTTGTGTTACTACGTCTTTTTATAGTTACTTGTCACCACCTGAAAGGTTCCTTTTGTCTGCTGAACAACACTTCTGAAAGAAGAAGAGTGTCTTTTATCATTTCATCGGGATTTCTCCTTTGATTTTTGAACATCATCTCTAAAAAAATAGAGATGAATGGTTTATCCTACCCTTGAGTGTTATTTTATGTTTATATATATAGTATATAGCTCCTACATATCTATAGGGAACCTCCCCTTGATGAGAGGAGAGATTTGTCCCCTTTTGATGTAGTAAACCTGCACATTTGGCTAACCAATTTCCCTATGATTTGGTTGAAGAGACCTATTTTACTCATCAATTAGCTGATTGACAAAATATTCACCCAACAGTTTTTGGTGACTCTGTTGGGGATGAACATGCAATCTGAAGCCTTAAGTTTTAGATTGAAGTAATCCCTACCCTTATTCATTATAGACTCTTGCGAATCCATTCTTTATCTTACCCATTATCATTATAGCCTTACCATCTCCCTCCACCTCCATGCCAACTGGGATAAAATGTGCAGTTTGAAGCCTCAAGCTTCAAGCTAAAGTATGGTTAGTTCTTTCCCATTTTTGTTTTAAAATCTGGCAACTCCACGCTATATGCAAAGCCAAAGGGATAAAGGTATTTTTGACCCTATATTCAAGTTGGTATAACAAATTAATTCTAATATATTTCCTTTACCTTCTCACCTCTAATGAACCAGGAGCTTTCCTCCTACTAAAGTCAAGTCTCCATTACCAGGTAAAGCATCCATTTCTACTATTAATAAAGCTTTGTCAATACTTACCCCTCTGAGATTTGTTATCCCACCTTTCCATAGCCATACAAATGCAGTTCAAGGTCCTTGGGGTAACTCTTTTGGCCCACTCAATTTAACTACACCTCTACATGAGCTACCATGTAGTTCAAGGAAAAATTTCCCCAAATTCTATGGTGATGGGAAGGTTCATCCTGACGAACATATTTTAGCCTTCAACATAGCCTGTGGTGTAATAGGAGTGGAATTTGAGGATGTGACAGTCAGGATTTTCATAAAAACACTACAATGTGCTACTGCAAACTAGTTCTACCATCTGTAGGCTAGATCAGTGACTGACTGGAACACCCTCAAAGCCAAGTTTGAAGCCAGATTCAAACCTATAAAAGATTCACATGCCCTGTTGGCTCAACTCACACAAATGAAGAAGCCTCATGAACCAATGAGGGATTTCATAGCCAAGTTCAAAAAATTAAGGAATAAGATTCTTGCTATTGCTTAGCCAACACTTAAGAATCTCAAATGTTTCTTCATCAACTCTTAGTTGCCTGAAGTAAGTTTTTTGTTGAGACATGTTGGCCAAATAGACCTTGCTACAGCTTAGGATTTGGCCATTGAGGTGGATTATGACCTTATCTTGGTAGGAAAGATAAGGAGAGATCCAAATAGAGGTAAATCCTCTTCATATTTTGAATATCCATCTATATGTACCACTAATCCAATGGTATAGAAGCTGGCAAATGAGTTGTTAGCTCTCAGGAAGCAAATGGCACAAGGGATATCTTTAGCTCCTTTGTATAGAGATATGTCAAGAAGGACATTCACCAATCAGTCATACTAAGGCAACACTACCAAAAATCAAGGATAGCCAAATTGTCTTCCTCCCCCATAGGGGAAACTTGCCATTGAAGCACCCCCAACCAATTCAGCAGTTGGATATCTTGAAATAGAATCTAATTTCTATTTCTAGCCTGAATTGAATCAAGAAAATGACATTGATCTCCTTACAGAAGGCCAAGAAGAATTAGCTGGTAACTCCAACATCAGTTTCCTAAATTATCAGGATGAATCCAGAGGTAAAGGTGAAGCAGTTGATGGATCATATGATGTATTCCCCTGGTCCCAGAACTAGTGAGCCCAGCAAGCTGATAAGAGAAAAATAGGGGAAATTTCTCAGCCTGCAATCTCAATTGCCAAATGAGGAACTTCTCTACCTTTCTAACCAAAGGAACCTGTGAGTAATAAAAAGATAAGTACATCAAGCATTCCTCCATCTTCAACTTCAATTTCATAGACTAGTCCTCCCCCTCCTAAAAACTAGAAATATGAACTACCTTCCTCTGGTCCTATTCCATTTCAGTCATTTGACATAATCAACCATGTCAAGAAGACCAAAATTCAAATGTCTGAATTTGAATTCTTGCAATCCAATCCCAAGTAGCTGGATAGGTTAGTTCAGTGTGTGAAGAATAAAGTTGTCCCTATAGGACAAGATTCTAAGAAGGTAACTCATGATTCCCCAAAGAACATGCTCATACCAAACAATCTTGTCATACTTCTCTAGCTGCCCTTGGGAAAATAGAGCCTTTATATGTTTCCCTATTGATAAATGGTCACAAATTGAGAAATTACATCATAGAGTTAGGTGCATCTGATAATGTCATGCCTACCAAGGTGGTAAAATCTCTTGGACTCATGCTAACCAAAACCTTTGGGAGATGTTTCTCCATGGAGAACAAACAAGTACCTCTACTGGGACAAATCAAGGATGCACAATTTGCATTTGCATCATTCCCAAACAAAAGAATCAAGATGACAATCCTAGTGGCTGGCATTCCAGCCTCATACAACATTCTTTTGGGGTGAAATTTCTGCAAGGATGTTGGAGAATTGAGCATGGACCTATCTGAGGCAAGGATCCCTGTCAAAGGTGTTATGAAGAGGTTGTTCCATAAAAAGGAAGTAAAATATGTTGTCACTCAAACATCAGCACCTGAAGCTTAGATTTTATTTGAGTCTTTAGGCAGGGGTAATTACTTCTTATCCATAGAAGATGTTCATGCTTCTGCAGATGAAAGTCCTGTAGGTGGCAATCTGAAAATTGATTCAAACTAGACATCAAAAGAATTGGTAGGGCACAGTACAGATAAAAAAGCATCTTCCACTTCTAATGAGGAGAAATATAATAAAAGATCAATTTTTGATGATGTTTGAATCTTGGAATCTGATGGCAACAATTATTCTACCCATGCTAGAGCTAGGACTATTTTGATATCTCATCAAGGAGATATTTTTACTTCATGCAAGTTGTAGTTCAGCAACACCAACAACACAGTTGAATGTAAATCTCTATTCCTTAGATTGAAGGCTGCTCAAGACTAAGATGTCAAACTCCTTCACACCAAAGGAGATGCTAAACTTATGATTTGTTAGAGGTCTGAGGGGGACAATCAAAACATGTGATGGACTGAACTAGAAGAATAGCAAGCTATGGTAGTAGACCATACTACTACACACCAAAGTCAAAAAGAGGAAATCTTTTCCAAGAGAGCAAGGATTTATGGTTTTTAGATTGGAGACCACATCTTTCCATGGGGCAAGAAGAGAGAACCAAAAGGAGTACACAAGAAATGTGATTCTTGGTGGAGAGTTCCATTTGCCCATCACCAATTTTGGGGATAAAATGGTTTCTTGCTAGTTTATCAGGATGGAACAATGAGCAGTGTCTAAATCACTTCAATTCTTGAAGTATCAGATAAGTTCACCTATACATATGTATATTTGTATAGTCTTTAGTTCTATTTTGTGCTTTTCATTTTCATTTTTTGGAGCCTTTATTTTTGGGTAGCATGACTCCATAGCCCAATGGCACACTTCAAGGCACTAGAGATTCTAGTTTCTACTCCCCTTAGCTATTTCAAGTTTTCAACTAAAGGAAGTTCCCCAACTAGAGCTAGTTGTTGTCCCCCAAAAATATCAGTCATTTTTTAGACAACATTTGAACTATTTTTTCCCCACAGGCCAAAATTATCTCTTCCCTTACCAAAAATTGTTTTGTGCATTAAAATTCTCCATTTTTCAAGCTTTTTAGAAAACTAAGGACTCTACAGGCCCATTTCTACGGACTCTACAAGCCCATTTCTACAGACTTTATAGGCCATATCTACAGAGTCTACCAGTTCTATAGGCTCAAATCTATGGACTCCCCCAGTTCTATGAACTCATTTCTATGAACTCTGTAGGGTGGAACTATGGACTTCACAGATGGTTTCTACAGACTCTGCCAGCTAAATTTCTACAAACTCTTTCAAAGTTAGAGAAAACTATAGACTTGGTTTCTATGGACTCTACAGGCAGACTCAAATCTATTGACTCTCAAGACCTCAAAACTATGGACTCTGTAGTCCAATTTATCACTTCTATGGACTCCCCCAGATCTATGAACTCTGCAGGTTGGTTTCTACGAACTCTGCAGGAAAGAAACAAGTTCAACACTTAGTCATTTTTTCAATCGAGAAGTTCAAAGGGGTCTTCCAAGAGGCTTAAGGACAAGTGCCCTTGTGGAGGGCACTTGGAAACCAAAGTGGACCATTGAAAAAATTTGAAAGGTGACTTTGGAGCTCAAACAGCCCTTACGAAGGGTAGGCAGGGAGCAAGTGGACCGATTCAAAGGCCAAATGAGCAAGGGAATTCCTTCAGAAAAGTTCCCATGAAAAAGTTGTAAAGGAATAATTCCTTTAAACAAAAAGTCCAAAGGAATTCCTTCAAACTTTTGTTTGAAGGAAATAAGCTCGACGAAAAGGAAAAGTCCACTAAAGAAAAACAAAGGCCCGATGGGAAGAAAGGATGAAGGAAGGAAAGGAACAATTCTTTCAGACTTTTATCTAAAGGAAAACCCTGAAGGATAAAGCCCTTATGGGGGGCTCTCACCAAGAAAAAGGGACCTTTCTCAAGACCCTGAAGGGTAGGTCCCCTTCGGCAAGGACAAAATAAGAATGCTAAAGGAATTTTTGAGGAGATTGACGAGCCCACAGATGTCAAATTTGAGCATCATGAACTAGCCATTGAGATCTAGTCATCCGATGACGTCCCTGAAGATGTCAAATTCAAGGTAACAAACTAGCTGTTGGTTTCCTAACGATGACAGGCTCGAAGACGTCAAATTCATGAAAATGAAATAGTTGTTAATCTTTGAAAGTTGGAACACAGACCTAAATGCAAAAGGCCAAAATGCCAAAGGGAAGAACCATTGATGGAAGAGTGTAAGGAGCCAGCAAGACTGAAAGAGATATCTCGAGAGCTCAGATCGCATAGATAAGGATGAAATATAGAAAGGAACGGGGGAATTATGGAGAAAGATCATAAATATCCACACATAAGATATGTTTCTAGAAGGTAAAGCAACCCGCCAGGTGGACATTGGAATAGCATGAACATTTAATGGCGTGGCCCATTTTTCTACATCGAGTAAAGCAAACAGTTGCACTCACATCAAGAAACACATCAGGTGGACCATATTAAAGATTGATGCTAGATCTAGCATAGCCCATGGACAAAATTTAAAATGCATTAAAGGCATTAAATGCATCATAACACATTTTTTGTGAAACAAAGTGCCCAATTCTTTCTTGGAGCATTATATATTGGACTCTCTCTTATTGTTTTGGGATCTCTCTCTTTATAATTAGAAATGAAACTCTACCCAAATTGAAAGACATTATTGAGACTTTGAGCTCAGATTGTTGATCATATTTCATTATTTGAATAAGAAAACAAGTGACTTTTCAGACTTTGTGCTGGAATAGCTTGGTTGTTGGGGAAATTGTTCTTATGTCTATTTCCTTCATACATTTTTTATCCATTTAATTAAATAATAAAAATTATTGAAAGTGATTAGGAAGGTGTCCTGAAGCCAGTTGTGGAGAGACTTTGTGCTACCATAATTGTCTTTAGTTTGTCTATTTTTCTATTCTTGTGTAAAGGATCTTGGGATGACTTTGTGCCCTCATTATCCTTCATATTTTTTTTCTATGTAAAGGACCTTGGGATGACTTTGTGCCCTCATTGTCCTTTGTATTTCACTCTTTGGCAGTTGAGGTGGAGACTTTGTGCTACATTTCATCCTGTTGTGTTACTGCGTCCTATTACAGTTACTTGTCACCACCTAAAAGGTTCCTTTTGTATGTTGAACAACACTTCTAAAAGAAGAGGAGTGTCTTCTGTCATTTCATCAAGATTTCTCCTTTGATTTGTGAACATCATCTCTAAAAAAAGAGAGATGAATGGTTTATCCTACCCTTGAGTGTTATTTTCTTTTTATATATATAGTATATAGCTCCTGCATATCTAAAAGGAACCTCCCCTTGATGAGAGGAGAGGTTTGTCCCCTTTTGATGTAGTAAACTTACACATCTAGCCGACCAATTTCCCTATGTTGTGGTTAAAGAGACCTATTTTGCTCATCAGTTAGTTGATCGATAAAATATTGACCCAACACATTGTTAAACCAACTATTTGGCCACCCAAGCATTCATTTCCTTCATTTTGAGTGGGTTTCACTACTTGAACATATCATCACTTCATATCATACCTATGAATTGGGGGAGGTTATTAGTGCCCATATGTAAGAATTGATACTACATAAAGATAAGAGGCCCCAAGGAGGAAACTTATACATGATGTCATATCTTTTGGATGCAATCATGGGGACTGTCTATAAACATAATGGGGCTCTATGGTATCCAAACCCTGACTATATCAAGAATATAATTCATGGCTTCTACTCATTTGTCCATATTTATGCGTATGTGAGGAACATTTATATAATTGTAGAGAAGCTCTATCCTCGAGTGTGTATGGTAATTCATGTCCAACCTCTAGCTAGGGTATCCAAGAACATCCCAACTATGATCATATCTTTGGGTGATTATTTGTTGTACCCAATTATATTATTATCATGGTTTTTGTACATAAGTTAGACCCTTTTCATCTCCCCAAATTTGTCTTAGACAAAGTTGTTGAGTAGGAAATTTCCTTCTAATTATGGAATAGTATAGATGAGGATCTGACTAAGAAAAATAAGAGTACATTCCATAGCTCCCATCTCATAGTTAGGAGGATTCACTATACATATTTTAGGCACTTAAAAGAGGTTTGTAATTCAAGTAAGGCTTATGCCTTGGCTACTTTAACCCATAGGTATTAGGACCCCCATGGGAAAGTGTAACAAAAGGTTCATAATTTGGGTATGCCTTACAAAAATGAGCCTTTCAATCATGAATTTTTGTTCCTCAATACACAAGATGATGTAGAAGTAAAATAAAGGGTTGAAAATGCTTGTATCATTTAAGACTTACTTAGGGTAATCCAAGTAGATCCCTTCCTTATACTAGGTAAATCCAAATTTAAGATCCCACTACTAGGGGGATGGACATCATCTGATTTCTAGAGTGGCATACATTTATAGTAGCACAAGGCCAAAGCCAAGACCCTCAATATCCACCTATTATGTTGATAGCTACACAATAAGAGTAAGATCAACATGAAGGGGAGATATCAGCTATTGATATGCAAGAGGAAGAATAGGTTCCTCAATTTCAAATGTTTACTATTAAATTGAGGAAGATAAAGTAAGAACTATTTAAAGAGTCAATTCAGATGAAGGATAACACTATGGGGATGAAAGAGGGAATCATATGCATGGAATCCTATGATGAGGAAGAGATTGAACCTATTATGGTGGATTCAGTAACCATAACTTCCAATATGACTCTTCCCTCTCCTACCCAACAAGTGCCTTCTCATAAGGCTGAGAGGACTATAATATATTATAGAAGAAAATCTATGGCATAAAAGCCATAGATTCTATCCATAAAGATAACAATAAAAGAGTCACAACCTTCAATTTAAGGTGATTCAAGCCATGAAGTAGACAAAGAGGAGATATAAAAAGATAAGGTTCTAATATTTCAAGGGTTAAAAGGAAACACACCCCTTATTTGTGACCAATCAATTAAGGGTACTCTATTTATTACTCCACTTGGGCTTTCTCCAATTATGTCATTACCAAAAATTTCTTCTTTATCATTACAAATTTTCTCTACTTTTAATCATGAATTATCATTCCCTACTATGTCTATTTCCATTACACCAGTAACCACTCCTTTAGTCTCCACCTTTAATTCCACTACCACCAACCAATCCATCATCCAACTGTTAGCTTCTTCCACTCAATTAAGTTCACCAATGCCCTCATCAGAAGTAGTGCAAACCACAATAATGGTGGCCATTAAATATCTCCCAAGAAGAAACCAATCTAAATTGTTCATCCCATGCCATATCTAGGTAAGGTAGACTATTCCAAAATAATATGGCCTTTAATGCCTAAGCCAACCCATAAGATTGAGCGCATAAAAGACACCCAAATAGAGGCATGACCATTAAATCCATCAAAGATAACTCTTCTAGATTGGGCCAAGGAAGGAGCATAAAATTTTAAGAGTCCAAACATAAATATCACCAATCTTCCCACTATGAGCTTGCTCTTGACAAATTAACTAGCTCAATCCAAAGGGTAAGGAAGAGGAAGATATAAGAGAGCAATGGGTGAATCCTAATTCTAAAGAAATAGAAGATATTTACTCTCTTTCTAAAAGGCAAAAAAGAAATAAGGGTCATCCACTTTTATTGAGGAATTTGAGTCCTACATGGAGACCCACGCTAGAGCAATGTTATCCATTCATGAAGGAATAAAGAAGGAAAGAAAATAATTAGAATAAGACATGGAAACCCTAAGGGAATAACAACATGTAATATGTGTTCCCTCTAGGATAGAGTAAGATGAACAAAATGTAGCCTTAAAGCTATACAAAATTGTAGATGACATTCATTCTTTGAGAGCACAATTGGCTCCCCATGCAACCATAATAACAAAATTGTTTAAGATTATTAAAGAAGATGAGAAAAAAATTAATTTATTAGTTGTGTATACTACCAATAAGGCATTCAACCATTTGGATTTAATGACTCCCCTAGAAGAAACAAATACACTAAATCTAGTAGTCATTAGGACCCAAGAGGATCAAGAATGGGTCAATGTTGTTATTTTGGTTATTAAGATCACATAATAAGATAATCACATAGTGTAAATTTTAGATGAGATAAAAATTGACATGAGCACTAGATAACACTAGGAAGCTGGTGGCTAGGTCTTTTTTTGACCAAATGATACAACAAGATTAGGAAAATTTCAAGAAACATTTACAAGGACCAAATTTAAAATATATTGAGGCAAAATTGAGCTTGATGAGGAAGAAGGTAACTAAAGTGGAGGTCTTTCAGGTAGGCTTTTAAGCTACCAAAACTCAACATGCAAGGCTAGTGGAATAAGTAGACAGGGAAAATAAATCTCTTCTCATAAACATAAGTATATTACAGCCATAATATGCCAAAGGATACAAACATTATCAGGAGATTGAGGCCAAGAATATGTCTACTTTAGCACCACCTACTAGTTTAGTTTAAATTCCACCTAATGTGCCAATTACAAATTTAGTCCCTTCCATCTCAGCAAGTGCATCAACTCCTCATACTAGCTCAGCTCAAGTTACCACATCCATGTTGCTTACCACTTTAATGCAAGCTACTAGTTCATCACTAGCTTCAAATTTAGTTACCAAATTTTTTGTAACCACTAGTTCAACTCCAATCACTAGCTTAGCTCTAGTTATTAATTTAGTTTCAACCACAACCTTGAGTAGTGCCAAGCAGGAACTGAGTCAACCTTAATCAAAGTATAATTTTGTATAATTTTAAATGTAATGATTATTCATGGATACTTAAGTCTTGTTACATCCATGTTATAATTAAATAAATTATTTTTCTAGAATGTACACATTGCATGACTAATGTAATCTATAAGTTATGATATATAGTTTTGTATCGAACTAGCTTAGATTCTAGTTATTTTGATGTAAAATAAAAGTTTTGTTATACTTGGAAGTTGAGGTGACCCCTTCACCAAGTCTTTTAAATACATGAAGTTTTTCATCAATATATAGGAAGAAATCAAGTGATTGATTGTCATGAAACTGTGTTTGTTCTATCTTCTTCCTTTTATATGGTATTGAAATTTTAGTTTCTTTGTCTATATAATTTCAATAATTTTAAAGTGTGTTAATGCTACAGATGAATCTGGTTGTTTTAATTGATGAATATTGATCTTAGATGTGTTAAATCTATTGAAGATTGGTAAATTTCATTGGTTTAATTAATTAGTATATATTGAGTTGATAATGTGAGGCGTGTATGACTATTTCCTTCAGTATAGTCATTTATGAATGTGCTATAGCTACTCTAGACAAATTTCTAGTCTAAGCTATAACCTTTTAGATAAGGGTGTGCTACAACAACCCTAAGGAGAACAAATTTCAATTGAGATTACTAATCTTCCTATACTTTTTTTCCTAGACTGCTAACCATGCTTGTTCATGAGTGTGCATAACTACAAGCAACAAACATTGGTCTTGGAGATACTTGTCCACCAAAGAAATAGTCTTAAAAGTGAATTTTTACGAACACAAATCCTTCTTTTATGCCTTACCTTTCCCCTCTTTTGATTTTTATTTAATATCTATCCACCATAGAGTAAATTTCCAACTCACTTCTTTTTTGCTTTTTTCTATTAGATTTCACACATCCATCCACAAACTTGGTTAAACAATCTACAAGCTCAGCCTGTTATTCCACCACCTAGTTGTTTTAACCACATACCTACAACTTGTACCCTTGAGTATAACCTCATTTCCATATAGATCATAAAATGTTAGAGGCTACCTCATTCATTATTTTTTGGTGTACATAAAACCCACATCAACACATACAATTTGAAAAAATCATACATTAACATTCAACCGTGCATCTTGAAAATTTGAAACACTTTTCCATCACTAGTTTGCATTCATTCCAGAGTAAAAATTAAACATTTATTTTCAAACAAAAAAGTAATTTTTTGTTTGCATTCATATAATCATAAAATAAGTATTCAATAGTTGATTACATCCCTTTAAATTATTTTGCATTGGCATAATGCTCTTTAAAAAAGCACAAAAATAAATTTATCTTATTTATTTTTAAAATAAATTCTTTTTAACATAATTTTAGTTTATTTAATCACTTATAAAACATTAGTTTATAAACAAATAAATACCTTTTTTTTTGCATTCATATAATCATGAAATAAGTATTCAATAGTTGATTACATCCCTTTAAATTATTTTGCATTGGCATAATGCTCTTTAAAAAAGCACAAAAATAAATTTATCTTACTTATTTCTAGAATAAATTCTTTATAACATAATTTTAGTTTATTTAATCACTTATAAAACATTAGTTTATAAACAAATAAAGACCTCTTCACCTAGAAAAACACTAGCCTTTTGAAAAACTTTATCCAAAAAAATCAACAAAGCATACATTTATGAAAACAAAACTATCCATAATTTTTTTAAAATTAGAAAAAAAAACTAGAACAAACATCAAACATTAAAAAACATTTCCTTACCCTTAGATGATGCTCCCTAAACAAATGCATATATACATAACATGAGTGCTTCTATGCGTAGCTAACCCTGTCCCAAGTAAAAAAATTAAAGTGACATATATTGTGAGCTTTGACTACAAGTATCTCACTCAACACTATTGTCCAATTTAATGACTATCCAATTAAATATATTAAATTGACAAATAAGGTTATTTGAAGCCTAACTATCTAGGCAAATTCACCTCTTAGCTTGTTAAGCTGAGAAACTTCAAATCTAACCTAATTATTCATCCTCAGGTCTAGCCTTATCCAATTTTAATTAATTTATAAATGACATTTCTTGATCATTCCCAATTTAATATAATTAGTCAAATAACACAAAGGATTCAACCCAACTTCAACCCATTCAAGGAGAGAAACATAGACCAAGAACTATGTTATTTGGTTCTTTTATAATTAGGATACTCTTTAGATGTCATTAATTCTAAGTCTATCTTAAATGAACATTAAAAATTGGATGAATTATATTGGTATAGATAGTCTCATCCCTTGATAAAATTATCCCATAATCTCACTTTAGTAGTTCAACCAAACCAACTAGCTCATCATGTTCAATAATCATAAAATAGTCAACTAGACCAATCATCGACATTTGTACATCATTCTCTTCATTTGTCTTGTACAAATATTATGAATTCAATTGCATAAGGAAATACCATCACTTTCTATGTGTATAAATATGGTGAACCCAAAGTGAATTACTTGTCTTTTTATATTTTATCCTTTTATTTATTTTCTTTTGTTCATATTTTTTCATCTTTCATTTATTTTTTGGGTGTCTACACCTCCCCCCAAATATGTTTAGATAGGAATACGATAAGAATTTAGGCCTTTATGATTTTATAATAAATTTTCAATCCCAAAATAAAAATTCATTGTTTAGTTGGGTTAACACACAAAATCAAAATAATGAAAACCCATCTCTATCTTACATCTCTTCTCCCTTCATACTAAAAACCAAATCTCATGTGGTAATAAAAGAATTAGGGATTCCCTAGAGACTACTAGAGATTATTATAATTTAAATGAAATGACCTTAATTGGTAGGTGTGGATTTTATCCACACATTTAAACTAGACACCAATTTGACTTACAAATTCATGATGCTGAGAGAATGTAAAGATTCAATGAATGTAGTGAGAGAGTTCACACTATAGAATTGAGGTGAGATAGACTAAATTTACCCCAACCACCTTATAACACTAGTAAATTTTAATTCACATCACCTAAATAACCTAAGGTGACTCCCCATGAATCATCAAGTGTAAATTATTTCTTCTTGGGCTATCATCCTCTTCCCTCAGAGCCTCTCATGAGACAAGCCCCAAGCCTACCATTAATGATACTCCAAATGATCTCATCTCCACCTCAGTGGTATATATTTAATACTTTGAGAGCAACTAGGGTTATCCTCTAACTAACCCTTAAAATTAAATAATGGATTGAAATTTCAAAATTCAAATCCATTCCTATCTCACCCCAGTTCAAATAAATTTTTACCAACCTACTCAATATCAACCCACTCCCATTTTGACTAGTTTTCCACCCAACCAAAATCTAGGAGACCTTATTACTTTTTATATACTAGGATACATGAAAGCAAACATGTATTTATCTATTTAAGTTACCACTCACACTCATGTTGGTACCCATTTATTGAATTCCACCCCAAATAATATGAGATCTATTAAACTACAACCCATTATCCTTCCCAGTTATGTACCTAGTGGTACATCACCCACATGCACTCCACCTATGTAGACACAAATTAGAACACCTCCTTATAATAATTTACCACAATAATACCACATATTTTCTAAGTCAACACAATTAGATAGATAATTTTCATAATATTATCCTCTACCCACTCAGGATACAACTTTCACCCTTGATACTTTCATTCCCACTTACTATTTGACTCCTTTCCCCAAGGCTATCCTAATACTTATTTAATAAACTTTAGGTAAATGGGGACATAGGATAAATACCTAAAATAACATCTTGACCATGTCATTCAAGGGGTCCTCTTGTTGAATCTAATTATTGAAATCCAAAAATACAATGAGAAGGGGACCCAAACATGCATGACAAGGCCTATGCCACATAAATTAGATACTTTTTACCATGGGATCGAGTGGTGGCCAGATTTTTACCTAAAACCCTTTGAAAGAATTGCACTACATAGGTATTACTTCCTTCCTAAGCCTTTGATCCATCATTTCTAACAAATTATGGAAAATTTTGCTAAAACATTTGATATGAACAAGCTACTTCAAACTAGCATATGAGAGTTTTTACTTATTAAAAAAGAGTCCAATGATTCTGCGAAAAAATTAATTTCAAGGTGGTGGAAAGTAAATTATTCTTCCACTAGTGCCCTACATATAGATAAAATAAATTTTTGTATCCTTTTCCTCCACTTTCTTAACAAGGAAACTAGGGAAGACAAAAAAATTCCTTTACAATCATATGAATAAACACTAGTGAATGCACTCAAAATTTACCAAGAAGCCATACAGAGTGACCATAGGACATATAAATCAAATGGATGACTTATCACCCCTAGTCAAAAATATGGGGGTCATAATATTAATAACCAAAATAATCAAAATAGTCAAGGGCCCAATGTCCTAAATTACAATCACAATGCTACCACAAATGGTGTGATAAATCAACCCAAAAATGCCAGTGTTGTGAATAATAATCAAAGTCAAAATGTAAACAACAAAAAATACAAAAATAGGGGTGGGATAAATCTAACCTTCCTCCTAATTTTCATGTTGAAAAATTTATTCATCCACCACCTCATGAGAATCAATACCAAAAACAAATCAAAACCCAAATGTCTAATATCAAAATCAATGGTTTTATCAAAACAATAACTAGCAAAGGTTTAGTCAACAAAACCAAAACTAACCAGACCAAGGGATTATGATCCCATATTTTATTTCCTCTTCCATAGGATCATTTTTCAAGATACTCAATCCTATGTTGAGTATATATAATTTATCCAATGACTCCCTAAGGACCAAAAATAAGTATTCATAGATAAGTTTTTGGTAAGTGAAAATGGAAACCCTCAACCATCCCCAGCAGGTCATGTGTACCTCAAAAAACTAAATTAAATATCTATCAAAACCCATTTTCCAAAAACTACTAGTGTAATAGCTAAAATATTCCAAAATATAATCTAAAAAACTACCACATGTCATATAGAACTAAATATGTTGAAGCCTAAACTTCTACATTGATAAATCCCACCCTTGGGGAAAAAATAGGATAATAGGTGTGATGGAATTAGAGACTAAAAAAGAGGCTGATATCATCACACAAATAAGGTAATAACAACCATAAATTCCCCTTCTCATAAATTATCTATATACCAACATTCAAGGCAAACCCAAACCCATGGGGAATTATGACCTTGTCATGGATCTCACAAAGGCATTCTTTCCTATTTCATTAATGGATTTGCTTAAGAAATCTCATGCCCATCATCTAACATTAATGTAAAACTTAAGTATTGGTGATTTTTATAGTGTTACTACACCTATAATATCCTAAATCAACCACATTAATCTAGACATGTATCCTCCTGGGCAAGATTCTAAAGACACTGGATATTTCTTTGATCCTAGAAGCTTTCCTTTTGATGTTTAAATATATAGAATAGGAGGTCATGCCTTGTACCTAGGGGTATGGATATAAAAAAAAAAATAAGAGGAAATTTTTTTATGATGGGGCTTCATTCAACATAGTTTTTCCCTCTTTTCTTCAAAATAGTGGCTATGGATAAACCAATTGTTCCATGACTAGGAAAAGCTTTTGAGGCTATGATAACCTTATATATGCTTCGATGGTGGTAATATTTCTATAATTAAATTTGGGATAAAAAATAGTGTATTTTAACATCACAAATAATTAAATTAAATACAACCTAATTTTTTAAAGGCCTTGGATCCATAGGATAAAGGCAGTCCTTGTTAGTAATTTGACCTGTCAAGGTCAAATTACTACCCCTATCATACAAAAATTTCTTAAAACTGGCCATTTGTGGCCTTAAAATAGATAATTTTGGTAAAAAAAAAATGTATTTTAAATGGGTCATTGTATTTTCAAAACAGCAATGTCAAGTTCAAATATGCAAACTATCCATGTAGAAGGGTCAATTTTGAGAGAAAATTGAGCTTTTTAGGAGCTACAGGTGGTCTCAGGACCTCAAATTTTGTACACAAGGTCATCACAACTTGGGGAAACTTTTGAAAAAAAATCATGTCCATTAGATGAGTGGAAATACTCACTATTTTTTAGCAGTCCTTAGCATGTTCGTTGGAGATCACCATTCTAGTAGGCATCATTCTAGAGTACCACAGAGGTTTCCAAGTCTAGGTAAAGGTTTAAAAAGCATGTAATTATGTTTTTACATCATAATTAGACCTTTAAAGAGTGTCAAAACTCCAAATTTTAAGTAAACCATGCCCATAAGGCTTTTACAAGCAAACATGTGTATAGGCCAAAAAGGGTTTTTTTAAATTTTCAAGCAAAATATGATTTTAGAGTGTTTTGATAGAATTTTAAAAACCCCATGATTATGTTTTTAGGCATTGGTAAGTAGATGAAGAGTTATTTTAATTTTGATGAATTTTTCACTTTTTGTAGTTTTAGGTACCCTTCCAAGCCTCATGTTCAGATGCTCTACATTTCACCACGTGTGGAGTTTGGATGGACACTATTAGTATGTTTTTAAGACCCATATGTATTTATAATTCATGAACAATTTAGATCATTTGAAGGGCTATGATTTATGAATAATCATTAAGAGCGTAGGCAGCCCATAATGCAGTCAAAATCCCACAAGAAGATTTATCCATGTGGTAACTTTTCATATATTTTGCATGGGAACCCTATATTTTTAGGGATGTTATGGGGTAAACTTGATACATATAAATATAAAGAGTTTGGTATTTGGAGGTATATACTTCATGAACTATCATTTTGAAGATTCAACTTCAAAACCCTCCTAAACCCTCAAAAAACCAATTTTTAAAAAAGTTTATATTATTACCATAAAATCATCATTGATAAACGTAAAAACTTTTCAAATGTTAATTAAACTCAAAGAGGATTCTAGAAATTTCAATTTTATGCATGGATCTATACGGATGAGGGAAAAAATCATATTTTTTATGGAAAAAAGCATGTAAAATGAAGTACAAGATAGTTCAATGAAATATAATAAATGGAGCTTAAATCCCAAGACTTTTTATTCATCCTAAAATACTCATTTGGTTATAAATCATCCTAGAAGTGTCCCAACCAACTTGATCAAAATGGCCAATCTATAGAAAAATGGAGCAAAATAGGCCTAGTCAACTCTATTAACTGAATGGTGAGTGTTTTCTCATCAAAATAAAATACATTGTGATGAGGAAAGTTTTTACAGGTGTATTTCATTATTTTTTTAGGTTTCATGGCATCTTGTTCTAGTTTTAATTGAGTCCAAATGCAAGAGGATAGGCTATTAAGCCTAATAGGCCTAATTGGTCAATTAAGCAAGTAAAGAATAGCATTTAAAATATATAAAATGAATTAATTTTAAAGTTAAAATGTGTCATATATGTTTTTTAAGTATATATATCATTCTCAAGTCAATTCACAAGTGTCACTTCATGCAAGTTGAGTTCAAGTGGAGTTGACTAGTCTTTGAGTCCACATCTCTTCAGTTGACTAGTTTGACTAGTTTCAAGCATCTCCCATGCTTTTCATGCAAGATAAGGACATTCAAGAAATTAAAATAAATTTTAATATAGATATATATTCCAAATTATGGCATGATTTTCATGCAAGGAAGGTTGGGAAGTCAACATGGCCCGCCACTTCTCAATTTAATGCCAAAGTAAAGGTCATACAAATTTTTGAATACTTGAAGAATTGAAGGCTTTGTTTAATTTTATAAAATGAATTTATTATTGAAGAATGGCATGTATTGTAATGCATGAGGATTTTGATAATTTAAAATTGGCCCACCACCTCCAATTCTATGCCAAAACTTGAAGATCATGCAAATTTTCATAGAGTTTGGAGATTTTGATTAATTATTTTATATTGTAAAAGGATTAGGTCTTGAGTTAACTAACCAAAACTAATCCTTCTCTAAAATAAATTCCAATTTGGCTTTAGGTTAGTTTTAAAAATAT
This sequence comes from Torreya grandis, assembly GCA_037957365.1. Lineage (NCBI taxonomy): Eukaryota > Viridiplantae > Streptophyta > Pinopsida > Cupressales > Taxaceae > Torreya > Torreya grandis. Next base: position 2,039,324 of record JARHVA010000163.1, read on the forward strand.
ATATTGGATTTTTCAAGCCATTTTTTATTAACTCTTGATGTAGAGAAGAAATTGTAATTGACACCATTTTATTAAATAAAAGATCTTTTTTGCATATGGTTTTGGAACAGATTAGAGTGTAATTTGACAGTGTACTAGCATACAAGTGACATATAATTACCATTTTGTAGGTATTTTCCACACCTACTATGAAAATATCATCCTCTATAGGTCATTGGAAGAGTTAGGATCAAAAATTTGCTTTGCAAACTTATTTCAGGCCTTCTTTTGAAACACTAATTTTCAAGTTTAAATGTAGAGTTTTCTTTCAAGTTCATGTGTGTCTTTCTCAATTTTAAAAATATTTTAGAGAATACCAATCATTTAGGTGCATCACCCCATTAGATAGGTTTTCCCATTTTAGTTTTCTTCTCCCTTTTCATCCCAAAAATAAAAAAAGTAGATTAGTTTTAGAAATAAATCTTAAGGGAACCAACCCTCTCTAGAGGTTCTTATCACTTCAAGGTAACCCACACTCTAAAAATATCCAATTGTATCAGCTAGAGAGAGGGTATGTTTTGCACATCTTCAATCAGGGTACACTCTAGAGTGGTAATAGTTTCTAGCATGCCCTGGTGGGATTTTTGTTCTTCACACTAGTTTTGGAGGCATTCAAAAGATCAATGCAACTTTTAGGCACTCAAAGCTAGTTATGAACATCAAGTATCATTTCAATATTGATTACTTTTAGAATTTAGCTTATTGATGGTCTCAAATGGATTTTTTGAGTATGGATCCATATTATCCTCACTATGATCAATATGGCTAACCACACTATGATCCTTACTAGGAATTTGACGATCTATATCAAGCATATATGCAAGAGTACTACCTAGATCCTCCATATGAATAGCCATTCCATCATAATACTACCCTTTACAAACCCTATCATGAGCCATCCTACCCATCTAGCCAATATAATCATGGCCATTTTTTAGCTACTCAATCCATACCAACAATTAAACAAACTTTAGTGAGCCTTGAAAAGCATGCACTACAGTTGTATTCATAGAGATATTATGGTCAAGATACCCCTACTCACCATATCCATAATGTGAGATATTCTTTGTAGTAAATAAAAGAGAAATAGGCACCTGTTGAGAGGGCAATTTGGGGTAATATCATTGATGGGATGATGGATGTAAGTGGTTACATTTAGAGCATTTAGGATAAACTAAAAGGCCTTAAATAGAAATAGATTCAACCATAACCTTCTTATATGCCATCCATTCCTTCTCAATAGACCATTCTAAGAGCCCCTTTGAGTTTGCCAAATTCTTCATGTATTTCTTAGACCTTCCCTTTTTGAAGATCTATCCAAGAGAACTATAAAAAAAAGAAAGATATTGTTATGGCATAGCCTACAATTGAGATCACTAGCCACTTTAAAGAGAAGATATTCTATGAAAATATTAATAAGAAGATCAAAGAGTTGGAGTTGAAGACAAGGAAAGAGGAGAACCAAAATCAAAAGGTCAATACAGAGCCTCTATCTTTCCCATCTTGGAAAAAAATCACGTAGTCAAGCCAATCTAAAGGTACTCGGGTACTTTCCCTCCCTCCTCAATAATTGAACTCATTTCCATCCTAGAAATCCATTTAGAGCAACATGTAGAAGAAGGAAGAGGAGCATGTCATGTGGGAACTAGATCAAGAAATTTTAGATTCAAATGAGTTTTAAGAAGAACATGCTGAGGAGGATGTAAGTGTTCATAAAGAAGATAAGGAAGTAGTGTTGCCATATTATAAAGAGAATGAATAAATTGATCTAATAGCTGATCAAATTGATCAATTTGTCGAGCAGCCAGAGATTACCAATCAGCCAAAAAGCTCATTGGAAGACTTGTTTGAAGTTTTAGGAGCTAGATATGCTCTTCTCCAAGGGGATTATGATTTGGTTGAAGCCAAAGAGAGCAATTTTGTCAAGCCAAACCAAGAGAAAGGAGTGGGCATCCCTTAAATTCTACCACCTCAAAGGTTCATTGTTGACATGGACTTGTTTTAGATCTTCAAAATGGGCTATCATCTTCTTGATGAGCCTACACTCATGGATATGCTTCCAAAAGGTAATACAAGTATATTTTGTGCTCAACCTAATCAACTAGATTGTGTAAAAATGGAGCTTGATAAGGAGAAGGATCCACCAAGTGAGTATGTCTACATCAGAGGTTACTTTTCTCCTACTATTCCACATATGAGCATGCCAAAGGAGTTGGCAAAGAAGATATTTGATTTCTCAACCACCAAGCCTATAAGGGAACATGTAGTACATCATTTTCCATCTCATTATGGAAGTGTAATGAAGAATTTTCCTTTTGATCTAGGGGGACCAGTAAGCTAGAGGTTAGTTTGTACATAGACTAGCTATAGTTTCATTCCTCTAAGTTCACATCTACACATGCTTTCAATTGTGTTTTCTTTTTCCAATTGTTGTCCATTCCTCTAAGTGCATATGTGCACATGTTATTGTTTGTGTCAATTGTCTTGTTGTTTTTTTGTATATTTAATTATTCCAAAAATAAATGCTTATCCAAGTTAGTTTTACCAAAGTTTCTAAATTATTTGACCAATAGGTTGGTCAACCCTCGAAAGTTGCTAAAATTGTTAGTAGTTTGACCTATCAATGTCAAATTACTACCCCTATCATACAAAAATTTATTTAAAATGGTAATTTATGGTCTTAAAAGCACTAGTTTTAGTAAAAAAACATCAAAAATAGATTGGAAATGGGTCGTTGTCTTTTCAAAAGAGCATTGTCAAGTTCAAATATGCAGACAATCCATGCACAAGGGTTAATTTTGGGAGAAAATTGAGCTTTTCGGGAGCTACATGTGGTTTCAGAACCTTAATTTTTTTACAAAAATTCATCATGACTTAAAGAACATTTTAAAAAGAAATCATGGCTATTGGAAGAGTGGAGATACTATTTTATAATAGTCCTTAGCATGTTTGTTGGAGATCACCATTAGAGAAGGCATCATTATGGAGTACCACAGAGGTTTCTAAGTCTAGGTAAAGGTTTAAAAAGCATTTAATTATGTTTTTACATCATAATAATACCTTTAAAGAGTTTCAAAACTCCAAATTTTAATCAAACCATTCTCATATAAGCTTTTGCAAGCAAACAAGCATATAGGCCAAAAAGGCATTTTTTATTTTTCAAGAAAAATTTTATGTTAGAGTGTTTTGATAGCATGGTACAGACCCAATGATTATTTTTTAAATTATTAGCAATCAGTTAAAGATTTATTTTCATTTTGGTGAATTTTTCACTTTTTGCAGTTCTAGGCACCCTTCCAAGCCTTCTATTTAGATGCTCATATCTTTCACCACATGTGGAGTTTGGATGAAAAATTTTAGTATGTTTTTATTACCCATATTTATTTACAATTTATTAAAAATTTAGATCATTTTAGGGGATGTGATTTATGAATTATCATTAAGAGCGTAGGCAACCCAAAATGTAGTCAAAACCCCATTGGCATTTTCTCCACGTGGTAAATTTTCATATCTTTTGCATGGGAACCCAATATTTATATAGGTTTTATGGGGGTAAATTTGATACATATAAATGTAAATATTTTGGTATTTTTAGGTCTTTACTTCATGAACCATCATTTTGAAGATTCAACTTCAAAACCCTCCTAAAACCTCAAAAAACTAGTTTCGAAAAAAGTTGATTTTATTGCCATAAAATCATCATTGATAAACCTAAAAAAAATTTAAATGCTAATTAAATTTATAGAGGATTCCATAAATGTTAATTTTATGCATGTATCTATACGGATGAGGGTAAAAATCATATTTTTTGTAGAAAAAAGCATGTAAAATGAAGTACAAGATAGTTAAATGAAATGTAATCAATGGAACTCAGATCATAAGACTTTTTTTTCATCCTAAAATATTATTTTTTTCAGAAATCATCCCAAAAGTGTCTCAACTAGCTTGATCAAAATGGCCAATCTATAGGAAAATGGAACAAAATAGGCCTAGTCAACCCTATTGACTAAATGGTGAGTGTTTTCTCATCAAAATCAAATATATTGTGATGATAAAAGTTTTTAAAGATATATTTAATTATTTTTTAAAGTTTTATTTCATCTTTTTCTAGGTTTAATTGAGTCCAAATGCAAGAGGGTAGGTTATTAGGCCTAATGGTGTAATAGGCGTAATTGGTCAATTAAGCAAGTAAAGAATGGCATTGAAAATATATCAAATGAGTTAATTTTGTATTTATAACATGACATATATGTTTTTTAAGTCTATATATCATTCTAAATTCATTTCACAAGTGCTACTTCATGCAAGTTGAGTTCAAGTGGAAGTTGACTATCTTTGAGTCTACATCTCTTCGGTTGACTAGTTTGACTAGTTTCATGCATCTCCCATGTTTTTCATGAAAGATAAGTACATTAAAGAAATTAAAATAACTTTCAATATGGTTTTATATTCCAAATTATGGCATGATTTTCATGCAAGTAAGGTTGGGAAATCAACATGGGCCTATCACTTCTCAATTTAACGCCAAAGTAAAGGTCATGCAAATTTTTGAAGAATTGAAGACTTTATTTAATTTTATAAAATGAATTTATTATTTAATAATGGAATGTAATTTAATGAATTATTATTTTTATAAATTAACATGGGCCCACCATCTCCAATTCTATGCCAAAATTTGAAGATCATACAAATTTTCATAGAGTTTGAAGATTTTGATGAATTTATTTATATTGTAGAAAGATTACATCTTGAGTTAACTAACCAAGACTAATAATTATCTAAAATAAATTAAAATTTGGCTTTAGGTTAGTTTTAAACATATATATTGGCCTTTTCAAGCCATTTTTCATTAATTCTTGAAGCAGAGAAGAAATTGTAATTGACACCATTTTATCAAATCAAAGATCTTTTTGCATATGGTTTTGGAATAGATTAGAGTGTAATTTGACTATGTACCAGCATACAATTAGAATCTAATTAACCTTTTTAAAGTCTTTTCCACACTTACTATAAAAATATCATCCTCTATAGGTCATTGGAAGAGCTAGGATCAAAAATTTACTTTGCAAACTTCTTTCAGGCCTTTTTTTAAAACACTAATGTTCAAGTTTGAATGTAGAGATTTCTTTCAAATTCATATATGTGTCTTAATCAGTTTTATAAAGATTTTAGATAATACCAATCATTCAGGTGCATCACCTCATTAGATAGATTTTTCCATTTTAGTTTTTTTCTCCCTTTTCATCCCAAAAAAAAAAGTATATTAGTTTTAGAGATAAATCTTAAGGGAACCAACCCTATCTAGAGGTTCTTCTCACTTTAGGTTCACCCACACTCTGAGAAGATCCAATTGTATCAAATGAAGACAGGGTGTGTTTTTCACATCTTCAATCAGGGTGCACTCCAAAGTGATAAAAATCCCTTCTACTTTTTTCCAAGAGATAACATTACTACATATGGGGATGGTTTTCTTTGCCTAGGGTGATAAAAAAATATTTGATGTTTATCAAGAAAATCATTATAAAAATCTATGAATTCATATTGAATAACATTTTTTGAGAAATAGAATAATAAATCCTTATCCACATTCTAAATAATAATATGTTACGACTATAACATTCATCCTAAAATCATGTTTTGAAGGCCCCAAAGACTCACCAACAAAAATCCTAATTAAAAAGGCTAGAATAATGGAGAAAATGAGTGACTAAAATATTAAGTGGCACTGACAAACTAAGTTATAGTATCCTATATAAGAATAAACCAATCATGTTCCCATTTTACCGACATGGGATTTGAATCTACGATCCCAACAAACCTGTACATTTATGTCTTTAATTCAATGGTGGAAATTCATTATATTGGAATGGTATATTTCATGGGGCATGAAGAAATACATCATAAATAAATTTATGATCCACCCTCTCCACATAATTAATAGATTCCCCATCAAAATGGGGTCTATTCACCTAAATATGGTCATAGGTACTTGACAATGTTAATTCTTGACACATCCTAAACCACTTGAATTGTGCCTAAATACATGAATTTTATTCATGGTTCCTCTAATTATTTTTTCTATATGTGGGCTTGACCCCTTAGTTTTTCATCAATACTGCATGGAATTTTTAATTAAATTCTCAAACATTTCTATATCACTCATATTTATTCATATCTCAAGACAATTGTCCTTGATTCTTTAGGACAAGTCTACATTATTCAGACATGTCCATTGTCATTGACTTGTCTACCTAGTGCAGCCTCATCATACACCATTTAACAACTATATTCAAATAAATTAAATATCTATTTATATCTTATTGAATGTTTCTTAAGGTTGGCTAAAGGAAATTTACAAAAGGATTCACTATATATACAAATAAAAATTCATTCATTATTTGTGGTTTGGCACTATATATTTAAGAACTATACATTACTATGGCACACTGAGAAAATATTCCCTACTCTTCTTGAATTCAATATCATTCACTAGGATCAGTCATAAGCCATGTCTGAGGCATCTTAAATCATGTCAATATTTATCATTATCAAGTATCTAATCCATATTTATATTTGCATAAAATATAGTCAAAGATCAGAATCACATAATCACTCTAGGTTGGAGAAATAAGTGTGGATCGATTCCATCCTTAGAGAATATAGATACATAGGAAATAATCAATCATCAAGGGGGTGATGGGGGTCAGCTCATCCCATTAAAATCCCCCTCTATTTTTTTAGGCTTATATCTCTCACAAGACCCTTAGGGTTTCCAAATAAAAGAGATGGAAAAAAATGATCTCCAAGGTGAAATATTATAATTTAATTATCTAATCCCAATTAGTAGACATATGCACAAAAGGTAGAATAGTCAAATTTTATGTATAGTCAATGTGGACAAGTCCACAATCCAAGGAAACAAATGGTATGGATTGTTGTTTAGGAATATTCTTATATTCTACTTCTAATAATGAGTATTCATAGTCATGTATTTTAATAATTTCCACTATCATAAATCATTCACAATCAACTATGAACTCATATCTAAGCTAAGTTATTTTTATATAGTGTTGTTAAAAAATAACATGTTTATATATTTAGCAAGTTACAATTATTATTTTTTAATAACCATATATTTTTAGCGTTATGATATTTCAAATTTTTATACCTATTTGTAAAAATATTTTATTGTTAAATAAAAAATAGGTCAAAACATATTGGTGATCCCACACTTTTTTTCAAGAATTTTTTCCTTTTTAAATTTTTGTTCCATGGTTTCAAAATTTAAGCTTCTCATACACTAAAGACAAATTTGATCATCCTTTACTAGATTTGATTGAGCACTACTCTAAATTGTTTTCTTAACCTAGGGATTTTAGATTGAATTCATGATTTCCATGCATAGAATTTTTTACTTTTGTTGGCTTTCAATTTATTTTTCTTTATTTTCTTGCTTCCTAGAAAGTATTTTTTAGAAATTTTGAAACTCATAATAATTGTCTATTTTGACTAACTGATATATATATATTTGATTAATAAATGGTGTGAGATCACTAATCCCATACTCAATCCATTATAATAAATTATATATGTAATTTAGTTTCGAATTACATCATAGTATATTGAAAATGCATCTATTTTTTCCTTTTTGACCATATGAAGCATTATGGTTGTTGTTTTTTGTAGTGCATCAGTAAGTGGCTACCCAGAGGAAGTTACTCTCAATATACCTTAGAAATAGGATAATATATCTATGGGATAGTGTAATCCTATGTAGTTAGTCCCCTTTGTTCCTTGTTTACAATTTACGTCAAAAAATATTATATCTGAGATCATAAAAATGAAACACACTATGTGTAGTTACACCTCTAATCCATTTTTCAAATTCAAAGTTCAAAATTCAAATAATGGTTATAATTAATGAACTTTGGTTCTATTTTTTATTCATCTCATAATGTTAATCATCACATTTTATGTTATTTTCCAAGGTGTTATATGGATTCACTATATATTTTCATGCATCAAACTCAAATACAATAAAAAGGCTAAAATGAATAATGTAAAATCCCAAGCCTTACTCGATGCACATTATTTCAATAATTATCCTAATATACAAACACCATTAAGGGAAAAAAATTCACATAAATCATGACATGAGAAAAATAATAAATTATACATTCAAAATGTTATACTACATACCACACACCTTATTGATGGAATTATCATGATTATTGAGATTGATAAAGCTAATACAAATAAATCATATGAAATTAATGACAAATTGTTTTCTAAATATCTTAATGCTAATGGACATAAGATTGACACATTACTATACCTTTCATACGATGAATAAAATAAATCATCTCAAGCTCCTACATTAGAATAACAAAATGTGTTTAACCCTATTTTGGATATATGATGTTAAGGGTTAAGAGGTTATAATAGCCTATGCACAAGAATGAATAAAATTATTATAGAATAGGCAAATTAATTAAAAAATTATATAAATCAATATTCTGAATTAAAATCTTAAGTTATGCTAAATATAGAAAGTACACTCAAAATAGTAGTTTAATTTCATAAACACAAAGAAGAGATTATACTTAACTTATATAAAAATGCATAGGAAAATATGAGAAATATAGAGATGGAAATAGGTAGGGACAAGATCAGAATCCAATCATCATATTCTATAAATATTATTTTTAGATGCTTGAAAATTTGTGTCAATGCTTATGTCATGATCTCAATGCAACTATCCTATATAGAATATTCACTATATTGTGAAGTAGCCTCTTCGAGTCTTCTAGTTTTTATTTTCCTTTTGGTGTATGTATTTTATTCACGTGTATAAGTTTTTAATGATTTTATGTGGATCAAACCCTAGCTCTTCACTTAGGTCTATATACTTTACCAAAAATGGCTTAGTGGGGTCATGGTGTCAATCTAACCTCAATGACCCTTATGTTAATGAGCACTACCTACATATCCAATAATCCAAGGAGGACCTCAAACTTATGTAGTTATCCCATAGTTGTTGGAATCTATATGCATAAGGGTGTAATATGATATATGAAAATGCATGCAATGACCTAGATTTTAGATTGACAAATGAGCTTTATGGGATATTATTTGAGTGATTTAGACCTATATTATGATTGCTCCTATGACTGATCTAAAAATAGGGAATAATAGGGAAATATAACTCATTTTTTATCTTTATTGAGTGATCTTGAATATGTGTTGGTTTGGTATTTAATATATGAATAATGATTATACTTATATTTGTATATATACCACACATATCATGGAAGGCTTAAATAAAAAAAAAGGGTTGACCCATAGGATTCTAAATATTTATAAATTAGATGAATTTTAATGACTGGATGCCTGATAAGAATCTAGACACTTGCATAGATGCAAGTGTCCTTATGTGGGATGTAAGTGTCTGATAAGTTAATAAGTGCAAATGTCCTTATGTGGGATGCAAGTGTTCTATATGCTAGGAAGTTGCTTAAGATTTGAAACTGATAGTGAAGGATATATATCAAATTTTATCCTTTCTATATAATGCAAGAGAGTTGGGTCATTATAAATAATATGGTTAGAACATAATATAAATATTTAGGCACAATGAGATGGTGAATGTAATCCTTTTAACAACAGGGAGGCCTAGAACTGAAAGATAGATCTTTGATCAATATTTTCCAAGTATACAAGATTGAGATCCTATATAAATCAAATTTAGTATCTACATTTCTCCTTTTAATTTAGTAATTCATAAAGATAAAATTACTATGTTAAAGGAAAGAGATGAGTACTTGGGTGTGTATAACACACCATGTCTTTACTTGTTCCCCCATTGAGTGTTTTGTTAGTGTATGACCTATAAAAAAGATCATGTTATAGTATAAATTATTGAATATAATCTTAAATTTGACATTATTTAAATGATTAAGGAATGAGTAAACATGTTTTGATGTAGCCATGGTGCCCCTTGGTACTTTGACTTGGTAAAGATGATTCCATATAAAGAATTGGAATGGATTGAGGTTCAAAACTAAACCTTGGATATTTTAAGAGGTATATTGTAAATTAACCATTCCCCCAATTTTATTTAAGATTGAGTTATGACATAACCATTGAAATCATTGAATCTCAATCCCACCACTCAAGTGACAGTAAAATATAATCCAAACTAGGTGGTATAACTAACTCAACCTAAAAAAGGGAAGTAGTGTTAGGTCATTTAATGCATTGAATCTCAACCACACTACTAAAATGGATCCAATTAATTCAAACATAAAAGGCTCAAAATAATGCTTCTTGATGAAAATGATGATTCTTGGTAAAGTATCAACACTTCTTGGTAAAAATGTTTGAACAAGTTTGAATATGTATTTGTAGCTTTTGGTGCACTTTCATGGCATATATACCTATAATGTGTCTAAATATGAATTATATATCAAAATTTAATATCTTCTTTATAACTATGTATAATATATCATAAATCTAATAAATTGTGTCCTAAATCTATAAAAATTGATGTAATTTATATTATTTTGACCCAAGTGTATATTTAAATCATGTATTTGATCACAAAAAGCTATAATATGCATGATATAGATCATGTCAATATTTAAAAATTAATATTAAAATATCAACAAATAATCAAGCACACACAAAAAGGCACTCAATGTCACATGAAAGGGGTCTAAAGAGAGCTGAAAAGAGGCATATTCAAACTCCACACACTCGAAGGAATTACATATTTAAATATCAAAATATCAAAATAAATAATCATATAGTGTCACATGGGCCAAAAATAAAAGAGTATATTCAAATGCTCCACAAGCAAGAAAATATCAATCAATAAAATTAGACACTCAAGGAAGTGACAATGCAAATAAATGAAGTGCAATCAACCAACATAAGCATATCATACTAGTCCATACATATATGTGTTATAAAAAAATTCATGTAACATAGCATATCAAGTACAATGTGAAAGATGTAAGCATGAGTATAGGCATGTGTAAGAATTAATATATAATCTCAACATGATGATGTAAAGATGATCATAAATTAATATAACTTGTATCAATCATGATCAAATAAGAAAATTCCCATATCATAGTTTTCCATGTGGGAAGAGGAAATGTCCAACATCTGTATGTACAAGTATCATGGGTCTGGTGTATGCCTATATCACACTCAAGAATGCATGAAACATATATTTGTATAGAAATTATATGATTTATAATAACATAAATTAAACAAAATTGATTCCAAGGAGCTATTAAACATGTGAATGATGAATATTTTTGTATTTTTTTATTTATTTGACTATTTTTGTAATTTATTAAATATTTATTTTTTGAGTTTTTGGGATATTTATAGAGTAAAAAGTTCTAACTTGTGATCCAATATAAAATATGCTCAAAAGTATATCCAAACTCATAATTTGGTACATAAAATTGGTGATAATGCCAAAGATCATGTATATGTGTCATATTTAGAACTATATAATTTGTGGTACACTATGTATGTCTCATTGGAATTTATGGTCATGAAGAGGAAATTGAAGGAGTAGGAGTTTGGGAGACAAATTATGTGTGATCTATGGTTTATTTGGTTTATATGTAATTGGAACATGTTTATTTGATATTATAAATTGGCTAGACCATATAGGTGTAGATGAGGATTTTGTGGAATCCACTGTGTATATCTAGTGCAAAGATATATCAAGTATGGGCCACCTAGGAAAGGGGATTTCTTATTGATTACCCTTTCATAGATAATATAACCTTAGTAAGTTTTATTATTATCTATCTATGAATAAACTTCTATTGTTCAAGTGGATGTTCATCTAGAATTATGAAAATTGTGACTACCCTATTGGTATGAATGTATTTAAAACACCCATGCAATTTGGAAGGTACTACATGAAGTTTATATATCCAAGGTCATCCCAATAATGTATCAAATACTCTTATATATGGTATAAATCAAAAGGTAGTAACCATAAGTGTTGGACTAACCTGTAAATGTAAACTAGTTTCTCTAATAATGTGTTGTGATGTTTATTTATTTAGCATGGAAATCTTAGATGAGTTTGATAAGTTAAAAGCTTTGTTTTCCCTAGGCAATTTTTCCTTGAGTAAGGGTGATAATAATTAGGAGAAGGAGGAATAAGTGAACATCAAGAAAACTCCCTTGGAAGCAAGGAATAGTAATAGTGGAGGTGGAGAAAAAGACAAGAAGGTTTTTAATCAGGGGAAGGAGGAAATCAAATCTATGGGGCTAAAGAAGAAAAGGCCCATCATTGAAACTATTTAGGTAATTGGAGACCACACCAGAGGCAGGGATAAGAAAACTAAGAACATAGGGACCAATAGATTGGTTTTCTATTTAAACTTTAAAGATTCAGACTAGTAATCTCTTGGTGTCTTGTCTTTTTTGGTTTTTTACAAGTTTTTGGGCATTTATTTGGATGAAGATAGTGATTCTAGCTAGTTTTTGAGTTCTTCTCTCTTTGTCTATTTTATTTATACTAAATTTTGTATCGATAATGGGAACCTCAACCCTCTATTAACCTTATCTAATAAAAAAACATGTTGTGATGTCCTATCAAATGCTTCAACCATTTTGATCAAATGGTATAAATCATCATGTGTATATCCAAAATGTTCAAGTAACATCATTGAACATACATTTTCACTAGCACCATTATTAATCATAATAATATGTATAGGTTTATGATCAATGTATGTTTAATTAAATAATAAATTAATATTTGAGTCGTCATCCACAATTTCACTATCATAAAATTAAATATAAGGTATTTGAACCATAGTTGGTATTGTGCATATATAAGTTTCAATAATCTCATCTAATAGGTTTCCATAATGTGATGGAGGAGTATGTGCATTATATGCCATTTTTAATTTTGGATATTTTTTAAAATGATCTTTCAATTGATTATTAAATGGTTTTGAATATCACAACGTTGTGAACATTAATCCTTTAGAGGATAATCAAAGGTAATTTGGTAGTTATCAATAATATGTTGGATCTTATGTTTCAAGGTATAAAATCGATTTTTAAAATGCCTAAGGCCTTGATGATAATCACAATCTACATTATCATCATATCCTTTTGGTAAAGGTTGACTCATATCAAACTCTATGGTGGGATGGAGAGATATGAGATGACACTCCAAAATTTTATTAAGTATCAAAAATGGAGACTTGGGTAATCATGTAAATTGTCTCTTAGGTGCATTAGATAATATGAGTAGATTAGGTCATTGTGATACTAACATAACCATTGTGGTTTTTACCATTTTAGGTTTTTTAGGTTTTACCTTGTAGCTTGGTTTGATATGAAACTTGGTAATATATTTAGTTGGTATGTTTGTTACATACTTAATCTTGTTCAAGGAAATATGTTTCATTTCATGATCTCAAATAATATGGCATAATTCATAAAAATATTTGAACTTGTTCATAACAATGGACTCATGTAATGGGGAAAGCAAACTTTTCTTAAAGATGTATAAGATATCTTTATCTTCCATTGGATTTTTCATTTTGGTCAATAATATTTTGTATCTTAAAACATATTCATTGATTGGTTCATTGGTTCCTTGTTTAATCTTAGTAGATTGTGCATATGGCATTTTTTTAGTGATGCTAATAGAGAAATGTATTAAATTTTTATCTTTTATGGGTTTTAATGCATATTTTTTTAGGCTCATTGGAAATAATTTGGTCAAATTTTTATCATTTGAATGATAATCAAGGCATGTTACATAGAAATATTAGAGATGCTATTTAGGTTCACCCTTGCCATCATAAAATATGAACATTGGTGCAAAAAAACTAGTTAGAAAAGGGTGCTAATGTATCTCAGGTGATAGAGGATTATGTAATACATCTTATGAATCAATAACATGAGCTGATTTCAAATTATTTTATTCAATGTTGCTACCCTAAGCTTCCAAAAAAATAATAACTTAGAGAAGATTTTGCAATATAGACCCATTGGGGTTAAGATTTGATATTTGAGAAGCCACCAAAGGGGATGAAAACCCCATTTGTATTTATGTAGGCATTTCAACAAGTAATTGAGTTGAATTATTAATAGTTCCTATAGATGATGTGGCAAGATTTTTTCCATTGAAAGGTTCACAATTATTGGATATGGAATCACTAATATTAGCATGGTTATGGATTTCTTATTAGATAACATGTAAGAATGCATTAATGAATTATTTATTTATATTTAGATGATTTAATAAGACTTTTTTATCTTATATTTTGAAATTACATTTCTTAACATTTTCCATATTTTTTAAATGCAAATAAAAGTGTCAAAAGAAATTGAAAATTTTAGCTATACAAATTACTAGAATCAGAAACCCTAGAGCAAGCTAGAATTTGCATGAGAAGACACAATAGTTAGGTTCACCATATGTTTAACCATTTTTTAGATATGTAATGTTAAGTTTTAATTGCGTAGGATAACATATCAAAAAATATGAATAAAACTAGTCTAGAGTAGGCCAATTAATTAAAAACTCATATACATGAATATTCTAAATAAAATGTTGAGTTAGATAGATATATATAGGACACTCATAATAGAAGTTTGATTTAAAAAACATAAATAATATACAAGAATTATATTATATAAAAATATGCAACCATATATAATAAATAAATATGTGGAAACAAACAAGGACAAGATCATGATCCAGTCATTAGATTATGAAAATATTATTTTTGGAGGTTTGGACACTTGTAGCAACCTATGGACACTTGTGTTGATGATTATATCCTAATGCTGATGTAAATATCATGCACAAAATATTCATTGTATTAAAAATCAACCACTTGGAGCCTTATAAGCCTTTTTTCACCTTTATATTGATGTCTTTATTTTCACACATAAGTTGTTAATTATTGTATGTGGATTACACCCACTAGCTCTTCACCTTAGGTCTTCATACCTTTCCAAAAATGGGTTAGTGGTATCATGGTTTCAAGCTAACCTCAAGTACCCCTCTATCAATGAGTGTTGCCTACATATCCAATACTCCAAGGAGGGTCTCATACTTATATAGTTATTGCTTAGGTGTTAGGTTTTGTGTGCACAAGGGTATAACATTGTATATGCAAAGGCATGAAATTATCTAGATTTTAAATTGAAAAATAATGATCATGGGATTTTATTTGTTATTATTTAGA
The DNA here is from genome assembly GCA_037957365.1 of Torreya grandis. Taxonomy (NCBI): domain Eukaryota; kingdom Viridiplantae; phylum Streptophyta; class Pinopsida; order Cupressales; family Taxaceae; genus Torreya; species Torreya grandis. The sequence goes on from JARHVA010000163.1 coordinate 2,054,614, forward strand.
CCTATAATAGGATTGATATGAAAATAGGTAAGAATAAGGTATTATAACTTAGTTGTGCAATTTATTGAGTAAGCTTGAATAGTTGTTTACTTGGCATTTGCTAGATGCATAATGAGTAGGATTAATTTTGTACTTTAATTACAACTTTTGAAAATATATCACATAAGGTTTGAATAAAAAATATGATAACTGATATGATTCTAAATATTTTCAAATTAGATTAATTTTGAGGACTATATGCTTAATAAGAATCTAGACACTTGCATTAATTAAAATGTCCTTATGTGGGATGCAAGTGTCTGATAAGATAAGAAGTTGTTAAGGATCTGAAAGTGACATTAAAATATATATCATATTTTGTGATTTTTGTAAAGTGCAGGTGATCTAATTCAACATAAATGATAAGTTCAAACCATAATATAAATAATTAGGCACAATGAGATTGATAATTTGAGCCTTTCGATAGTAGATAGGTCTAGAACTAGCATTTATCAAGTATACAAGGCTGAGTTTCTATATAAATCAGATTTTAGTATCTACAATATGGTCCAAATTCATGGTTTTTAGTTTATAGTATTAGTTGTATTCCTATATCAATAATTCCAGTTATATGTATGACATCATCCCTAAATAAGGGGGAATTAAAATGTTTTCAACAGATTAATATTCTTATTTATACAAAGGCATCATTCACAACTCCTTTTATTACTACACATGGTCCACCACCAACCTCATTTAATGCAAAATATCTTGAGTAGATTATTATAGATCTACATGCTAAGGTATTGTAATTAAAACAAGGTGTATCTAGAGATAGTTATTCAATGGATTCACATACTTTGTTTCATAATAATTTGGCACCTAAGATAAAAACTTACCTATTACCAACAAGATTTGTATCTCCTAAGATACCACTATATGAGGGTAAATGTGACCTAAAAAAGCATCTTCAATCATTCCATGTAATATGCTTGGATTATGCCTACAATGACAAGTTATTAACCAAGCTCTTTCCATGAAGTGTCAAACACCATGTTATGTGATGGTTATATGATGTTCCACTCCAATAAATTAAGCCATTCAACCCATTATAAAATCAATTTATAGAACACTTCTCTATCAATGTTAGTGAAGAATTATCTTATGCACAAATTTATAAACTCAAGCAAGGGTCCAATGAGCTAATTATTGAATATGTTATTCATTATAAAACTTTTATAACTAAAATGACAAATTTTATGGTAGACAATGTATTATAAGATATATTCACACATATTTTTGTAGCACCACTTCATAATTCTACAATATTTGACACATTCAAATATTTTTATGAGTTATTCCATATAGTTGAAGAATGAGAAATCAATATCATAGTCTTAAACAAGATCAAGTACATACCACATGATCCATCTACTTCAAATACTAAGTTTTAAATTAAACCAAAATATAATGGTAAATATAAATAAATAAATATAGTATCACAATGAACAAATAAGCCTTAATTGATAATTCCACCAAGGAGGCAATTTTCAAGGTTGCCACAAAATTCTCATGTCTTGTTATAAAAATTACTTGACTTCAATATCATATCTCTCCCCACACCATTTTAGGTTGATATTACTAAACCTAAACCTAAATAATTATATAGTAACACATATTTTTATTATCATCAATGTATTGAGGATTCTACAAATAAGTGTTATATTACTAAGGCATGAAAACTAGATATTTTTTATGATAATAATATTGATCTAAGAACAGCAATAGATGGGGCCAAACCACAAAAAAATTATAATACAAAGTTAAAAATATTTAAGAACCCATTTCGAAATCATAGCATATCATAAAATATAGATAATTTAGAGGTTCACCATGCATATAATTCACATCTTCCTCCTTCAACATATGGGAATATAATAGATAGTATTATTTATACATTTAGAGGTTCATCTGCATTATGTCCCATGATCACATTTGATAATAGAGAGATTTTTCTGATGATTCAAATAAGCATGCACTCTTTAATTGATTTTATATCAAGAAAAAACCTATGCACAATGTTACGACTAAAAATGGATCAATTGAGAATGCATGTAAAATGACACTTCTTTACAATCTTGGGTATAGAGAGAAAGATTTACAAGCTACATCAAAAATAGTCAAAGCATTCGATGGACATACACATAACCCTCTTTGGCATATATAGGGATACCTATTGAGGTTTGTTTATAAATAATGGACACTCAATTTATATTCTTACCAAACATAGGGGTATTCAATATGTTATTAGGACTCCCTTGGCTATAGATGCTCTGCATAGTTCCATATATAATACATCGATGTCTCAAGTATATACAATGTAATCAATTTGTCAAAGTTTCAAGCATTCAATATGAGTACCCTTTATAATTAGTGGTATCTCCTCCTCCCCCCCCCACCACCAAAAAAATTAATTATTACGCATATTCAAGAGTAGAGTCCATAGTTGGTAATAACACATATTCAAGAGCACAATACATAGACAATTATCACACCTTGTCAAGAACACTATACAGAGACAATTTTTGTAACTTTGTAGATATATAGTCAATTCAAATGAGAGTGATACACACTCATAGATAGTAAAATTCACATCAAATAATTATCCATTATTCAAATGGATCTTCATCTTATATAGTGTGTCCTAAGGTATTATTATGGATAGTTCAACATGTTCCAAAACAAACACAGGCAGTTAAATCTACTTATATTATACAATTGAAACCACTAGGTAATTCACCTTATATATTTTCATATCCTACAAAGGATTTTATGAGTAGTGATCAATATAGTTACCTTACAACATTTAATTATTTTTCACATTTAGATTCATCTACATGTATCATTTTTTTTCACAGAAAGTCACCTTCCAACTCTATGATATAGGACCACACTATGGTCCTCTCACTAATAGGATCATAGGGTAGTTTATTTAAAATATGTCCAAAAATTAAAACTAAAACATGAAAATATGTAAAAATTTAAATAAATAATCAAATATGTCAAAAAATACAAAAAAAATCAAAATATTATTAAAAAATAAAAATACAGGACCTAAGCATGATACGAGTTTCTAGTTTACTTATTTAAATATGTTATTTATAACATATTTTGGTAGATATCATATTCTTTATAAAACACACAAGCATTTCATGAGGTATACAAGTGTGATGTAGGACATACATACTATATGTGGACTATTATATGTTAGAATTCCCTTCACTTAATGGCTATGCCTATGTTGGGGGAATATAATTCTACATGTTACATTATTACAAGTTATATTTATCATAAAGTTACTTATTCAATATTATTTTTAGTAGATCACATTCAATCTTGTATAACCATGTGAGATTTATTACTTATCATATCATTTTCATCTATTCGATGCCCAATACCTTTTTAGATAGTGGTAGCATTGACATCCTTAGAGGGAAAGTATATATTACCATCTTAAGGAGAAGTGGAAGAAAAAATATAAGAATCTCTAGTATGAGGTACAAGTATAAGGGGCATCATATTAAATATTATTTAATGGTTCATTTAAAATGATGAGAGCATGAAAATGGAATAAATAGTTCATAAAAATGTCTGTAGTGTAGAAAATAATTGTTAGGAAAGTGACTAGGGAATAAAAGTGAGATAAAAAATGGAGAGAGTGGAAAAGTGGAATAAGCATCTCACAAAATTGGCTAAAGGGGAGAAATAGATATCCTTTGAACTCTAGAAACTATGAGAGCATGGAAAAAAGGTGTAAAGGGGTAAAAGATGAGTTTTCAATTACTATTTTATATCATAACCCATGGTCCATTTAATTTTTAAATAAATTTCTTGTAGAACTATGTTTGGGCCATATCCAAGAAGTGTTTCACATGTAGCTCACAATATTAATAAATTTTTATTCTTTTAACAATATCTTTTATATGAAGTGATAAAATTATCTTATCATGCCCATTTTTTTCGATCCAATGTCTTATTGCTTCAACTAAGACCTTGTGTTGTCATGGGATTCCACCATTAGATGCCCACAAATTCCATGATAATCTACATGTATTAAAAAGTGTCTTGATATTTACTCATATCATAAATTATGCTACATGAATATGTCACTTTTCTATGATGTGACACTAATACATATAGATGGTTTATACTAGTTTTCACTTGTTATATGTTCCTTTGATGTTGTTTAGTTTATTTCATGATATGATAGACATTGTTTTCTTATTATGTGTGGCCCTTGGCCCTATGTGTGAAATATTTTAATGTGTGACATTTGAACATGTCTATTTATAATGCCTTGGCCCTATGTGTATGATATTTTATTGTGAAACATTTAAACTTGTCCATTGCTTATGGCCCTTATCCCCATGTTTAATTTTTTCTGTGAAATTTGAACATGTCCATTTATTATGGCCCTTGGCCCTATGCGTGTGATAGGTTCTTGGTATGTGAAAATTTTGAAAATGTCTAATTTATTTTGGCCCTTGACCCTATGTGTAATGTGTTTACTTATATGCATGATATTTAAACATTCCCCTTATAGACACCCTTGGTTTTATATATTACATTGCATGACATTGTGTGTTGTGTTTATTATTATTATTTTTAATCCTAATAATTGGTGCCATGATCCATATCATTCACTTTTATTGTGCAATCTTATTAAAAATTATTTACTTTATTACATGCCTCCTTGTCATATATATCTATACATTGGACCTATATGCCTCACATTTAATAAGTTACATACATGATTAAATTATAATTGTGTTATTATGAAGACATTCTCTCCACATGATGTCATATTGATACATTATTTTATTTTTATCACATGGTACATTTAACTCTTCTTATGAGATGAGTGACTTGTAGGCTACATCCTTCATATCAAATGGGGGGAATTATAATGGGGTTTTTGTAAAGATATAAGCCTCCATAATCATAAAAAGTAGTTCTATGATATAATATATGTTTCAAAGATTCAAAAAAAATTCTATGATAGAATAAAAGTTTTAAATTAATTTTAAAAAATCAGATTCTATGACAGTGTATAGGTTTTCAAAGATTCAAAATAATTCAAGAATCATATGTCATGACAAAGTATAGGTTTTAAAGATTCAAATAAATTTAAAATTTAGATATTGGCACATTGATGTAGATTATAGGGGCATATGAAATTCATATAAACTCATTTTATAAATACTCGAGTACATATACATACATAATTGAATGCATATGCACAAACAAATGCAAAACAATTACAAGATAAAAATTACATGCTTCACATATAATTGAGCATATAGATTCATGATATGGGTCATGCTACTTTCTCATGCAATATCAAATACAATAGATTTTAAAAATTAAAAGGCAATTGTTTAATTCAATTCAAATCTATTAGCATGGAGGTCATGATGGGTACATGAATATTTTAAATTCCATTCCTATCATGTACGTAGAGTATAGATACATCTACAATAGTGTGATTAATTTTATTATAAGTAATGTAATTTTGAGTCTAGTGACACTCAAAAACCTTGAAATTAATTATATTAAATCCATTATGTGGTTTCATCTAGTTATAGTTGATGTACATTTGAGTCTAGTGACACTAAACATCCTTAGCATCACTTCTAGTGAACACATCATGGTTCCACCATCTTTGGATCAGTACATTAGATACTTTTCCCCATTCATGAAATTTGGAGCATGCATATTTACAACTCAAGGGATTGATTAGTTATTAAAATTGGGACTTGATCACTATCAATTTTTTAATGATTCAACATAAATAATCATCTCTCCAAGTTATTCAAAAAGGGGGCATATTTCTCTAATGTTTCACCATCCTTTACTAATTACAGAGAAAAATGGTTTCAAACCCATATATGTGTACCCATTATTTATTCTCTTTTAAATTTTCAAAATTTTGGAGTTTCATATTTTTAAAATTACAAAGATAGACAATAATCTACTTCATGTGCTATTTCAGGGTTTGCTAAATTGGGTGCCCTACATGATTGGATTATCCTATCAAAGACAAATTATGTTGTACACACTCATGTTTAAATATTTTTATTTTACTCTATAAATTTAATTACTAGAATAAAGGGGAGAAAAATATAAATATATACAGGTAATTAAAATTTTGATTATTGACACATCCTTCATCACTTTACTTGCATCTAAGTACATGACTCTTATTCACCATTTATTTAAGCCATTTATCTATATGCATGATTAAACTCTCAATTTTTCATAAATACTACACCTAATTTTTAATTCAATGTTGAAACCTCTCTATATCACTCTCAGACTACTTCATATCTTAGAAATGATGTTCTTGATTCTCTAACACAAGTCTAAGCTAGGCAGATGAGTACATTTCCCCAAACATGTCCATCTAGTGTCGACTCATCTCACACCATTTAATGGATAGTTTCCAAATTTATAAATATTCATTTGGGTATTCTCACATACTTCATAATGTCAAAAAAAGGAAGATTAGAAAATATTTCACTATAAATACAAATCAAATGTCCTTTATTATTCCTGTATTAACACTATATATTGAGGACTTATACACTATTTCACATTGGGAAAAAATTCCCTACTCTTCTCAAATTCAAGATCATCCACTAAGAGTAGTTACAAGAAAAGTCTAAAGCATCTAAAAGAAAATAAAGAGTTGTCATTTTCAATTATTATATCCATATTCATAACTACATACATATATTCAAGGATCACAATTGCACAATCACTCTAGGTGGGGTAAGTATGTGTGGCTTGATTCCCTCATCACATTATCTAGATATGTAGGTAGCATTCGATCATAAATAAGGTGATTTAGGTAAGCTCAAACCATTACAGTCCCCATATATATTTTTTATTTTATCTATTTCACAAAAATCCAAGGGTTTCCAAAGCAAAGAGAAGGAAAACAACGATATTCTCCCAACAATATCAAAATTTCAATATCTCATCCTACTCAATAGACATAGGAAGAAAAGTTATAACAATCATAGTTTATGCACAGTCAACATGAACAAGTTTGTACTTAAATGATACATCTCACCTATGATATTACTTAGTGAGTGTGGTCTTATCCAAGAATAATCTCAAATAATGCTTTTGATCATGAACAATCATAGTATTTTATTTAAAGGATCAAAAATCACTAATCGACAACCCATATCTAAACTAAGTTATTTTTTTATAGTGTTTTCCAAAAATGCCATGTTTCTATATTTAACAAGTTGTAATCATATTTTTTTATAATTATATATATAGCATTTTAATATTTTAAATTTTATACCTATTTGTGACAACATTTAATTTTCAAATAAAAATAGGGTAAAACATGGGGGAAATGTTATTTAGACACTAAGTTGGATGTCTAAATCTTTGACCCCATTATTCCACTCTAGCGTTGAAGTAAGGGGTTCCTTTTAAATTGAGATTACTATAGATGTTACCATTGGGTTTGAATAAAAATAAAAAATTCTCAAGCTTGGATCTTCTCTCTCTACTAAGAGAGTATAAGACCATAATAATTTATGAGCAATGAGTTTTTAAAAGATTTTGCTTCCCTCTAGGATATAATAAGACATGAAAAAATTATTATGCCCTATGATAATTAATTTTAGTGCTATTAAATATTCCATGAATGCCATATATCAATTCATGACCTTGTCCTCAAACTTGATAGTTAAGCCCATAGAAGTTTGGAAGTCTAAGCCTAGATAGTTAAGCCCATATTTAATTACTAAAGATTTTCATAATGGAAATTTTAGTTTATTCACCTTAGAGGGAAATGATTTTTATGAATCAGTGAAATATTTGCACCTCAAATGATACTATATATAAATATCATGCTTCACATTGCCATTTTTGTATTAATAAACTCTTATTGTCATTTTTTTCATTTTTACATCTTGGTTATTTTGATAGGATAACCATCTGGCTATGATTTTAGATGCCAAATATTTCATTGCAACATATAATTTCATTTTTATCATGACCCTTTATCCTTTTTATAAATATACCCTCAAAATCGACATGAATTAAGAGTTGTATCTTAGTCTTTATAGGTATTATACACCCTATTTATTTAATGCATTCATGTAATCATAGAAATTTTAGTCTATAGCCTACTCTATAAACTTTCTCATCATAGAAATCCCCTCTTGTTCTCTTTTGTTAAAATAACTAACATGATTTAACTAGGTAATATTATTTACCTACCTTTGTCCTCAGTGATATGCTCTTGCATCTTACTATTTTCATGGGGTCAAGGTCTATGAATCATAAACTTTAAAAATATATAATAATAAAATACACAATGAAAATCCAATGCCTATAAAAATTAATAAGTAATGAAACAAGTGTTCCATATCTCTCATCCTTTATTTATCCTTAGTGATGAGTCCTCATATATAATAATTATGTGGGGTCAACATTGGGGGTATTTCCCTTGCTCACCTATGTTTAACCTTTAATGGTGAGCCCTTGTGTCTTCATAGTCACATGGGGATAAGTGTAGGGGGTAGAAAAAAAAAATAGATGAAAAAAATTTCCAAAAATCACAATAAATTCTTGAGGAGATTGCAAATATGTTCATGATAAAATGAGAACCCTACCTTTTACCAGATTTTGCATGATTAGCCATTTATTGATCTAAGTCTAGATAAAACTAATAAAATGAGCATTTTATAATCTTAACAAGAAGTATAACTATCCTATAGCCTATAGAGATTAAATTTTGAGTTTTATTCCTTGTGATGTTTTTGATGATTTTTTCTTAATTCACATTCCATACCCCCTACTCTTCCTTCATTCCCTATTACAAATTGAATATCACTTGTCATTTGGATAAACTAGTTTGATCATTAGCACATTTATTTTTCATAAATCATCACATTATAAATTTTCATATAATATATTAAACACACAAATATATAAGCATATCCATAGTATTTTATCACAAAAATATATCAATAACATTTTATACATTCCTAACCATCTATGATGCATACTCTGGAAAGCAAATGTTATAAGGTTTATACAAGATGTTAGAAAGACATTTAAATTAAAAAATGGGTCATATATTTATATTTATACACACACACACACATACATGTCACAATGTTTTAAGTACATTTATTATTTTCATACATAGTGTCCACACTGAGAGGGAAAGTGTATCAAAAAATCTAAAAAATCAATGAAAGTATATACATAGTAGTAACCAATAGGCATCTAGTCTTCATTGATTTTTAACACTTGATGAAGTAGAGTGTCTAGGGATAATACTCCACTTCTTATTGGTACCTCATGATGCTAAGTTTTGTTTTACTCCTAATATTACACTGATGCATTGTATAGCTTGTTCTTTCCTGGGAGGTCTCTCCCAATGTATTATATCCACTCAAAGAGGCATGCCCGCCTCTTGGTAAAAATATATATTTCAAGGTCTTAACATGAGCCTCTAACCTAGCCATCTTGGCATGAAATATAGTAATATTGGTCCTCTAGTGAATCAAATTGTGTGCTCTATGATAGGTAGGGAAATTACATCTAATTGATTTCCCATAATAAAAGGTATACTTGGATCCATGAGTATTTACTCTCTATTTAGGCTAGAATAAACATGGAAATGATCTACAAGAGAGTCCTCTATCAACCTATTACACTCTATCATATAATATACACAATAATTTAACACACACACACATCAATTATATTTGAACTTTTAACTAAAGCAACAAATTAAAATAAGCTAGCTAAAGCATATTAAAATAAAAAATAAAATTTGACTTACACGAGTTTCCATTGTGCTAATTGGGGTTGTTAAGGTGTGGATCCTAAAAGCTTCACCAAGGAGTGGATTGCAGAGTTGCAGCAGTTACACAGTCACCAGCGTCGATCAAGAGCAATCGACGTTGGTCAGGTGCAGTTCAAGAGACACTGGCATCGACAGGGATCGGTCGACGTCGGTCACAGGCAAGTAGGCAAGAACCGATGTTAGTTACTTGTGCATCCAAAAAAGCTATTTATAAGGACAGAATCGAGTGTTTGCATGATGAGATTAAGTTTTAGTCTTAAGTTCGCGTCTCTATTATTAGTAAGACTATTTTTAGAGCCCTTGTTCAAGAGGCTTAACTGTTGGTTGTAAATGCATGCTCAAGTTTCCTAATTCTATATGTAATAAATATCTTCTTAGATTATTATATGAGTGTATGTGAATGTTGAAGAACAGTACAAAATTATATAGATGAATCAATCCAGGTTGTTGGAGTTGATTGTACTTGAGAGAGAGAGAGCTCTTGAGGGAAAGAGATCTAGAGAGAGATATGTACATCTGAGAGAGGTGTGGAAGAAAGAAGTTTCTTCAATTGTATTCCTTTTGTAAAGAGTTTAATACAAGTTTTCAGGGTGGTTTCTTGTATCTCTTATTCTTTTCTATTTATCATTCTAGTTACTTATCTATCTGATTTAATTCCATGGTTTATTGCTTTCATAAGTGTAATCAAATTGTTGGTTGATCCCCAACAAGTGGTATTAGAGCCTTGGTTGTAGGTTTTAGAGCTTGATATCCATAAGTGGTATCAGAGCTCAGGTTCACTAACAGGTGGTTTAGATCTGTGTAGTGTATTGATTACAGGTTACTCATAGGGATTTCTACAGGGATTTCTGTTTGAGTGGGAGAAGCAATGGCAGAAGAAATTAAACTAAGAATGGAGAAGTTCAATGGCAAAAATGATCAACATTGGAGAATGCAGATAGAGGACTATCTGTATCAGAAAGATCTATACTTACCATTAGGTGGGATTGCAAAGAAGCCCACAGACATGGATGATGAAGAATGGGAAGTTCTTGATAGAAAGGCTCTAGGGTCTATAAGACTGAGTCTACCATCTACTGTGATATCTAATTTATCACAGGCAAAGTCTACGATAGAGTTAATGACTACTTTAGCAAATTTGTATGAAAAACCCTTAGCTTCTAATAAGGTATATCTTATGAAGCAGTTATTTAATTTGCGTATGCAGGAAGGTGGATTTGTATCTAATCACCTGAATGATTTCCATGGAATTGTAAATCAATTAAGTTCAGTCAATATTGTATTTTATTATGAAATTAAAGCTCTTTTAATATTATGTTCTTTGCATGAAAGCTGGCATAGCTTAGTAATGGCAGTTAGTAATATTGCATCTGCTTCAAATATTTTAAAAGTAGAGGATGTTGTTAGTGTTATCTTGAATGAGGAAATTCGTAGGAAAAGCACAGAGGAAACATTAGGGAACGCTTTAAGTTTTGAGAGTAGGGGAAGGCAAAAAGAGAGGAGCAAGAAAGGGAGATCAAGATCTAAGTCTAAGGTGAGAGGTAGATCCAAATCCAGAAATGGCAGGAAGCCACAATGCTGGAATTATGGAAAGATGGGGCACATAAGTAGAGATTGCTGGTCAAAGCCTAAGGAGGACAATCAACACGAAGGAAAAGAAGAAGTAAAGGTTGCAGGTATTGCACAAGATGCTTTAATATTCTCTTTGCATAATAATATAGAATCTTGGGTTTTAGATTCTGGTGCATCTTTTCATGCTACCCCTAATAGAGAATATTTTAGTGACTATGTCCATGGAGATTTTGGAATAGTGTACTTAGGGGATGATGAGCCTTGTAAAATTATTGGCAAAGGTAAAGTGCAACTGAAAATGTAGAATGACAACACATGGGTGTTGAGAGATTTTATGCATGTTCCTAGCTTGAAGAGGAATTTGATTTCTGTAGGAAAGTTAGGGGATGAGGGTTGTACAGTAACTCTCACAACAGAATCTTGGAAGGTGACCAAGGGTGCACTTGTAATGGCCAGAGGTAAGAGAGTAGGTACTCTCTATTTATGTAATTGTGTTACTAACAATTCTCCTTCTGTATTATCTACTTCAGATGTGGATGCAAAATTGTGGCACTCAAGGCTTGGCCACATGAGTGAGAAGGGAATGTCAATTCGTAAGTCTAAACATAAGCTTTTAGATTTGAAAATCATAGATCTGGATTTTTGTGAGCACTGTGTTTTTGGAAAATAGAAGAGAGTGAGTTTTCTCAAGACTGGGTCAACAAAGAAGAAGCATAAGTTGCAGCTTGTTCACACAGACGTGTGGGGACCGGCTCAAGTAGCTTCTATTGGAGGATCACAGTACTATGTTTCATTCATAGATGATGCTACAAGAAAGGTATGGATATATTGTATTAAGAAGAAATCTGATGTATTTGAGACTTTTAAGATTTGGAAAGCTATGGTTGAGAATGAAACAGGCAGAAGATTGAAGTGCCTGAGATCTGAAAATGGTGGTGATTTCTACAGCTATAAGTTCAACTGGTATTGTTATATGCATGGAATCCACAGGCAAAGGACGGTTCCAAGGAAACCTCAGTAGAATGGAATTGCTAAAAGGATGAACAGAACAATCATGGAGCGTGCAAGGTGTATGAGATTGCATGCTGGTTTGCCCTTAGAGTTTTGGGCAGAAGCTGTTGACACTGTAGTGTACCTGATTAACAGAGGACCCTCTACAACTCTGGATGGTGGAATTCCATAAGAGGCATGGATAGGTAAAAAGGTAGATCTCTCTTTTCTCAAAGTTTTTGGTTGTGAAGCCTTTATGCACGTTGATAAGGAAAATAGAAAGAAACTGGATGCTAAGTCTATGAGGTACACATCTATTGGCTATGGCTCAGATGATTTTGGTTTCAGATTTTGGAATCTAGGAACTAATAAGGTAATTAGGAGCCATGATGTTGTTTTCAATGAAAAAGTGATGTATAGTGATCAGCTGAAGAAGCTGAATCAATCTGGGCAGAACAATGGAGAATTGGATGAGGTGATGGTCCAAAATGAGCTCGCGAGAAAAATAAATAATCACTTGTAGGAAAACATAGAGACTGACATCAACAGGTCAGGAACTGATGTCGGCAGAACAAAAACTGATGTCGGCAATACAGGGACCGACATCGGCTGAACAGGCACCGACATCGGTCAGGCAGAATTGACGTTGGCTAGTAACAGGCTTGGAAATGACTGAGGTCGATCACTGTCAGAGAATTTGGGCAGACAGCGTGTTGTGGATGAGTCTCAGAAGCCCATCAGGAGGTCAGAAAGGGTAAGTAAGCCTCCAATTAGATATTCTCCTTCATTATTCTATTTATTGTTAACTGATGGTGGAGAACCAGAGAGTTTTCAAGAAGCAATACAGGTGGAGTCCAAGAGTTAGTGGGAGCGTGGCATGGTTGAGGAGATGGAGTCCTTGAAAGAGAACCAAACATGGGATTTGGTTGAGTTGCCAGTTGGTAAGAGGACACTAAAGAACAGATGGACCTACAGGTTGAAGGAAGGTGAGAATGGACAGATGAGATATAAGGCCAGGTTGGTAGTGAAAGGATTTGCACAAAAGCCAGGTATTGAATTTGGTGAGATTTTTTCTCCTATTTTTAAAATGACTTCTATATGGATTGTACTATCTTTAGTTGCTATTAAGGATTTGCATCTTGAGCAGCTTGATGTTAAGATAGCATTTCTTCATGGAGATTTGGATGAGGAAATATATATGGAACAACTGGAAGGATTTGAGGTCAAAGGTAAGGAGAAGCTAGTGTGCAGATTGAAGAAAAGCTTGTATGGCCTCAAGCAAGCTCCTAGACAGTGGTATTTGAGATTTGACAGGTTTATGACTGAGCATGGCTATAGTAGGTGTCAATCTGACCATTGTGTGTATTTTAAGAGATTGGATAATGGTAGATATATTATTTTGTTGTTGTATGTAGATGATATGCTGGTTGCGGGATCACACATGCAGGATATCTCTGAGCTTAAGGTGAAATTAGCTCAAAAATTTGCCATAAAGGATTTGGGAGCAGCAAATAAAATCCTTGGCATGAGCATTAAGAGAGACAGGAAAAATCATAGGTTGATTTTGTCTCAAGAGGATTATGTGAACAAGGTGTTGAAATGGTTCAACATGCAGGATGCAAAACTGGTAAGCACACCTTTGGCTGGACATTTTAAATTGAGTAAAGAAAAATGTCCTAATTCACATGATGAGGTAGAGTACATGAGTAAATTTCCATATTCTTCTATGGTAGGGAGTTTAATGTATGCAATGGTGTGTACTAGACCGGATATTGCCCAAGCAGTGGGAGTTGTACGTATATGGCCAATCCAGGAAAGGAACACTGGAAAGTAGTTCAGTGGATCCTTAGATATCTGAGAGGAACCAGCAGTAGGCATTTTTGCTATGGAGGTTTAGATACTTCTCTACATGGTTATGTAGATTCAGATATGGCAAGTTATTTGGATGGCAGGAGGAGCACCACATGATATGTTTTCACTGTAGGTGGAACGGCAGTTAGCTGGATATCAAAGTTGCAGAAAGTTGTTGCCTTGTCAACTACAGAAGCAGAGTATATTGCAGCCACAGAGGCTAGCAAAGAGATGATATGGATGACATGGTTCATGGAAGAGCTTGGAAAGGAGCAAGAGAGTTGCAGACTATACAGTGATAGTTAGAGTGCCATTCATTTGGCTAAGAATTCAACATTTCATTCAAGAACAAAGCATATACAACTTAGGTACCACTTCATAAGATAGGTATTGGAGGATGGTGAGTTAAATTTGGAGAAGATCCATACAAATAAGAATCTTGCTGATATGTTAACCAAGCCGGTTACAAAGGAGAAGTTGAATCTTCATTCAACTTCTATTGGTCTTCATGATTGAGTTGAAGATGGAGGAGCTAGAAGATGTTGTTGTGCAGGTACTGGTGCAACTGTTTATCTCCAAGTGGGAGATTTTTAAGGTGTGGAGCCTAAAAGCTTCACCAAGGAGTGGATTACAGAGTTGCATCAGTTACACAGTCACTGGCGTCGGTCAGGAGTGACCGACATTGGTCAGGTGTAGTTCAAGAGACACCAGCGTCGGCAGGGATCGGCCGACGTCGGTCACAGGCAAGCAGGCAGGAACTGGTGTCGATTACCTGTGCGTCTAGAAAAGCTATTTTTGAGGATAGAACCAAGTGTTTGCATGATGAGATTAAGTTGTAGTCTTAATTTTGCATCTCTATTATTAGTAAGACTGTTTTTAAAGCCCTTGTTCAAGAGGCTTAACTGTTGGTTGTAAATGCATGCTCAAGTTTCCTAATTCTATATGTAGGAAAGATCTTCTTAGTTTATTGTATGAGTGTATGTGAATGTTGAAGAATAGTATAGAATTGTATAGGTGAATCAATCCAGGTTGTTGGAGTTGATTATACTTGAGAGAGAGAGCTCTTGAGGGAAAGAGATCTAGAGAGAGATCTGTACATCTGAGAGAGGTGTGGAAGAAAGAAGTTTCTTCAATTTTATTCCTTCTGTAAAGAGTTTAATACAAGTTTTTAGGGTGGTTTATTGTATCTCTTGTTCTTTGCTATTTATCATTCTAGTTACTTATCTATCTGATTTAATTCTGTGGTTTATTTCTTTCATAAGTGTAATCAAATTGTTGGTTGATCCCCAACAGGGGTTAGAGTCCTAATATAAGTTCACCTTTACATTCTCCCCCTCCTTATCCACTATTTTGGACCCTATAGGATCCTACTATCCTCATCCCATAGCCACTATCATTTTTTACTACTATTTCTCTTCTCCTGGTGGCCCCTTCACCATCTAAGATTCCACTATGGGGGGTTATCCTACATCTCCCCCTTCTATTTATAGTTTTTGAAAAACCAATCCTATGAATGTAGGTGGTATGAACCTATGATATCTCTTCTCTTTAATTTGTTCATTTAGTATTTATTATGGATATATATGCTTTATAAGTCATCCCGTGAGCATTTTGTTTTATCCCACGTTCATGGGAAGTAGTAGTTTCTTAGATTAGAATTCATATATAAGTGTTGAGACCATTAAACGAATCCATGAATTATTTTTATTGAATTTTCTCAAAGGAGGTTGCCCCCTTGAAGTGGTATGCAATCAATATAATCCATTCAGTGCTTCTCCTCATTTTATAAATTTGTTATTTTGTACATTTTTTTTGACTTGTTGCAGGATGATCCTCTCATCTAGTATCAGAGTGCTTTCCAAGGCCACAATTTTTTTTTCTAGAAAGTTTAAGCTCTATTCTACTACATAATTTATTTACAATATTTTTCTCAAAAATTCCTAACTCTATTCTACTGCATAACTCTATTATGCATCACAATAATATTTTTTGGATCAGGATAAAGCTTGACCGCATAACTATGGGAAGTGCTTGGGTGAAATCCCTAAAACTCATTTTGAAGAGTACCATAGGAGCCCAAAAGTAGTTGGCCCATTTAGAGGACCTAACAATGAAATGGGCAATGACCCCTACCTAATTGAGTAGTTCCCATCTATGAGGAAAACCAAGAGTTATCATTGAGAGATAAATCCATGGCTATAAAAATTTTGGAGAGTAGTACTCACTTAGACAGCATTGGTGGCCAGAGTGATTTATTAAAACCCTTAGGAAACATTGAAACTTAGGGTCTATTTCTATTAATTTCATAATATTACTAGTAAAGTATCAAAAATACTAGTAGAGTATCATAAAATCATCATAGTAGATCTACAGACTTATTTCAACATATTCCTAGTAGATGTGTTGTCTAAAACACAGTAACCAAATAACAAAAATAGAAATAGAAATAAAAACAAAAAAAAAATTACTTAAACACTTAAAATTTCATTCCCTACATTTTCTTCTTTGAGGTCCCATATCCCAATTCCACTCTTAATTTCCATAAATCACAAATTTCCCTTTTTTCAAGTTTGTCTATAGCTTCTATTTTTGTCCATTTACCTTGAAAATTTTCCACTATGTTCATCATCTCGTTATACTCCTTTGTCCCTCTTTAACCAATTTTCTAGTTTTTCCTTTTTCACTCCTAAAATTTCCCTCACCTTCATCAATCATACTCCCATTATGAATTTTTTGTATTAAACACCCCTTTATCCCTTCCATTTTTTCCCAAATTTAAAACCTTCCTTACTAAATGTGTCTCAACTCTAGTTTTCCTATCCATTTCAAAAAAAAAATTATTCTGGTCATGGTAGTAACCTAAATAGGAGCAAAAACCATGGAAGATTAAATTTCCACCCTCAAGACCCATGTCAAAGATATTGATGAAAAAATTCTTAGCCTCAGTCTTCATCCTACCACCATGAACAACAGACGACATCTAGAGTCTTCTTCAGACACTGTATTTTCTTATTCCAATAATTATCATGAGTTGAAGCTTAACTTTCCCTAATTCAATGGTGTATATCCAATTGGATGGATCTATCAGGTAGAAAAATATTTTAGTCTACATAATACTTTTGATGCCAATAAGGTTCCACTTATATCTTTTCATTTGGAACTTAAAGCCCTTCAATGGTATTGTTGGTATACCAAGGGTCATGATGAACCCATATCAACTAATTTTTGCACCCTCATTTTGAAAAAAATTGCCCCTACTACTTTTTATGACTTCACTAAAACACTCACTAAAATTTTCCAAATAAAAACAGTGAGAGAATATCAAATTGAATTTGAAAAACTAGCCAATCATATAGAGGGATTATCTAATGAATTCTTTAGGAGTTGCTTTATCAGTGGACTGAAGGATGCAATTTGATCTGAGGTCAAATTTTTTTAACCCAACATGATTATGGAAGCCTTATGGTTGCCTAAGTTGGTAGAGGACAATATAACAACTCAACAATGATTCAAATCTAATTTTTTTCATTTCAAAAATATAGCTCCATAATGATCTCAAATAATGCCAGCCCCCAGAACCACTCCTATCAAGTGTTTAACTAAAGCAGAGATGCAAGTTCATAGAGAAAAAGGACTATATTATAAATGTGATGATAAATTCACTCAAGGACATCGATGTGTTGAGAAAAATCTCTACCTATTAGATGTGAACTCTCCACCTAAAACTAAAGATTGGGAAGATGTTCAAGATGCAACAAATGATCTAGAAGAAGCTTAGCCGATTTTGGAACCTACTTCTCAAGAAGACCAACTAGAGATATCTATCATGTACCCCACAAACCATGTGAGTTAGGGGTTAATTCAAAAATTTCCCTCTCACAATATTCATTGATTCAAGTAGCACTCATAACTTCATTGACCCTCAGATTGCCAAATAGGCTAATTATTTTATCCATCCTTTTTCTAACTTTGAAGTCATGATTGCCAATGGGGGCACATTACCTTACAAAGGGAAATGTCAAAATGTGTGTATCTCTATTAGATATTATACCTTATGCTCCAACAAGTTTGCCTTGCCCTTACATGGATGTGATGTTATTTTGGGATCCCAATGGTTATGCATACTTGGACCCATCTTATGAGATTTTACTTAACTTTGGATTTAATTTTCAGATAATGGGCAAAAACACACATTGAAAGGCTTATAACCAAAATCTCTTAGTATCATAAGTTCACATCACATGGAAATTTTTTTAATAAGAATTCACATAGTGTCATTGCCCAGCTCCATTCCATTCAAATACAACCCTCAACAGTCTCCACTACTCCTTCTAACCTCTAATCCATTATACAAAGGTATGCATATGTCTTTTCCAAACTAATGGGATTGCCACCTTCAAAGTTAGAGGACCACCATATTTAGCTCCTTTCAAGAAGCATTCCTCCCAACGTTAACCCTTATAATTACCCATTTTAGCAAAATACTGAGATTGAGATGCTCATTCGAGACTTCTTATAGTAAGGCATTTTTGCCCCAATACCAACCCATATTCTTCCCCAGTTCTCCTTGTTTGGAAAAAAAATGGGTCATGGCATTTCTACATTGATTTTTATGCACTTAATCACCTCACAATCAAGTATAAGTTCTTGATCCATGTTATTTATGAGCTTCATGGCACTCATTTTTTCTTCAAGTTGGATCTCTGGTCTGGATATCACCAAATATAAATTCATGAGAATGATATCCCAATGATGGATTTTTGCACACATGATGACCACTATGAGTTCTTGGTCATGCCCTTTGGCCTCACTAATTCTCCTTCAACATCTAGGCATTGATGAATAAAATATTCTAGCCCTACCTACAAAAATTCATTTTGGTCTTCTTCTATGATATCCTCATCTATAGTAAAACATGGTCTGAGCATCTCCAACATTTGGAGCTCACTTTAAAAATTATCTTTGACCATCATCTTTGTGCAAAATAGTCCAAATGTACTTTTGTCCAAGATGAATTGGAGTATCTTGAGCAAATAGTTTCACCCCAAGGGGTTTGTGTGGATCCTAAAAAAAACTGCTATGACAAATTAGTTGCACCCTTAGACACTCAAGAGCCTCTATGGTTTTTTGGGGCTAGCTAGATACTATCACACGTTTTTTAAGGATTATAATAATATTTTATCTCTACTAATAGATATATTGAAAAAGGATGCTTTTATTTGGACACAAGCTACTAAGTGTGCATTTGAAGCATTGAAATAAGCTATGTGTACTAGACCTATTCTAGCTATGCCAGATTTTACCAAGACCTTCAATATTAAGAGTGATTCTTATGGAAATGGATTGGGTGTTATTCTCCTCCAAGGACACCCCATTTCATTCACCAATAAATCCCTTTCTGGCAAGAATTTAACGCTCTCTACTTATGAGAAGGAAATGATGGCCATTTTACATGCAGTATAGAAGTGGTGGCCATACGTATTGGGTAATCATTTTTGCATCAAAAATGATCACCAGATTCTAAAAAAAATCTTTAAACAATGGGTATCTACCCCGTCATAACATAAATGGGTCAACAAACTCATGGGTTATGACTATGAGATGAATTAAAATAAAGGTAAAGATAATATTGTGGCTAATGCTCTATCTCACACATTTATGGATCAAGCTTCCATTTTAGCTATTTCCATGCCTATTTTAAATTGGTTGGAAACTATGTAGCATGGGTATGTTAATGACTCCTCATTATCTCAAATCATTTAATAATTGGCCATTAACCCCTTGGTTATACCACATTATTCTTTAGATGGTGTTTTTCTGCAATATAAGGGTCATCTAGTGCTTCCCTAGAGCACAGATCTAGAATAGACTATATTCTATTATTTCCATGCTTCTCTATCCATAGGGTACTTAGGGTTTTTCAAAACTTATGAGTGGGCATGATGTAACTTCTTTTATAAGGGAATGAAAAATGCAATTCAATAGATGGTGGTTGAATGTGTGATACCTACCAACATAACAAGTGTGAAACAACACTCATCCCTGGGTTGCTCAAACCCTTGTCCATCCCTACCACAATTTGGAAAAATATTTCTATAGATTTTATTGAGGGGCTCCCTAAATCTAGATGGAAAATGGTGATCTTGGTTATGGTTGATCACCTCTCTAAATATATTCGTTTTTGTGCCCTCAGCCATCCTTATACCACCTCCATAGTTGCACAAAATTTACTAGACCATATTTTCCATCTTCATGGCATTACTTCACCCATTGTCTCAAATCATGATGCAACCTTCACCAGCCATTTTTAGATATAACTAAATTGCTGTGCTAGCACTCAACTGAAGATAAGTTTTGGGTATCATCCACAAATAGATGGCCAGACTAAAATTATCAATAAATGCTTGGAAACTTTCCTCCATTTTTTCACTTCAGTAAAACAACATCAGTGGGAAAATTGGTTCCCTCTTACCAAATGGTGGTACAATACCTCCTACCACATTTCAGCAAAAATGACTCCATCTGAAGTATTCTATGGTTAAGAACCACCAATGCTCCTTCATACAAACTTAATAGTTCATCAATCCAAGTAGTTGACACGATTCTCTAAACATAAGATCGTATCCTTAATACCCTATAGGAAATATTCATATGGCATAAAATCAAATGAAACAATAAGAAAATCAACATTGTTCTGAGTGCACTTTTCAAGTAGGTGATATGGTTTTTATTCACCTATATCCCTACAAATAATCCTTCCTAAAACTCAAACAAAATCATAATATAGCTCCCAAGTTCTATGGGCCCTATAAGGTACTTCAAAATATTGGGATGGTTGCTTATAAGTTGGAGCTCCCACCTTCTTCTTGAGTTCACCCAATATTTCATGTCTCTTGTTTAAAGAAAGTTCTTGGCACAAACATTAGAGTGCAGACTATTTTACTTGAACTTTATAATAAAGGATCCATTCTTCTTGAGCTAGAGGCAATCCTAGATAAGCACACATGCCAGATTCACTCTCGCTCCATCATTGAGGTTTTAATTCAAAGGCATGGAATGCAACCAAGGGATACAACATGGAAACCACTATTTTAGATTCAACACCAATTCCCACATATGAAACTTTGAGGACAAATATTTTTCTAAGAGGGATGGGATGTTATGAACCCATGATATCTCTTCTCTTTACTTTGGTTGTTTAGTAGTTTTTATAAACACATATGCTTTTTAAGTTTTCATGTGAGCATTTTGTTTTATCCCACATTCATGGGAATTATTAGTTTCTTAGATTAGAATTCATATATAAGTAAGTGTTTATTCCATTTAAGGCATCCATGAATTATTTGTATTGAGTTTTCCCAAAGGAAGTTGCCCCCTCAAAGTGGTCTATGATCAATATAATACATTCAGTGTTTATTCTCAATTTATTATTTTATTATTTTATGCATTTTTGTTGACTTATTGCAAGAGGATCTTCTCAGTAGAGTCCTTCCCCCTTTTGATCTTATCCCAACACTTAAAGGTCTTCTAATTTTTGTCTTAGGTGTCAATTGCTTCTACCCAAGTTTTCCACCCTAGCATCCCAAATCTCTATGTCACATGTATACTAGACTTGGGTAATTGGGAGATGGTATAAGTATTATATATTTAAAAAATAAATCACATGATCCATAATGTGGATCCACTTGACCTTGTTTATCTTTAACTTGATGCATTATATCACAAACCATAAGTGTAATGGCCTCATCCACCCAATCACCTCTAATACCTAGGTATGGTTGGGAGATCATGTCATTTACTATCAAAGTCATAAGTAATTAGGTAACATCTATGA
The DNA here is from genome assembly GCA_037957365.1 of Torreya grandis. Taxonomy (NCBI): domain Eukaryota; kingdom Viridiplantae; phylum Streptophyta; class Pinopsida; order Cupressales; family Taxaceae; genus Torreya; species Torreya grandis. The sequence continues at coordinate 2,076,744 of JARHVA010000163.1, forward strand.
ATGGTTCCATCCCTATCCACATCATGATCTTGATGTCTCCTACATATCCAATGGAAACTTCTCTCTAATATGGAATCATATGCTCATAAATACTACACATGGTCAAGGTTAAATGGCTTATGGATAAGGCACCCAATCTTGATATCTATTATAAATGTATTTATGTCCTATAAGGGTCAACTTGTGTCCATGAAAACATCCATTTTTATCCTTAATATTCTTTAAAATGATAACCTATTAATACAACAACCAATTAGTACCCTTATCTCCTACTAATTATGAGATAAAATACCAATGATGGCCTAATAGATAGTAGGGATAGGGTCTCTATCTACTCCTACCAACCTCACTCCCTAATTCACATAAACATCTAGTACATATCCATATCCAAACTACTCTATCCATCCCTAAGCCTCAACTCTATCACTATCCTCTCTCTAAGTCATTGCCTATCCAATTTTTGGTAGACATAGAATCCTATATACATCCTCCAATGTAAAGTTCCACTTTCCTATGGCCTATGGTAAACATAAATTTTTTTAATTTACATCTCAATAAGTGAAAAATTTTCACATAAGTCTATTGGCTATGGAAAATATCATAACTTGAGCCACCCATGAAATCCTCACTCTATCCAATAAGGAGGTTTCCTCAACTATCAACAATATGATCTAACAAAGCAACCACTACTACTCCCTAGCCCTACTCCAAAATACATAACTCCATTTCAACCATGAAAATAGAATGCAATTATTAAAAATATATACAAAATCTTCCTAACCCATACAATGGTGAAACTGACACTATATGCAAGAGGTGGTTATGAAATTGTCATGATGGTTGTAGATAAATGGTTACCTAATTATAAATGGCTATGAAATTACCATAGTGGGTTTTTAACTCTCATAGAGGTTTCATAAACATTTATAAATGAAGACTTGAAGTCTCAAAATTTCTCATGTGAAAGGATTACCACTAGTCTATAAATATCAATGGTTTTGTCATGCACTAGTGATTTTGCTTGTAGTGGCCCTAAATTGCAAAAATTAGAAGAAATCATAAAACTAACCTAAAACTAAAAATAATTCATGAATTTCTAGTTTCTTAACTAACATGAATATTTTAAATCCAAAATTTTCAAATTTCACTAATCTCATGTTGTTTTTCAAGAAAATTCCCCAATCCTAGTTTTTAAACCAAAAACATAGAAAAATCACCGGTGTTTGTGCCCCACCTAATGCTTCTGGTATTTTTTACATGATCTCATTATGCTCTTTGATTCAATATTAATTTCACACAATTTGGTCACTAGCAAGCCATAGTTCTAAATTTAAAAAAAGTCAATGTATAAATGATTTCCAAATTGGGTATGTTTTACTATTCACAATAATTTTTTACAGATTATTTTATTTCCAAAATTTACCTTTTTTAAAAAATTAATCTTATAGGATATTTTTTTCATATAATTTAAATAATTTGATATTTTCAAGTTTAAAGTGATGCAAGGTAACCAAGATGATAAAATTATCACGTTTTTATTTTTTCATGGTTTTATTATAAGTATGTTGTTTTCAAATTTTGATCTCATTTTCACCTCTTGTAGGTTCATACTTGTATACATAAAACTGACATTATTCCACTGATAGGAAGGGTCATGCATTATTATAATTCTTACATAAATGGTAACTCTCATCCACATTTCAATTATCTAAAACATTTTCAACTCTTGTCATCATATTACACTTGATCCTTGCTCTCTACTTGAACATAGTGGAAGCATCTCAACTAGCATCATTGTGTCACATAGCTAAGTGAGGTAATTTATCTAACCCTCTTTTTCATTTAATTATTCAATTTATTAGTAAAAATTTGCTATTCAACTCATGGTGAGGTTCCTTCCTAAGGGGGAAATATGTAAGCACTTAAATTTTTCACCATGCAATTTATTTTACAAAATCTAATGATGATGTAAGGATATCCATTAAAAATTAATATTCTCATACCTAATTTTATCCTTCTTCCATTTTTTATTCTTTATAGTTCTTCCCCAAGTACCAAACTTGAAAACTTTAAACTTCAATATTCTAAACTCAATATTTTTGAGATGAATGAAAAAATCATCACGGTGTTTGCAAAACTACCATGGCATTTCACGCATCCACCCTAGTGGTTTGAAAATATACACAATGGTTTTGATAACCTTTGTGATAATTCTATGATTACCCCTTACATATAGTGTTTATTCACTACTATTTCATGCACTTATGGTTTTCACTCCCAAAACACATGTTTTCATGTGTTATACATGTTTTGACCTTCAATTTGTATCATATCCTTCTATAATTAGTTAATTAACACTTTAGTTCACTTAATTTAATTCTCAAACTAATATTAGTTAACATCAAGTCAACCTTAGTAAGATCTCAATGAGCTCCTATCAACTCCCACATGTAATAACCATTATTTTATTACAAATAACTCTCTTTACCATTAAAACTAGATCCAAATATTGCATAGATAATTGAGTCTTTAATTCTTTGAGAGCTGAATTATGGAGTTTTATTGAGGGATTAACCCAAACCTTGTAAAAAATTTCAAAACACCATCTCAAATTGGAGGAGGCTAAAAATTTTACAACACAATACTCTATTGTTTGTGAGAATCAACCATATTTCAACTTTTTTTTCACTTTTTGCATTAAATTCAACTATTTTCACATTCCTTTTGCTTGAGAATCCTTGGGTCATTATTGAGAAAAAATACGAGGTAGTAGCCTAAATATCTAAATATTTTCAACTTCAACAAGCTATTCATTTAATCTATCCTCTACTTTTGTTAGGTAGGGGGACTTTTATTTATTCTTTATTATTTTCCTTTATGTCTTCATTATGTTAGATTTTATTTGATAGTTTTTTTTCATATTCAAAAAGAGTTAATACAATAAAAAGGAAATGATTTCCTACACTTTTTTATATTTCATATCATTTATTTTTCCTATAATTTTAATTATACATAGGAAACCAAACAACATATAGATTTACATGCTAATTTTTAGAATTCAAGAACATAATTTATTTCATTTTTATCAATCCATTTTATTCAAAATTAGATCTCATAACTAAAATTTTTTAACTTGGAGGGAGTGAAAATCAGGTTTGATTTAATCTGAAAATGAACATATATATCATCCAATCTATTTCATAATTACTAGTTGTTAATCTAGTAGTGTGTTAATTGTGATTGATGACAAAATGTGCACTAAATAACTTAAAATTAAGGTACTAAATATTTTTGGTTTTTATTTTTGAATACCTAAAAATAACATTAGATATAAACACATGAAAAAGGAGTTTCTAAGAATAACTATAACACCATAGTATTTCACCATCTTTTATTAACATGAAAGGATAGAACTAGCCAAGTATAAAAAAACTTACATGACAAGTTAATGATAAATTAAGACCTTAATTAAAAACTAATTAAAATAAAAATATAATCTTATAAATATATTATAAAATCATATAAATTTGACTTGATAAAACTAGTTTGACTCAATGATAAGATAAAGTCATCATGCAAGATGTCTTTTTTAGAAAGTAAACACAAACATACACACTAAACAAGTTAGCCACCCCTAATCCCTATAAAGTAATAAAATTAATAAAATAATATTAAATTTAGTTATCTTATCTCTAAAAAAAAATCACATCTTGGGGTTAATTTATTACTATTTGAACTCGGTTAAGTATATATTCAATGAACTGGACTCTAACTCACACATCTAGTTATTTTTGATGTAAGGATTTTATATTTAAATTCAATAGAGGATAATGTAGCTATAATTTGTTTCTTTTAAGAGCATGAAACCAACCCTCTTCTTAATTTAAAGCAATAAGTTTAAGTTGACTTCATTTCATCAAAAGATCCTACCCAATATGAATTTTTGTATCCAATTAGATATAATAATTATTTTTGTATGAAATTAATACCATTATTATAATTATCTCATACATATCTAAAATAATTATTCACTACTTGTAAATGTTTGAGTGATCAATTGCCCATAAATCTAGAAACTAGTGAAACCCCATAACTAATATCGGGTCTTGTCATAGTGAGATACATCAAACATCCCACCATACTTATAAAATTATTTTCATAAGATAAATTAATCCATTCCTCTCTCATTATATTTTTTCCACTTATAATTATAGTGTCCACGAGCTTAGAATCTTGAAGATTTTACTTATTTAGCATGTATTTGGCATATTTGGATGACAAATAAATACGTCCTGTTTATTTTGATGGGCTTATATTCAAATAAATTATTTCATAAGTTTAATATAATTCACTTCCCATTATTATTTCATATCTTCTTTAAATATATTCAACATAAACATATATCTACCTATAAAAATCAAGTCATCTACATAGAGACAAACATATAACACATTAGAACCCAATGCTTGTATGTAAGAGTTGGTTCATTTTGAATTATTATAAATCCTTGATCTAATAACCATATATAAATTCTTAAGTACCAATATCTTTGAGCTTGATTCAATTCATAAATATCCTTCTTTAACTTATAAACCCATAATTCTTTACCCTTTACTTTAAAATCTTGTGGTTGCCCCACATATACTTCTTCTTCAATCACTTCATTTAGGAATGCACTTTTGAGATACATTTGATGTTTTTTACATTCTTCACTTTGGTATTGTAGACCCACTTGGTTATAATGAAATATTTATCATATTTATGATGAAATAAATTACATTTATAATTCCTATCAATTAAATCCATCTCAATTTTCATCACATCAACCCACTTTTCTTTTGACTAGCCTCTGCATAACTTCTAGGTTCAATAGCTACAAATGACAATGCAAACATATTATTTTCATCATAAGCATCCTAAAAAAGATTACCTTACTAAATTTTAATGTTTTTGATCTTATTATCATATTTATTATCTAATATTTGATTGGTTGGATGTGGATTCAATAATTATTTATTCTTACTTAGATTTGATGAAGATGGATGACTAGTCTCGTGGAAAGAGCTAGTATTATTTCCTATTGAAATATAAACATATGTATGAATTTGTAAGCACTAAAAACCACTATATATAAATATATATCTTATGTAATTGTATTTATACTAATCTAAAATGCATACATTATATTTTGGGTGGGGATTTTAAAATGGTTGAGGAAAAAGAAGACAAGTAGGGGGTGATTTGATTTAGTGGAAAGGAAATGAACTATTTTTTGGTCTAAACTCAAGAGGATTCATAAAATATATGATATTCTTAACCAAGGAAAAAAGGATAATAATATCATCTAGTTTATATGGTGAAATAACCAGGGCCTTCATAAGAGAGTCTACTCTATACTTAACATATTCTATTTCAATAAGAATGGCCTTAAGGTTCTATAGGAGGAGTGAAATTATGTGAAGGTGATCATGTTCACTATCTCGAATCACCATCCGATTGAAATATATTTTTTGATAAGAAATAATATGGAGGTGAGTACTCTTGAGTGGAAATGTTTGTATAAATTGAATGTTTCACACTTTAATCACTTAGATTTTAAATTAGGTATATGTTCCACATAGAACATCAGTAAACTTGAAATGGATTCCTCCTCCTCTATTGACAAGTGGAATTTTTGTATGATATTTTGGAAAACATTTACACATACCTATGGAAATAACAAAGCCATTTTGTGGAAGAAAATTACCTGTACTACCAAGGAGAAGCTAATTATTTCAAAATATAGATTATAGATTGAGCTGAATAATGTTTTCCTACTTGATGAATTAATAAGCCTAAAATATGTGATCAAACACCATGAGATATTTATTTCTAGGGGGCTCAAGTTCATTCTAAACTAAACTGACTCAAGCTTGGAGATAAATGCCCTAGGCTCTTTTTCAATTTCTTGAGAATAAAGCATGGTAAAAATAAGATTCTAATGATTGATTGTGGTGGGTTTGTGTCTAGTGATTCGACTAAGATTTCAAAAGGATTCTTATCCTTCTACTCAAAAAAATTCTCATCAAATAGATCAATCCTTCAAATTGAAAATTATAGCTATCTTTTTACTAAGTGTATTCTTCAAAAAGTCTCTAGGGAGCAATCCACATGGATCAATAGTGAGATCTCTCTAGATGAGATAAAGGCAACCATTTACTCTCTAAAGATTAACAAAGCTTCAGTTTTTGATAGTTTTCCTATGGATTTTTACAAGCCTAATAAAGATTGGATTGCACTTGAAATCCTTGGGTTATTTATGAATTTATTGAAGTGGGAACTTGAGGACCTAAAATAAATAGAGGTGTGGTTAAGCTAATCCCAAAAAATGGATAACCTACCATGGTTAATAATTAGATACCCATCACTCTTCTCAATGTCTCTTACAAAATTATGGCTAAGCTTATAGTAAGGAATATTTCCTCCATTGTGACTTTGTTGATCTCATTTACTCAAATTAGGTTTGTTGAAGGTAGATATATCCTTGAAAATCTTATTTCCAACTAGGAAGGTATGCATTGGGGACATGATTATGGTGAAGACTTAGGTATAATCTTACTCGACTTTAAAAAACCTATGATAAGATCAATTGGTAGCTCATTAACCTAATGTTAAAATATTTTTGGGTTCAATATAGATTTTTTTGAATGGTAAATGTCTTATTTAAAGATGCCTTGGTTGTTATTGAAGTTAATGGTGAGATAACTGAGTCAATTAAGATTTAGAAGTCAATTAGACAAGTTTCCCTCTTTCCCCCTTCCTTTTTATTGTGATGGATTAAGCACTTCACTACCTATTGATAAAATCTTATATGGGTCCTCTAATTAGAGTTATTTCATTACCTAATTATTCAAAAATGATTGATGTTTTATTTGCAAATAATTCTACATTGTTTGTCAAATTTGAAAAAGATAATCTTAAATAGGTGGATAGAAGACTTGATATTTATTATTTTTCCTTTGGTTCTAAATTAACACTTCACAAATCATGTATGATAGGATGAAATGAGGACCCACCAAATTGGTTGGTAGAGTTTGAGTGGGAATGGAGGGGCCCTAATCAAATGGTCATATACCTAGGTATTATTTTTGCCTTGATACCTTCATTAAAACATATGTGGGATTGGTTACATGTAAACATCAATAGTAAAATTGGTAAGTTGCATGGTCTACTTATCTCTCTCTTGATAATAATTCAAGTATGTTAAAACCTCATATAACATATATTATGCCTATTTTTGTATGTTTAATAAGTCCAAATAAATATTTTTCATAGAATCCTTAGAGGATTTATTTGGTCAAATGGAAAAGCTAATAAAAAAATCATGTAGTGGCATGGGAGATTTGTTACATACCTATAAAATTTAGGGGGTTTGGGTCAAAAGACCTTAATCTAAATTATTTATATGGTTGTCAAGTGGATAATTATATATTTAGAGGGGGATGATTCATGGAAGGTTTTGGTTAGACATAATATTATGAGGGGATTCCTAAAAGTTAAAATGAATTGGAAATGGTTACACATATTTGATTTGTTGGTTGGTTTTGTCAATGTAACTTTTTGGTTCACCAATTTTTTGAGCCATTTGGAAACCTAGGAACTTGTAAAACACCTTGTAATTGTGCCTTTTATTTTTAGAATGTTGGGGTCAAGGTACTAGGGGTATAGGTCTATATGATGGAACCTTTAAGTTAACAAAATACCCCTTGCCCTAACTAGAGGGTATTCAACCTTATTTTAGTTCTCTAAGTGTTTAAGATGTTTTAAGGATTTATATTACTTTAATAGATGGGATTCATAGAATGAGATCAGAGAAAGGTTTTATATTTCATTGTCTTAGAGGAGAACCCTCACCTTGTTAACTAAGGCTCTCCAGTCTACTAAAGGTGTTTGTGTCTTCAATGATATTGGGATTTTTTGGAGGATATTAAATGGATAAATTATGCTCCCATTTTGGAATACACTATTAAAATGCTTTATGATAAAATTGGGTTCTCCAAAAATCTCTTATTTATCCTTAAACATGTGTGGCATGTTTGTGATTCCTTCTCCACCTGGTTGTTTGGATTCCATGTTGTATGGGCATCATGTCTTGAAAAATAAGTCTTATTTTAGATGGTTAATTTTGTATGATAAATTAGTTGTTGGGTTAATTATTTATAACTATAGTTTTGGCACTTCATAATTATCTGCTATGTGGTGAGTTAGAAACTACTAAACACCTCTTTTTATTGTGTCCTTTTATGGAAAGTATATGGAAAAGTTGTCTTAATAGTTTGAACTCTTTTTTTGATTATGAGATTTCATGGTACAATGTTGCTTTTGAGTATGTTTATTCCAACAAGAAGGTTCATAATTTTTTCCATAAATTATGGCTTGTATTCTCCACTAAAATCTTATGGTTAATTTGGAAACAAAGTAATTTGGAATTTTTTCAATTTAAGTCCATATTCCTTACTAACTTCAATTTTGAAGTTATTGTGAGATGTGTTTCTTGGAAAATATTTTTGTAAATAAAGGTGTTATAAAGTGAGCTAGAAAAGTTCTTGAAAATAGTTATGATGAAAATTTCTTCTAGATACCTGTTAGATAGTGGGGGATACCTGATATTCCGTCATCCTCTTGATTGGAGGATTCACCATGGTGATGTTGCTTAAGTGCATATTTTTGAGTGTGACTAGGGTCTGATCATGGAAGCTTATTTTTAGTAAGCTAATGATATGATTATAATATGGTCTAGATCATCATATTTAGATAATAATGGTATATATATGCTTATTTGAAAGTGATTAAATATATCTTGCATGCCATACAAGATTATGGGAATGAATAGGAATCAAATTCTAGTGAGGCAACTAAGGTGGTTGGAGTTGATAAGGCTACTGCGGGTTGTGAGTTTTCTCCTTCTTTTGGGACTAGTCATGAGAGGGATACTATGGGTCATGGAAAGGACCTAAGTTAGAGTTTTATTAATAGCATTGAGGAATTTTTAAATGTAACTTCTTCAAAATTGAAAATAGTTATCCAAGAGGGGAATGTAAATGATGTTGAAGATTTGGTGAACTTTGACAAAACCTCAAAAATGAAAGATTTGTTGGGTAAATTAGACCATTTCACCTCCATAATGCATTACTCTTATTTGGGACATGTTTCATTTTATTATGACTTAGGACCTAAGGTGGATAGTGTTGAAGTAGCTAAGGGTGGGGGTCTATAGTTTGATGATGGGGTTAACTTAAATATGTAGTTGTTGGTGGTCCTTATTGGTAGTTATATTTTGATAGCTATTGATACTTTTATTTTTTATTGTTTCCACTTGTGTGTATTTTTATATTCTAGTAACGCTTCTAAGACTATATTTTAGATTATGTATTGCAGCCTAGTAGGTGATTTTTTATGATTTGCATCCATGGGATATATAAACTTTGTTCACATTATTCTAATATTAAAAAAATACCTAAAAATAAACTTAAAGAGGATTCTACCATTCAATTATTACATCTTGAATTTTATTTATTTTAATGTTGCCCTTTCGCTCAATTTGAATGGACTTTCCATCTCCAAATTGCACTTACCTTTTGAAGGAAACATCTAGCTTATTAAGACCATATTTATGACTTGTCATGTGATTTGATCAACCTAAATCAAGAAAAAACAAATTATTTACTTATTTTATTCCCATAACACATGATAAAATAATATTAGTGCTCTTTAATCTCACCTTGTCAACTTAGAATACCTTATTTTCACCCTTTTGATTAGCTTGATTCTTACATGTCAGTATCCTGTAATTTTTTATAAAGTGTCCTAGTTTTTTTATAGTAATGACAAGTAATGTATTATTTATTTTACCTATGAAATAACTTCAACTTTTCAATTTGAATTTGAGTTTTTTAAACTCCTTTGATTCTTATTTTTATATTTTTCATTGATCTTTTAAACATTTTCCTTGGTTTCAAGTGCATGTTCTTGATTTATTACATAGATTCTCATCTTATCCTCATAGGACAAGAGAGAACAAACTAACTCATAAACACTTATAGTGTTCATGTCCTTACAATCTTCAATAGTGATCATAATTTTCAGCCATTTTTGAGTTATAGATCTCAAATATTTCCTTAATATAACACTATCTTGTACATTTTCTCCATAAACCCTCATTCCATGTACTAAGTCCCTTATCCATATGAAATATTCTCCAAATCCTTTATTATTTGTCATTCTCAAATTTTCAAAATCAATTTTAAGATTTTTGATTTTTTATTCTCTTACCTTAATATATTCTTACTATTAAATTTCTAAGGTATTCCATTCCATGTGGGCATTTTTTCATCCAATAATTCTTGGATGGATGTTTGGGTCTATTGCATTCTTAATATAAAAGAAAACTTGTGCATCCACCTTTTATCCATCCTTTTTTAATCTTTTATTATTTTCATTAAAATTATTAAAATATGTAGGTGGTTTTTACCCATGGAAAAAATTCTTCCAAACTCCTTTCCATACAATAATTATCTTCAACTAATCTCTCCAATATTCAAAGTTGTCACCTTTAAAGATGGGAATATTTGTAAAAGCATATTTCAAAAAAGCCATGATACCCCTAATAATGACCTAAAATCCTTATGAATCTTACTTTATTGAGTATATGATACAAAATTAATTTTTTAATATGGATGGAGTGAAAATAATCTTTGATTTAATATGAAAATGAAGCTATATAGCATCCAATCTACCTCAGAATTACTAGTTGTTGATCTAGTAGTGTTGTAAGTGTGATTGATGTCAAAATAAACACTGAATAAATTCAAATTAAGCTATTAAATATTGATGATTTTAATTTGTGAATAATTTAAAATAAAATTATATCTAAACACATGTAAAAAAAATCTAAGAATAACTATGGTCCACATTATTTCACCATATTTTATTAATAATAAATTTTAAAACTAGCCAGTTATAAGAAACTTTCATGATAAGTTAATGCTAAATTAAGAATTTATTACTAAATAAAACAATTTTTATTCAATTATAATATAAGTTAATCTTGCAAGATCCCTTTCTCAACAAGTAAGCACAAACATACACATTACACAAGCTAGACACCCCAAATACTTATAAAGTATGAAATTGACTAAAATAATATTAAGTTTAGTTAACCCAGATTTTAAAATTGTGTTCCACCTATTAGGGATGAATGGATAAATATTGAGCCTAGTTAAAAACACATTCTATGAACTAGACTTTAACTGACACTTCTAGCTATTTTTTAAAAGTGTTAAAATTTGACCAAATAATTAATCCATGACATACTTGTGTAGCTATGTAGGCTCCTAATGTGGCAAAGGAAACATGCTCAAATCCTCATTAATATGGGGAGAATTACAAAATTTACTAACCCAAATAATTATAAATAAAAAATATAGAGAGAATCATGCAGCTAGGTTTAACTCCAAAGGAAAACACTATGAAATTAAATCATATAACTAATCAAGAAAGGTGGGGCCGCGCGGGAGCGCGGCTGTGGAAACGGCCACACTGAACCCTGGAAGGAGCGCAGCTGTGGTTTTTTGGAGACCTGGTCCCTGTGGTATTGGGTACCATGGTGTTGGGCGTGGCACGGGGCAGCATGGGTCTCTTATGTTGTGTGTTGGGGGAATCTTTTTCCCCTATTTTAACTGTCAAGACCAGCGCGTGGAGTGGTGTTGGCCATTGTTTTTCTCGACCAGTGAGCCTGGTGAGAGTTTGGCCATGGGGAGGGCCTTGAATGGATCTCTGTGGTGTTAGATGGTGTGTCAAAAGTGGATCAGGAGGGGCTCTATTTCTATTGTAACCCCAGGAGCATGATTGAAGATGAGTTTTTTGGGGGTGGTGGCCAGAACCGGGTTTTTGCCATTGCTTTTCATCTGTGGTTTCGTTGCTCATGTTGAAGTGCTTCAAGACGTCATTCAATGAGATTTTCATTACCAAGGTAGTGTTGCCTCTGTGTTTTGCAGAGGGGGAGAATGGGTTGACGACTGGATGGACGTTTGAGGCGATGGCAGAACTATTTCTAGGGATTGTTTCTTTGTTGGTTGGTTGGGGTTGGGGTCTTTTGGCAGACGTTATTGTGTCTCCCATAAACACTTCCTCGTGTTAACACGGCTCAGAAATGTGCAGATCTTTTAATGCATGGATTTTTTAAAGGTTGCAGGTCCTTGTAAAACTTGGGTTCCTATTTCAGGTCATAGCACCTGGTTTTATTATTTAGGTTTCAGGTCCTTGTAAACCTGGGGAGCTTTGTCTGGTTTTTATTGGTGGTTTCATGTCCAAGTAAAACCTGGTTTTTTACTATTTTTCAGTGGGATGCTATTGCTTTATTTTTTTTTTTGATCTGTAAAGGGTTTCGGGGCCCCTTCAAAACCTGCTTTTACCTTAATCTAAAACTAATCAAGAAAGGTTCAATAAAAATGAATAAATCACTAAAAATGTCTTATATATTCAAATTTAATGTTTTATTCTAGTCTGATCAAGTTTTATCCATTTAAAAACAATAAAGCATGATAAAAAAAGAAATGAATAATGTTTATGACTGCATAATGTGCAAAGGTATTGATAAGTATGAAGTGGAGTAACAACCATTTTCCATTTAATTGTAATTATGTTGTTATGCATATGTGCATGACCTAATATCATGCCATATGAATTTGTATAATAAATTTTTAAAATTATATCCCAAATGTATGTGGATGTGTAACTTTAAAAGTGTGTTCTTATAAATTTTTATACATGTGTCCCTATACTTTGTATCAATGTGCCAATTTTTGTCATGTATATGACATAATATGATATTTTAACCATATAAATATATATTTTGTTTTAATCATGTATCCTACTTTGATTTTCTACTCATGGAGACTTATGTCTCTAAAACAAGCCCATTATAATTCTAACTTTTTAAGATGAATGATGTATCATGTAAGTCACTCATCTCAAAAGGATAATGAGTTCTACCATGTCATGTGTAAAGATAAAAATATGTAATATCATATGATCATGTGGATAATATGTCATGATAGTAATGTATATATAAATCAATGGATGCATGTAACTTATGTAATACAAGGCATCCAAGTTTCATGTCTAGATAGGTATATCAATGAGGCATGAATTATAAATACCTTTTAATAAAAATATGTATTAATAGTGAATTATATATATATTATAAAACTCCTCAATGTTTGAAAGATCATCAAATTGAAGTGTTAGTACATAAAAGGGACATAACATGTCACAATAATCAAGGCTAAATGTCACACATAAGAGGACATAGAAAATTCTGAAAATGAAGGACATTGATGGATGTCAAACCAAGTATAATTAAGTACTACACACAATGTAATTTATCATGTAAAAGAGTAACAAATTGAAAGGTGCATAGAGCAAGGTAATAATCTACACTATTCATATGTATGAATCTCATGTCTTAGTAAAATGGCATATCATGTATCATTATGTAAAAATATGAGTAAATAATAATGCATGAAAGAAAAATATAGGTGTATAAACATCATATAAATTCCATATAAATATATAACATATAATAGTGAAACATATGGAACAAGATTCCCCTAGTATTCACATGACTAGTGGGTAGAGGAAAAACCAACATCTATATGTCCATGTGTAACCTATATGTCTTGCATAGAACTTATATACTATGAAATGTATGTGTTTATGTAAATAATATTCCCTCTAATATACATATGATAAATAACATATATAAGAATATAAACTAGTGATCGTGTCATGCTCAAGTCTTAATTTTGGATTTCTGAATACTTTAATGTTTTTGCATTTTCTAATTATTTTATTCTTTTTTTATTTTGTTAATATTTGAAATTTTTAAAAATAACCAATGATTCACTCCAATTTAGGACTAAATGAGGTGTTTATATCATCGGGTGGAGGGATAATCAATTATGTATGGGGTTTATCAACTAGGGATGGGTTGGAATCTAATTTAGTTTTATCTAGTGTACCATGTTTATAATGATCAATCATTGTGGATGTTGGGTATGATGAGTGGATTTATAAGGTCTAGGAATATGTGGTGTCTTATGTTCAATATTAGGGTGTCTTATTACTTTTGTTCAATGTGAAACACACTGAACTATATGCAATGCCAACTAAGTATGTGTTGTATAATATACTATCCTTTATGGTCATTGAGTAACCCTCTAATGTATTATATGTGAAATAAATGGATATATATATATATAGACCCTATATGTTCATCTTGAATGTGTACCATCTACATCTGAATAATGATACTAAACATGTGTGTCATTTGTTTCTAAATAATTATACTAAATATGTGTATCATCCATATCTGAATAATGATCCTTAATATGTGTCTCAACCAATCATGTATGGGGTTAGAGTGGAGGAGGATATATCACTAAATGAAAGGAGATACTCATATTATACTCCTAAAATTGTAACTGCTCCATTACAATATGTGTATTTTAGGCATTGATGTACTATGGATGGAATTACATGAATATCTACATCCATGATAATCCTAAAAACATGTTTAATACCCCATTATTTTTTAATACTATAAATTATGTGGCTAAAATAGTTGATCCTACCCCAATAGGAGATATTAAGCATCCCAATATGTACTATGTCTCTATCCATAGAATCCTTTAACTGAGTTATTTTTATTTTTTAAATCATGTTATGTGTATCCAAGGGATTGAATAAGTGCCATCATGAAAACATTATCAATTTATTCATTCTCAATCATAACGTAGTATACAAGTTGCTCATCAATGTAGGTATGCATGGATAATACAAGTTAATATAATTCATCATCAACTATCTCACTATTTTCAAATTTAATAACATGTCATTGAGGTGGAATATCATTGATTATACCAATGATGGTGTCTAGTTAATGATTATTTATCTAAGGGGGAAGATGCATTTTATATTCATAATGTACCTATGGACTATTCTAATTTATTTTGGCTCATGTTTAGGGAAGGGATCACTAAAAATATTCAAATTGTGATTTCAATTATGTTGCAGTTAAGATCATTCCATATGGGTGCCCAAATAAATAATGTTTTCATCAATGATATATTATATCTTGTGTCTTATCTTGAAACATATATTTGTTGAATGTCCCACAATCTAATGATACTAAAAATATGTGTTTCCATCATAGTTCCTTCATCTAGGTTTAATTGAATGAATCTCTTGTAAGGAAGGAGTGTGATAAGGTTACACTCAAGTAACTTCTTTAGAATAACATGGGGATGTGATGTTAATCATGAAAAAATCCTCTTTTTTGGAGTTCTGAATTGTTAATAATTCATAAGTTTCAACACTACATTGACTATAGTATTCACCTCATTCATATTATCACTTAGATTGACATTATAATTTGGTTTACTTTGAAACTTCATTGTTGAGGTAGTCTTCATAATTTATGTATACTTAAGTTTGTTCAAATTAATCTATATTGAATTCTCTATCCCTCAACCATAACATTATAAATACTTTCTAGCATGGTCTTGTATTAAAGCACATAATCATTGATTGGTTCATTAGATTCTTACTTTGGCTTAGTGATTTGTGCATATGATAACTTCTCATAAATGTTGATGGAAAAGTGTGCTAATAATTGATTAGACAAGGGGTTGAATGTCGTTATTAATATAATATGGAGATCATAAAACCATATTAGTTCATAAAATTTTAAACTCCTTGTAAATAACTTGATCAATAGCTTATAATTTATGCATAGTCCAAGGAAGCTACATGGAATAATTTAAGATGTTGCTCAGGATCAAATTTACCTTTGTATAATGGAATATTTTGAGCTATGAAGCTTTTAGGTAAAGGGAGGTCTACTATATCAAGAGCTAATGTGTTATTGATCAAGTCATGTGAATCCATGGTATTGATATCTCTTGATGCATCTTGCTCTAATTAAAACACCTTTGGATGAAAATTTATAACAACTTGATCAAGGTAATGTGCATTAGGAAAGGATGGAAATGGAATGTGTGTATCCATACTAATAGAGTGAAGGTTACATATGTAATAATAGGCATCAAAATATGTTTAAATCCTTGTGATTCCCCTAAAGTTTAGATAGATGTCACATATGTTGTTAAAGGTACAAACATGGGAATAGTACTAGTAGTAGTGGTATGAATAACTTATGTGGAGGCACTAGCTCAAAAATATTTGTTATTAATGGTAAATTTCTATTATTTAATTATTTAAGATGTTTAAAACTCATCTTGTTCTATGGATTTATATGCTAGAATCAATTTGACAACTCTACCCAATTCTTGAGGACATTGACAGAGTTCTTCACAAAATTTAGATAATCTAAATTTAACTTGGTTACGATCTACCCCATTAATTTCATTGGGATCAATTATATCTAAGCCTTCATAATTATCTTGATCATTATGTTCATTTTAATTATCTTTATTATCATGTTCCAATGGAGGCATATCAACACAACCCTTTTTTATACATATTCATGAGCAATCACATCATCAAAAGAAGAAGAAACATTCATAATATCCATGTTAGTGTTAGTAATAATAATATAATTATGATTTATATCAGCTACACTTAATAAACATTTTATCTTATAGGTACATATGAACTAACCTTATTGACTAGCATAAGATGGGTTCATGCAAGGATGTAGAAGGCTAGGGTCGAAGGTAAAATATTAATTATATTTAGTATAGGTGAAATAATATTTGAGAACTTCATAAAAAATATGAAACCCTAGAAGGATTAAACCCTAAGGGAAATCAGAGGGTTTTACACTATTTAATATGTAAATGGGTTCAATAATATGTTTTACCCTAATTTGGATTAATGGGTGAGATTAATCTAGTTAAGATGGAACCTTGAAAAATAATTTAGATTATGGCATTCAAGCATAATCTGAATGTCAATAATTGATAATTGATTCATCTGATTTGATAAGGGCATATACTAAATATGTAAAGTACTAAATAAATCATGATACTTATATTTTTTGGTTGATTATCTAACTGTGATTGTGTTCTAGAAGTGGTTATTGAGGATAAGCATACTTATATTTTTCTAGGTTTATGAACTAATTTACTACCTATGTTAGGTTGATTCCACATGATCAGTTAGTATCCCTAGCTGATACTAACCTTTTATTCAGAAATTACCTATGAAAAATCATGGAATAATTATTGTAATATCATTTTAGTCATATAAAATGTCACTTGAGTGCAATGAGTGTTACTTAAGACCACCCATCCATAACTTAGCCCTAGACCTATCTTAGGGCCTCTTTCAACACTTTTCCATTTTTCATGTGCACCTTTGCACATCCTTAGACATCTCAAACTTAATCTCAAACCCTCCCTTAAGGATCTAAGCCCCTAGTGCCCCATGTTTTTCCACCTAGATACCAACATTGTGCTTTACACACTAACACCCCGTGGTAGTGTGCCTGGACTAATTACAACCCCATCAGATATATTTTCAATTCCTAAGACACCTAGGGTTGGCATAGACATATTTTAAACCTTGCATAAGCACTAGATTATCATATATACATGAATTTTATCCCTATATATACTAAATGGAAATTAGATGCAAATTACACAAATAAGCTTATAACAAGTTGTGCACAATCAAGGTTATTTATCCCTATTATGCCCTACTTCTACATATAGTAATATACAACCATCTCAATCCTAGGATACACATATTTTTAGTCTCAAACCCCATTCAAATCACTCAATTTGACACTCATACTAGAATTCACTTGCAATTACACCAAGGACTTAGGTGGGATAATTGCATCGAGCTTAATCCCTCCTCAAAGTATTGGTACATAGGCAACTCTCAACATAGTGGGATGTTGAAGATGTCCAGTCTACCCAGCTAACATAATACTTTTCTATTTGTGCCACTTAAATACCCTAAAAACATAGAGGTCAAGTTTTTTCTCCTAAATTAGCTCAAAATAATTCATATACATTGAATCAAATCTCATCTACATAGGTACTAGTAAGTTGGACCCAGCTAGAGGTGCACTTAGAAGATCAAAAAATTATTGCACAAAGGACATTAGCAATGAAAGTAGGACACTATCACCTTAATACTACTATCCAAGGTATAATTATACTATCTAAGAGGGTTTTTTACACCTAGACCCTATTTACAACACTGAAATCTAGTTCCACATCAATTTGCATCCTCTAGATCATCTATCTCAATTAGTTTCTAGCTAAGTACTTATTTGTGTCATTCATTGTTATTTTTAGAAATATCAAATTAGTTAAATTCTTACACAAATTAGTGGTTATATTTATTGCATATTTATACCCTAATTTACTGTATTTAGACCCTTTAACAACTTATGACTTACACTCCATAAACCCTAAAAATTTAAATCATTTGGTGAACTTTACTTCAAATACTAACAAAACCCTATCCCTAGTTACTATTAGGGTTTTTATCCTTTTGTTTTTTATTTTTATTGGTTGTGTTAGGGTTTTTATACCTAATGTATTCCACCCTAGCATCCCAATTCCATGTTGCATTGCTAAATTTCATGGATAAAGAAGATTATTTTCCTCCTCCTCATCTCCAAGAGGGTGATAGCTACTTTCCCTCTAATCGGGTCCATGTTATCACTCTTATAAGAGTGAGGCATCATTTACTAATATTTATAATTTCTATACTTATCGTATCCATCATTCAAACCCTTCCCTTCCCATATATCTAGTTTAGGATGTGTGTTTGCATGTTCAATCGAAAGAAACTAGGGTTTGCACTTATGAGACTCTAAGGAATAAAATTATATAAATGAGCAAGTTAATTTTATAATTTTAAAATCATAATCATCTATTACATGAAAATATTATATTATTTGAAAATTATATTATAATACAAAAGCCTCTAGGGCACACTAGTGTCAATCATGTGTATGCATCTTCACCTATTCAATTTGGGGTAAGCAATGTTATATATCAAAATAAGAAATCAAAATAAAGTGAATATATAACTAATTAATTTAAAAGTATCCAAAGATCAAATATAATTCCAAGTGATTTATTAAGGCAAATTATTAAAGCTAAATTGATCAACCTACCTCCTCTACATTTAGTGAGGAGATCCAACTATTATTGTGTATATCATAGAATGCATGGTCATCACATAGATTCATGTTTGGATTTGAAAAAACATATACAACACATAATTTCTAATGAATAACCTATATAATATAAATTACTTAAGCAATCCATAATGATACAAGAACATATTCAAAAAGGGACAAATTCAAATATAATACAAAAGTGGTTACCAAAGCATAACTCAGAACAACAAAAGGTTTACAAAACAAAATTAGAGTAAGAAATGGTACAATAAGGATAGGTAAATCAAGTGAAGGATACAAATATACATACCCATAATGAGGATCAATTTTCAAATCAGTATGGGTTTGGTCAAAAATATCTACAACTATTTGATTATCACTGTCAAGGTTTAGAAAATCAAGCCTAAAGCATCATTACTCATCTTCTAGTAGTTGATAATTTTGGTCATCAAGGTTTGGGATTATTTAAAATCCTAAGGAAAATTATTCACAGACATATTTTATCAAGGCACAAAATTTAGATACATAGGTAATATTACAAAAAGAGCAATAACTAAGTTGCACATTCAAAATTAGGCTAAGCAAACAACCCTTCTCAAAAGAGGGTTTCTAATAATAGAGTCTTAAAAGTAAGTTATGCCTACAATGGATATGTTTTTATATATATAAATCCCTATCAATAATCTATACATTGCTAATCAAAATGAAGAAGATGATTAGAACAACCTAGATTATTATGATACAAACCATTCAAAAAGTGAAAATGCCACATATGTTACATAGAGGCATCACATTGATGACATATTGGGATTATATCACCATAACTTACTATCACATAGATTCTTATCCATAGCACTCTCATTATACATATTTTCACTCATTTCTAACCTACTTGTACATAGTTTCATTGATCCCTAGTTTCCTTTTACATAGTTTCCTTTATCTTGATCCTTATACCTAGTTTCATTTTCATGTTTATTTTACATAAATTATACTCATAAAATGTAAAAACATTCAAATATTTCTTTAAAAAAATAGATTATATGCATTTCCATGTTTAAATTCCTTATATTTTCCATGTACTACATATGTTATGTATGCTAGTATAATTTAGTCTTATCATACATACATGATTCAATTTTTATGTTTAAAGTGATTATAGATTACTATAAGACTCATGTCCATCACACAAATATATATATGCTACTCCCCACCCATTGGGAGCACATACATAGATTCATCGTCGATACATTCACCCATTGGGGGCATCACATAAATAGATTCTAGTTTGTCAAGTTACATCTTTTTATACTTCATATCACATATTTAACATTGATTACATCTTTACATTGATCATCACATACTACTCTTTTTTTTTCCTAACTACTACTACCCTGGACTCATCTTATGTACATCTTTGATATTATACGGATTTGCAACACATGTTTATGCATACTTTCATTTATAGCTTTCCTAGTTTAAATTTGATTTTCTCTTTGATTCTACATCTACTTAAGGGAATTTTAATATGGCATTGTTTTAAAACTCTATTCCAATTAATTTCATTGTATGTATGCTTTTTACATGTGTCCATGTCCTTGTGTGTGCCTTATTGATTGTGTGTGTTGACCAAATTTGACCATATAGGTCAAACTAGGGACCTTATAGGTAAAAACTTCAATTTTATATGATTTATGGGGTATAATATATTGTTATGGGGTGTATTATAGTTCATTTTATGTTATTTAATGTTATATTATCCTTGGTCTTAGTCATATTAATCTATTTGTCATTTTAGGTCATTTGATGGGATTTTAGAGGTCATAAATACAAGTGGCATAGTTCCAAAGGTGTCCAGGTGTCCCATTTTACTTTAAAACTTCTAATAGGTTATATTACCTATCAGTAATGTCAATTAAATTATAATCATGTAGGTTATCTAATTGAAGATCAAGTAATCAACTGAAAAAGGTGAGTTTGGCACTTGTACGGCCCATGGAGAAGGTGACGCATGGAAAAATATCATAGAACACCTATAATATTCATCACACTAATATAAATTATTTAAATTCTCTATAAGTGTCATTTTTTATCCAAACCTATTATACTCCTGTTAGGTTGTGGAGCTAAAAGCTTCACCAGGATGCAAACAGGAGTTAAGGAGGTTGCAGAGTGTTTGTTGAGTGTTACAGTCACCGACGTCGATCAAGCCAACCGACATCGGTAGGGTACAGACAGAAGGCAACCAACATCAGTCATAAGTCGACCGGTGTCGACACCCCCCAGGCAAACAGGGACCGACGTCGGTCACCTGTGTGGTTTAAACTGTGAATGTTACGGGTAGTTAGCTAATGAACCAAGTGTTTGCATGTCAAGAGCCAAATTTAGACTAGAAGTTATGGATCTAATTATTTTAATTAGGTGTCTAATTATTGTTTGCATGAGATCTATTTAAGAGACTCATTGGTTGTATTGTAAACTAGTGCTAGAGAGTAAGAGAGAAAATAAGCTCCTTCAGAGAGAGGAGAGCAATGGTGTGTTCCTCCTAGTGCCATAGTACCAAGTGTGGGTACTAGTTTGGAGAATTAGAGGGGTTCTTTGTGTTTGTATGATCTTGGTCAACAGGTTTGCATGGATTCTTTTGGAGATCTACAATGGTGAGTAAGGTCTAGTGATTTGCAGGTAGTAGTAGAGAGCAGGAGATCTACTTGGAGTACGGTTGTGTACTTGGTGTATTGGCAGCATGTTACTGACTAGTTGGAGAGGTGAACATCAATTCTATATTTGAGTTGATTGTTGGGACCAAGAGAGAGAGGGAAGAAGGTCTTGAGGTGTGGCAAGCCTTTGAGGTGGAAGAAGAAGTGGCATCTTCTTTATTGTATTTTCTTCTAAGTATTTAATACAATTGTGTATTGTCTCTCAAATCCTGTGTTGTTTTATATTTCTAGTTACTTATTGATTCTAGTATAATTCCATGTTTAGTTTCTAATACAAGAGGTAATCATATGTGCTCTAATTTAGGAGCAAGATCCTGACAAGTGGTGGTATCAGAGCTTTTGGTTGGGTTACTAACAGGTGGTTTCAAATCTGGATAGTGTGTGTTGATTATAGGTTACTCACAGGGGTTTTTGATTGAGTGGGAGTATAGCAATGGCAGAAGAAAGTAAGCTACGAATGGAGAAACTGAATAGCACGAATGGTCTGATTGATGGAAAGAAAGAGCAGGGAAAAGAAGATTATTGGTCGATAGAAGATCAGCATGTAGAAGTAGATGTTGCAGGGTTTGTTACATAGGGTGCTCTGGATAAAGTAGAATCTTGGTTTACAGATTCTTTTGCCTCTTTCCATGCAGCTCAAAATAGAGCATCTTTTCATGGGTATGTCTTTGGAGACTTTGGAGAGATTTATTTGGGAGCTGGAGAGCCTTGTTAAATGATTGGCAAAGGGGAAGTGAAGCTGAAATTGCAGACGAATAACATACAGGTGTTGAATGAGGTCATGCAGGTACCAGTCTTGGAGATGAGTCTAATTTCTTTAGGAAAGTTAGGTGATGAGAGATGCATAGTAACTCTCACAACGGATGCACTTGAATTAGACGATGGTAAGAAAGTAGGTATCCTTTATCTATCTACTTATATTATTGATTCACCTTCTGTTACAGAGATGTGGCTTTGTAGGCTTGGTTACATATGTAGGAGGGGAATGCATGTTCTTAAGCGGAAGACAGATATCTTTGATAAACTTAAGAATTGGAAAGCCTTGGTGTTCATGGAGGAGATGACAGATAGAGATCAGTTGAGGGGACTGAATTATTCTGAGCAGGGTTGTGTTGATTTGAACAGGGTTTTGATCCATGGAGAGCTCGCAGGTAAAAAGTTATCACTCACAGGCGAACACAGGTACCGGCATCGGTCACATAGAAATAGACGTTGGTAGTAGGTACACCGGTGTCAGTCAGATAACTAACGTCGGTAGATAGGGTCAGTGTAGGAAATTGATGTCGATTGGTTGCATACTGGGAGATGGTCAAGATCGGTCACTGGAATGGATATTGGGTAGATAGCAAGCTGTCAACAAGTCTCAAATGCCCATATGGAGGTCAAAAAGGATAAGTGAACCTCATATTCATTGTTCACCTTCTTTATATTGCTTACTGATGGTCAAGAACTAGGAAGATGTGAAGAGGCAATGTAGGTAGAATCCAGAAACAGTGGGAGCTTGGCATGGATGAGGAGTGAGTCCTTGGAGAAGAACCAAACAGGGTTTTGTTGGTAGAGTTGTCAGCTGGAAGAAAACACTGAGAGACGGATGGATTCCCAAGTTAAATAAGAGAGTGGATGGATACGTGAGATAGAAGGCCAAGGTATATGGTCTTGAAGAAGCTGCAGGATAGTGGTACAGGTTTTGACAGGTGGATGACAAAGCAAGGCTTTAGTCAACGTCAGTGAAACTATTATGTTTGTTCTTATCAGGTGGATGATGAGTCATGATATTATCCAGTTACTGTATGTGGATGGTATGTTTGCTAGCAGGTTTGTATATATAGGATTTTGCTGAGCTAAAAGGTAAGGTTAGTTTAGAGGTATGTCATGAAGAATTTGGAGCAGCAAAATTCTTTGGCATAAGAGACATGGAGATTTTGTCTCCAGTGGGAGCTGATGTGAAGATGGTGTTGGCGGGGTTCAAGATGCAAGATGCAAGATCAGAAAGCACACCAAGGGCTGGACAGTTCAAGATTAGCTTAGAATAGAGTTTGAAATCACATGAGGTCTAGTGTAGACCTGAGTTTTCCCAAGCAGTGGGAGTTGTCAGAAAGTATGGAGCCAATTCGGGGAAGGAGTACTGGAGGGCAGTTCAGTGGATTCTCACGTATCTCAGAGGGACTAGCAGTAGGAATTCTTGTCATGCAGGGTCAAGGTATTCACTACATGGAGTTGTAGGTTCAGATGTGGCAGGTTACTTAGATGACAGGTGTAGCATCACAGGTTGTGTGGTGGTTGGTCTTCAAGGTTGAGCTTGAAGAGGGATACAAGCCAAGAAATAGATTAGATAGGGTACAGATACAGGTACAGGTGCAGATATTTATCTCTAAGTGGGAGATATAGTTCAGCAACTCCCCGTATATATAACCCTGCAACAAGCACATCATACAGTAATATGATAATGTAGCTAATATTATCCAACCTGGTAAAGAGAAACACAATGATCAAACCTCCATTGCCCTGCAGCTTGTACAAGACCATACACTTTGGCCTTCCATCTCACGTATCCATTTCCACTCTTCTTCATCCTGAACATCCATTCATCTCTCAGTGCTTACTTCCAGCTGGCAACTCCATCCAAAACTCCTGTTTGGTTCTCCTCCAAGGAATCACATCCTCCATCCATGCCAAGCTCCCACTGTTTCTTGGATCTACCTATTTTTCTTCTTTAACAACTTCTTGGTTCTATACCATAAGTGAGCAACAAGTAGTGTAAAGAAGGGAAATGAATAATTTGAGGCTTACATACCCTTCAAGTCCTCCATATGGGTGCTTGAGACTCCTTGACAGCTTGTTATCCACCCAAAATTCATCTCAGTGACCGATGCCAATCACATTCCAGTCTGCACCCGACCGATGTCGGTTCCCTGTGACTGCCTCATCACCGACGTCGATTTTCCCCTTGTCAACGCTGGTGTTTATCTGCCTTGAGTCACCGACGTCGGTCTGCACATAGCCGATGTCGGTCCCTGTTTGGACGCTGACACTGGTTTTCCTGCCGATGTCAGTCTCTATGTTTTGCATGTGAGAACTGACTTCTTCTCACGAGCTCCTTTTGGATCAAACCCTTGTCCAAATCACCCTTGCTCTGCTTAGAATTCATCTACCCCTTGTGCTAAACTCTATCTGTCACCTTCTCCTTGAAAACCAAGGCTTTCCTGCTCTTGTCACTAACATCGGATTCCTCAAGAAACGTCACCTTCTTCTTCTGCATACAAAAATCTCGATCTATACCCTTTGACTCAAGAACATGCATCTCCTTCTTATTCATGTGATCAAGCCTATTAAGCCACATCTTTGAATCTACAGCTTAAGTAGATAACCCTAAAAGAGAATCAATAATACAAGTAGATAGATAAAGTGTACCTACTTATGAATGAGGGATGATGAATAATTGATTATGAATGATGAGGGATGATGATAGTCAATAAAAAAAGTGATTAGGGATGATAAGGGTGTGATTAGATATGATGAGGGACAATGAAGGTCAATGAGGGAGTGATTAGGGATGAGGAGAAAGTGATTAGGGATGATGAAAAATGTGTCAAGTACCCCTAGAACAACAGACATGCTCTGGTATCAATTGATGGGGAATCCAAGAACAAACACACTTGTTCTGATCCCACTTGTTAGGATCTTGCTCCTTAGAAAGAGCACAATATGATTACCAAACTTAAGAAATTAAACATGCATAAAATATACCAAAAACACAAGTAACTAGAATTCACCAATAGCATAGAATATGAGAGACAATATACAATCTTATATTAATACTTGTACAGAAAAGAATACAATAAAGAGCCACCACACTCTTCCACCTTATAGAGGCTTCCCACACCCCAAGTGTAGAGTAATTCTTCTTCAAAACACTCTCCTACCAAAAATGGTCCCAACACCCAACTCACACATAGAATTGGTGTTCACCTCTCCAACCAGTCAGTAATAACCCTGCCAGTACACCAAGCACTCATTAATACTTGTACAGAAAAGAATACAATAAAGAGCCACCACACTCTTCCACCTTAAAAAGGCTTCCCACACCCCAAGTGTATATTAATTCTTCTTCAAAACACTATCCTACCAAAAATGATCCCAACACCCAACTCACACACAGAATTGGTGTTCACCTCTCCAACCAGTCAGTAATAACCCTGCCAGTACACCAAGCACTCTATAGTACTTCAAGTTGATCTCCCATGAACCTGCAACCTGAAATTCAATAGACCATACTTACAATGGAAGTATCTTCCTTGCCTTTCTTTCTAGCTCATAATGGAACTAGGAGAAACACACACTTTGTTCTCTTCACTAGCACACTTTACAATACATGCCAATGGGTCTATAAATAGATCCCAGACTTAAACAATAACTTAGACTCTTAGTTTACTATAATTATCCACACAACTCAAGACTCACAATAGCCTTTGCATGCAAACACTCCGTTCACTAAACTAACTGTTCATGCAATGAATATTTTTGGAACACACAAGCGACCGACACCGGTCCCTGCTTGCCTGGTTCTGCCGACGTCGACCGACTCCCTGTCGACGCCGATTGCCTTCTGCACTGGTCATGACCAAAATCAGTCATGTTGTCGACGTCGGTGCTTATGGGTCTTCAGCAACCTCCTTTTATTTGTCTGCAATAAGTTGAAGCTTTTAGCTCCACAACCTAACAACTCCTTCTTTGCCTTCTTAGACATACATAAGTGACCAACAGGTTTGTGTTTAGTACGAACAACTGAAGAGGTTTCAAGTCAAATTATTTTGGGAGGTGATATGACACTTAGATACCTTCATTTTTATATAAATATTTTTAATAATGGTGGATTTTTCTTTATGAAACATCTTCACGACGTTGACTATGCTTTTTTGCTTATTATTTCATGTACCTTATAGGTTTTGATCCATTTTGGGCAAGTCTATACAAACTAGTTAATGATGTTGACTCCATAAGATGTGGGATATCTTATAAAATGA
Organism: Torreya grandis; assembly: GCA_037957365.1. Classification (NCBI taxonomy): domain Eukaryota; kingdom Viridiplantae; phylum Streptophyta; class Pinopsida; order Cupressales; family Taxaceae; genus Torreya; species Torreya grandis. The sequence goes on from JARHVA010000163.1 coordinate 2,103,689, forward strand.
TCTCCATTTTTATTTTAATGTTTCATGGTGTTTGGTGAGCAAGTTATCTCATGTTATAGGAAGGTGCCACCATGTGCAATCTCAGTCAATTTTCCTAGTTTGTAAAACATTTGGTTCTTAGAAGAGGTCTCATAGGAATGTGATGTTTCCCATGGCTCAAGTCTCATAGGAATGTGATGTTTCCAATGGATCAATATCATATTTATCATCCTCCCTTCATTTTTTGTCTCATAACATCATGTTTGGATCAAGTTTTTAGTCCTATTATTCTCACAGTCAACTCTTTGCTCAATTTCACTTGAAACCATGTTGAAGCACATGTGTAGAACCTATTTATCATGTCTATGGAGGTATTTTGGTATTACAACGATGTTTAACACACTCTCATATTAGTTACATCAATTATAAACCTTCACTATTAAGGAGAAGAGATTGTGGCAGTCATACTCAGTCACTCACACATTTTACCATTGGTATGCACCTACAGGTGCCATGAAAGAAGAATGTCACATTGAAATGAAGTTTTTATGTGTTATAAATCCTCATAATTTAAATGGATTTATTTCAAAATTTTAAGGAGGTACACTATTGTTGAAAGTGAAACTCATCTTCATTGCCAAGCACACAATCTACCTACCATAACTCAATCTTCATCTACAAGGGTATCCTCAATAATGTCATGATAAGATAGGGAAGTTTAAGAGTGCTTCAACCTTTTAATATTGTTAGGATTACATTTGGATACTTTATGAAATCATATAACTAACCACAACCATGAATATCCTTTATGTTACTTAAACTCATATTGACTACCTATACTTGACCATGTGCACCTAGAGGTGGTGTTGGTAGAGGTATGAAGGTACCTATACAGAGGAGATTGAACATGTTAAAACCTTCTAGACATACTACTGTGTTAAATAGACCTTGGTACACTTTTTTTAAAGGTTAGATGAGTAAATTATAGTGGATACTACCTTCAAAATCATAAGATGATTGATTCAAGGCTTTTTTTCCAAAAGAGCAAAATAGATATCTATGGTGTTTTGTTGATATCTCATAATAGGGTTTCAAAGGCCTTTTATGCATTTTAATAACCATATATTGTAGTCTCCATCTGGAACAAGGAATTTTTAGATTTTGAGGGACAGAGGGTCAATAGAGAGTTATTTTTAGGAATCCCAAAGTTGTGTTTTTATGCACTAAAACCAAGCAATGACACCTATAGTTTTGGGCTATAAAGAGACCTCTCCATCCAAAAATTGCAAACCTAGATTATGATATTATGATGGAATGATTATAAATGGTAAAATTTACATTCATGAGCTAAGGATAATTTATAAAGGAAAACATACTATGTTTTATCCCCTAAACACACCTACAAGTGTGTCTAATCCTAAAATACTCACCTACAATAGTAGGGAGATGAAAAAGTGCTTTGGAGTAATAATTGAAGGAGGTTTATGCATGAAAACACCAATGTTTGATAAAATGAATACTTATAGGACCTATATTAAACTCAAATTATATTTATAAGTTATTACCAAGGTTAGTATTTTAAGGTTTCAAAGATAGAAAAAAATTACAGGACCTCTCACAATCAACTGTAGTTGACTATGAGGGGTAAAGAGAAAATGGATTGGAATTCTTAGAGTGTATATGGTAAAAACTTGAAATATTAAGTTAAAATAATTTATATATGATTAATTAAGGTTTAAATGGAGTATATGAACTAATTTAAAGGTCTTTTCCATCCTAAATCTCTAACTATAGGTACAAGATCCCAAGGCAGAACACAGTCAAGAAATTATACTCAGTCTTGACTGAGTCAAGGTATGTGAGGGGTATATGATAGATTAAATGGATAAGTGAAGATTTTAATCCCTTAATTATTGTCATTATAGTCTCATGTATCTTTCATTTTGGATGTAAAAAATAAAAGTAACTCTAAGTAAGCAAAACATAATCTACATTCCAAATTATGCACAGTCTATCTTCTACACATTCAATCTTGGAATTTGATAAGTTAAGGGGTCTATTGACATATTAAATAGAAAAAAAAATTTGTATAATTTATAAATGAGTCTTATAATTTCATAAAATATTAAATTATTATGATCAAATAGGGAAAGTTCCCTCTATTTTGTCTCAAATAGAGGACACTCCCCTTATGCATGAACTGATAGGCTTTGAGGAATGACAATAGTGAAGTGAATTAGAGGTTAGTCAAACATGGAAATAATGTTTTTAAATTTATAACACATATAATAAAAAATTAAAATCCTTATTTAGAGGGATGAATTCCAATAGGGTGACTTATACCCTCAAACTTGTAGACAAGCTTATTGGGCATGGTGAAGCCTAGATTCCAAATGAGTGGCCAATGCCACTTCCAGCTCTAGAATTGGATTAAAATGGACCAAGACATGTTTATGGGGGAATAATATATGTGTTTGAGATATTTTTTTTAATATTAAATCATGATAAAGTCATTTTGGGTCTTAAACTAGCTTAGGCCTGTTAAACAAGGTTTAGGCCTAGAAGCCAAAAGGAGAGTCATGATCACCTCCACCTTGATATGAGATTTATAACATATAAAAACATGTTTATATGATTTATAAATATGTTTTATATCTTTTTAAAGGTATATAAGTTGTAGTGGAATCCATTTTTGGGCTCAAGGATAACATTAGGCATGTGCAAAGCAAAATAAGAGCTCGATAGGAGAGGTTTGATTGCTCACATATTTCATGAGGATGTACATCATAATATAAGATGTTTAAGGATGTTGATGAAGGTATTTAACTATGAATTTTTTATATTTTTTTGAAACTCCAATATCCAACCTACATGAACAAAGCTTAAGAGGTCAAAATTGTTAGAAACCCTTACAAACCGTTGTTAGTCACATGATGGAGAAAATGGAGTTGGATAGCTTATATAGCAACATATTTTTCTCATGAAAGTGATTGGAGATTATATAGGAATCTCTCAAGTTCCTCCCCGCCCTTTTGAGTTATATGTAACTTTATGGATAGGGTACAAAATAGGGTAATTTTGACTAGTTTATGTGTTTTTTAAGTTTTAGAAGGATTTTGAAGATGAAATAAAGTTTGGGGGAAATATTAAGACTTAATATAACTCCATATTTTAATTTTATTCATTTTAAATACTCCTAAGTGTGTAAACAATAGCTTTCATCTCACCCAATCAAAATTGGCATAGTGACCAAGGTAGTGGGAAGTGTGAAAACTCCAAGTGAACGTGATTTTAAGGTGTGCTTGATGCTTCTAAGGACATGGAGGTTCTTTACACATGTCATAAAATCAATCCAATTTATTTTCATGTAAAATTTATGACTTTTGGATGGCATGTGTGTAGGGTGCATGAAAGAAGAGTTTCTTAGACTGCAGATGGTGATAACTCACTTTGGGAAAGTTCTATTTGACTAAGACTACAACCAATGCATGAAGAATCATGTTTGAAAGATTTCACAATAATTAAAATCATTATACCTATCCATAATAATTTTTTGTATGTTAAAATAGGTCCATATCACGAAGGAAATTTTCTAAGCTAGAATGAGAACTTTCATTCCACTTTGTAAGAGTTTCATGACTTGGAGATCCATGTGTTCCTTATAACCTTACATGGATCATCCCACATCCTCTTCTCATTCACAATTAACTCCTTTTCTCATCTTTTAAAGTGTCCTTGTGACCCTTGTACTTCTCTCTTCTCCTCTCTCTCTCTCTCTCAAGTTCTATAAGAACTAGCCATTTTAGCCATTGTAACTCATGATCCACCTAAGTATGGTGAATCCTTGCTTATTTTCATACCATTTGATCAATAAAAATACTAATTTTTACCTCTTAATTACTATTATTAGTGTGTTCATTTGGAATTTTGTATCTTTCATAAGTGATATCTCTTATTTCATTAGTGTGGTTGCCTCATTTTTTCATCCATTTGTAATTGGAAAGTTTCTTCTTGTACTGCATGTGAAGTGTTATAGGAAGTGCCAAGGTTGAGTGAGTTATTATATTCAATAATTACATTAAATTCCTCTTATCTATTCCTCCTATCCTAAAAATCCATGCATAACCTCATAATGTAATATTGATGTGAGAAGATGTAGATTGGAGAAGTGTATATTTGGTTAGTCTCTTAGTTTCATGTGTAACATGCAGCTTGTTGGAGTCATCATTTAAATTGGTGTATCACCTCCCTTAGGATAATTTGTTTTTAGTTTTCTCTCCCTTCCCCCCCAAATAAAATTTTAGGTGTAGTAGTGATCCAAAGTGGTACATCAAGGGAGTTATCCCTACCTAGTGATTCACCTCATCTTTAGGCTACCTACAAGCCTAGAGGTGTTTCAATTATGCCACTTAGATGAGGAGAGATGAGACATATCTTCAAAGGGTAAAAATCCAAGTTAAAATAGTATGCAATCACTTAAACAAGTCCTTCTATGTGGCTTTAATCCAACCTTATTGCTATATGCATATGTGGACATTTTAGCATGTCCTTATATGTATAGCTTTCTTAAATTTAGTGACATGGGCCCATGTCCCTTTTATTATGTCCCCTTGGCCTAATTTTTGTGCCTCATGTGTGTTGTATGTATTATTACATGTATAAATAATGGTGATGACACCTATATCTTAATTATTACAATTACACCTAATTTTTTACCATGAGTGCCCTTGTACATCCCCCTTCCTTGTTGGGTGCCTTGATGGACATCATGCCCCATCCCCCAAGTAGTTTCACAGATTATGTAGTTCATACACATTATTACATTTTTATATCTATGTTGACAACCTTGTGAATTTTATATCTAACATACATCATAAATTACCAACTTATGCTTAGATTATCTTACATTCAAATGTCGTGTATGCATATTATATTGCTTTATCATGCATATATCATATTTTTTCAACATAAAACACATCATGTAGACATTTTATATTGAGGATATTTATTTCATATGTAAACCAACTCCTCTCAAAATATGGGGCATTAAAAAGGGTGTGTCACTAAGATCAGACCATTTGGGTGCTTTTAGAGAACAATTTTTAGCACATAGACATAAAATATATAGCATAGAATCAGGCAAACACATAAAAAAATAGTCTGACACAAATTACTTTAGGTTTTTATATAAAAAACACAAAAAGACATTATTACTAAAATTAGGACACTAGCACCCCAGTGCTATAGTCCAGTATCCCAAAAATAGGAAAAATCTAGATTTAACATAATGGCATAACAGTTACAACCTAGATTTGCATAGTTTAAGTCACAAATTATTAGATTTGAATATTTTATTCTCAATTATACATATAATCATACTAGGTTTCATCATATTAGGGGTAACATGAATGGCATGATCAATCCCACTTTATTTTAGATACATAGACATAGATTGCTACAACTCAGTCCAGAATCCATATGCACAAATAATAGAATTGGGGGTATGTACACAACACATTATTTCCACATGATTAGTTTCATACCAACTTATCTATGTGGTATAATTTAGACACCATTTTTACTAGGTCTCACACCAGATTGATGCCTTATTCTATCTATAGTGATTAGCATTTCTACATAGTCCTTAGACTACATTCTTAAGTACTCGAGTGGCCCCTTGGTCATTTTTCATTTTAGAGTTTCAAAATGTCCCTAGGGCCATCCTACATAGTTACAATTACATTTTTTATTTTTAGTTATAGATGCATCTACTACACATGGGTAGGCAATGATGGAGTCGTAACCTATTTTGAGTTCTTGGGCCACCTACATAGGAGGGTTAGACAAGCCATTAGTCCAATCTAATTTATTCACATTATATGATACAATAAGAAGGGGTGGGAAATATTGGAGTAAAAACTAGATTGATTTCTTAATCCACCCACACATGGGGATTGAGCAAGCCATCAACTTAGTCCAAGCTATTCATTAATTTGATCACTAGTTACACACATGCAACATGTCACTAAGTTTTTTCATTGGTTCAGTACACAGTGAGGTGTATTCATTCCTTTCCTCTCTCTTATCTCTTTACTCAATTTTTTTTTTTTTTTATACTTCTTAAGTAAGGAATGATTCATCTATGTTTCATTTACAAGATATACAATAGAACACACTTCACAATTGAGACCTAGATTCATAGGATTTGCCTCATAAGTAAGTCCAAGTACACTTCTCTTTCCATTATCCTAGTCATTTCAATTAACTACATTTATAGAATAAAGGGAGGGGTATGTATTCATATAAAATGTCACTTGAGTGCAATGAGTGTTAATTAATACCACCCATCCCTAGCTTAGCCCTAGACCTATCTTAGGGCCTCTTTAGGCACTTGTCAAGATTTTGTGTAGACCTTTACACATCCCTAAACATCTCAAAATTAGTCCCAAACCCTCCCCTGGGGATCTAGGCCCTTATTGCCTTAGGTGCTACTACCTAGACACTAGAAATATACTTTAGACACTAGCACCCCACACTAGTGTCCCATTTTTAGCACTTGTGTCCCTTTCCTAATTTCAACCCCAACATATATATTTTCAATTCCTAAGACACCTAGGGTTGGTATAGACCTATTCAAAACCCCACAAAAGCACCAAATTAGTATATATACATGACTTTTATCCATATATCTACTAGATGGAAATCAAATGCAAATTACATAAACAATCTTAGAACAAGTTGTGCATAATCAAGGTCATTGATCCATATTATACCCTAATTTTATAAAAAATCATCTACAACCATCCCAAACTTAAAAGACATATATTTCTAGTCTCAAGCCTCATTCAAATCACTTAGGTTGACTCTCACCTATAATTCACTTGCACATGCACCAAGCACCTAGGTGGGAGAACTACATTGGGCTTGATCCCTCCTTGGAGTATTGGTATGTAGTAAACTTTCAACATAGTGGGGTGTTGAGGATGTATAACCTACCCAGATAACATCACAATTTTACTGCTTGTACCACTCAAATACCCTAAAAACATGGAAGTCTAGGGTTTTCTCCTAAATCATCTCAAAATAATGCATAAATAGTGAATCAGAGCTGATCCACAAAAGTATAGGTAGGTTAGACCCAACTGTAGGTGCACCCATAAGATCGTACAATTCTTGTATAAAAGACATTAGCATTGAAAATAGGATATTAGCACCCCAACACTACTATCCAAGGTATAGCACCACTATTTAGGAGGGTTTTTGAAACTTAGACCCTATTTATGAAACTAAGATCTATTTTCACACCAATTTTTAACCTTTAGATCATTTGTCTTAGTCAATTTATAGCTAAGTAATTATTTTTGTCATTCATTTTCATTTTTAGAAATATCAAATTAGGTCAATTCTTGCACAAATCAATGGTTGTATTTATTGCATATACCCTGATTTACTATACTCAGACCCTTTAAAACCCTAAGTCTTACACTCTTTAAACCCTAAAAGGTTAAATCAGTCACTGATGATTTTATTTTCTTCTTATATGTTTGAGATTCTAAACACTAATGACACTTGCAGATCCATAAATCAAACTCCTTTTCCTTAAAACCCTACATGTGTTTTTGAGGGATGTAAACCTACTAAAATGGAGGAAGTGTAATGAATTAAGATTACTCCAATAAACCCTATCTAATTATTGCTTTCTACCTATGTATCCAATACTCCAAGGATGGAAATCAAGTGACACATAGTTTTCCCGCTTAGTGTGATTGTGAAATTGTGTTCCTTTGTTATTTATATGTAGCTAATTATTAGATTTGGTGATTGAAATTATTATTTTGGCTTATATTTTGAGTGATTCAGTATTATTTTAGTGATAGATATGAAAAATTGTAAAAATAGGTCAAATATGATCAATGTGCAATAGTTTATAGATGTATCACAAAAAAGTGTTAGCTCCATTTTGAATAATACCTTTATTTTTTTATACAGGGATCCATTTAAATAGCTCTTCATGCCACCAACATACTAGGTGAATGGGCTGACCCTAAGGATGGGTTAGATTTTATAAAATAGTGGTTATTAGGATTTGGATGGTTTTGACTAGTGTGGGTTGTTATTGACTAACAATAATTACCTTAACTTTTGTAATTGACCCATGTATAGGAGGACTAATCTGAGAGTCTAAAAATGTATGTGCAAGATATTTAGCAAGTTTGAAATAAACAATGAGGTTCATGTATGTATATAAAACTAGAAAGGTAGGTTTGACTTATATGTTAGCATGCAAGTGTGAGAGGATGGAAAATTTAGAACTTATTTGGGTGCTTAAGTCATGTGTGGTAAATGTGTGTCAAGCTTGTTGTTGTCAAGAAATAAAGACCAAATTTTAGTACCTACAATATGAAATCTCAAAACGTAAAATCACCTAGATAAAAATTTGCATTTACATTTAGATTAGACAAAGGTAAATCATTCAAAAATAGAAATTTTTAATTTAGATGTAATTTATAACATTTAGGCATATTTAGTTGCATTCATACAATATATATATCATATATCAACATTTAGCTATGTATCTTAAAAATTTAGAACACTTTTCTATCACTAGTTTGTTTTCATTCAAAACTTGGAATCAACCATGTATTTTCATCCATACAAGTAAATTTATTTACATTCATGGAATCATAAATTAATTATTCAAGTAGTTAATTTTAGCCTTTTTAATTCTTTTGCATTTACATAGTACTCTTGAAGAAAATAAAATAAATAAATTTGTCTTCTTCAATTGTTAGAATCATTCTTTTAAGCATATTTATAGTTTGTTTAACCTCTTTCAAAACATTAGTTTTATAAAAAAAACATAGTCACCTAGCAAAACATTAGTAATTTGAAACACACTACCCAACAAAATCATCAAACCATACATTTAAAAAAAAATAAAATTAGCCTTACAATTGTCAAAAAATAGAAACAAGTATAACAAACATCAAATATTAAGCAAACATTTCCTCACCCTTCAATGACACTCTTTTCAAAAGTGCATGTACATAGAGTAGGTGTCTTTCCATGAGTAACTATCCCCATCTCAGCACAAAACATTCAAATCAATATAGTCTATGATGTTCAACTATAAGTATCTCACTCTACATTTTTTAATAACTTAATCATTAGCCAATTAACTTCCTAGATTTAAAAAAAGGCTATCTAAATCCCAACTAGATAGGTTAATTCACTTCTTAGCTTACCAAGCAAAGAAAATTAAAACATTTCTTAATTTTTCATCCTCGTGTCTTGTGTCATCTAATTTTATTCTCTTTGTTGATGAAATTTCTTAGGCAATCCCAACTTGATAGTCTTAGTTAAATACCATGAGTGATTTATACTAACTTCAACACATTCAAGGAGATCAACATAAACCAATAACTATAATATTTGGTTATTTTAGAATTAGGTGACTCTTTAGATCTCATTTTTACTCACATTTCATCCTTAAATGATCGTTACAAAGTAGATGAAATACATTGGTATAGATAATCTCATCCCTTGAGCAACATAGCCCATAAACCTACATGAGATAAATTCAACCAAACCAACCAGCACATTCTATTCAATGAGATCAAAATATTTATCCAGATTAATAATTAACATATTCATATTACTCTCTTCATTTGTCTCAGCCAAACCTTGAGAATTTGAGTGCGTAAGGAAAGCCCCTCATTTTTTTTAAATATGGTACCATCTATATGATACCAACCAAATCTTAAAAAAATGTCCTTTACCCAACAATGGCCAAATTTCAAAATCATATCATTCCTATGGGTCATCCCATCTACTTAGTGTGTTTTGGTGTGATAGATTATCCAAATATATTCATATACATACAAATTAAGTGTGGAAATATTATGTATCTAAAACTTATCTATCAATCATGTTTACACTAGTCAACATTAAGAAAAACTACCATATTCTTCCCAAATTAGAAATGATTGACCAGGAGTAATCATCAATAAACTCTAAAGCATAACAAACCAATTCAAGAGTGAATATTTTCAAGTGTCAAAATAAAAATCATTGGGTGCATTCATGTAACAAATTAACATAATACCACAATTGTAGATGTGAGTTAGTCTCTTAGATTAGTGCCCATTGTTCTAAGTAACTCACCATGCTAGTTTGGTTATTTAAGGTAACTAGGCACAAGGCTTAGTATTAGGTTAGGCACAACATTTATTGCATCTCTACATTGGCATCTAATTCACCCAAGGTGCAAACCTTGAGTGCTCACCTGAAGTACAATGATGAAAGGATTGAGGCTTGTATTGGGATAGTTAGAACATGGCATAGCTTTGGTTTGGTCAATAGGGTATGTCATGGGGGTTCATCAACATAAATTTATTCAATGTTCAAGTTAATAGGTGTTAGATGAAGCTATGGTTTAGTTCTCAACCATAGTGGCACATATCTAATTTGGCAGTTGATCTAGGTGCTAACTAGGTTGAGGTTTCCAGATGAAATTCTCATCTTTCCTTAAGCTACTTGGCTTATTTATCTTGAAAGGCCCAGGTTCACTCAAATTTTATCAAAAGATAGGTTAATCCTAATAGTGAGTTATTATGCATCATGATGGTCATTACAATTGGCTTCGTAGATCTTTAAGTGATTCATCTAATTACCACTAATACTAGTAAAGAACATATCGATCACAACCATATTCAAATCTAAAAGATTATATTTAGAGAAAGAATTCAACACATATATCCTTCAAGTGATTGATTTCATTCATATTTCAAATTTATAGTTTACAAGATCAATCCAAGCTTAAGCTCGACGTGATAACATTCACGTTCAGTAGTTCATAGGTGAGCTTAGACTATACAAGGCTAGTTCTATCAGTAGAAGCATAAACTATCCTAGTTTGTACTCTAAATACATTTGTGCATATCTTATTTATGCTTCATTCTCCCCTCTTCCTCACATGCTCCAAGTTTTCTTTATATCCTTTGGAAGAATCTAAGCCAAGCTAGACAAGTGCATGTCAGGTGATGAGGTATCACTAGAGCTGATCATTCTACTAGATCCATGATTATACCATCATGATCATATATGATAGTCATCCATACAAAATTTGGGTTATAATAAATTGCTTGGCTAGTTGGTGAAAGATTAATGAGATTCCTCTAGCTAGCATAAAAAAGACAAAATCTGAGCAATCATTACACATGATTACCTCATGCCTAGATTTGACATGTTAGCACAAGAACACCACTTAGTGAAAGGGGGCTAATATTTTACCCCATACAAAAAATTTATTCTACCTTGGAATAGTCAATTTTCTTGCTATGCATGCAAAACTCAAACACATCTATTTTTAGTCCTACTCAGAATGTCTCAAAGCCATGGATTGCATTCTTCAATTCCTTAATAGCATCATCTGTTGAGGTGGATGTTACCTCAAGAGAGAGAAAATACACACCTTCCAATTCCCTTCTGAAGGCCTCGAGCCTTTATTTGGAACTTTTGACTTCACGTTCCAAAATCTCACCTTGCTCACTCAACTTTGTTTGGAAGGCATAGAAGACCAACTCCAATCCTTGCTCATGTGTCTTCAACTGAGAGCTAAGGGTGTTTATTTGCACCATAATTTATGGGTTCTCATTTTTTTTTACCACCAAGGCCTAATTGGCTAAGGCCTCTTTTTCATCCTTTGTTTTATTTAGGTTCACATTGATGACTTCAGACTAGGTGACAAATTTGTAGAATATTAAATCTACCTCTTCTATTTGTGCCTCCATCTAACCAAATATCTCTTTAAACCTTTTGAGTTTCCTACTCAGCTTAATTCTAAGGTGATCACAAGGATATTTTAGTTATTCTTATGTTGGCTTCATCCTTAGAATCATTTATTCAACTAGGGTGTAGACTTGGTCTACTTCATTCATTCTTTTAGAGCTTATGTTGTCTAGGAGGGAAGGTTATACCTCTTCGATGAACATGGAAATCTATTAGAGCTTGGACTTGGTCACTTGAAGATATTTTTATGCATCCTTTGCTATTTTCTTCTAATTTTAGGCATGAACATCATTGATGATGTTCATATTCACCACATAAGATGCCATATTGACCAAAGCATTGGTAGAGTGCATGGGGTTCATGTCTCTGAGATTGAGGAGTTTATAGGATTACCCTTTCTCTGGCTTCAAGGCATCTCTAATTGATTTTTTTGGAACCTTGAACTTAGGTTTTTCCATGAAGAAATTGAGTGCCCAAGATACCTATTGCACATCATTCTAGTTGTAGCCTTCTAATGCATGCATTCTTAAAGATAGTAGTCATCCTCTTCAAATCCCTTTTGCATCTATTCTCTATATCCAAGTGCATCACCTTCTTCTTCCACAAATTCTTCTTCCTATCTAGTGTTAGATTCCAAGTTGGATCCTTCCTCATCTCTAGTTTCTTCTTCCTCTTCACTTTCTTTCTCTTCTCTCGTTTCTTCCTCTTTGTCTCCTTATCCTTCCTCTTATCTTCTTTATTCCTCTTCTTCTTCTTCTCTTTTTCCTTCCTCTTTTGTTTGCTATCATTTAGAGCTAGTATTGCCTTCTATGTCCCTAGGTGCCCCTTCAAGAATTGGGCATGCCTACTTTGCAGCTTTCTTTGCTATCCTAATAGAGGTGTTAGGTACCTCTTCTATTTTCTTCTTTCTAGGCTCTACACCAATGGTAACCTTCTCCTTATCAACCTTCCTTTGTGTGGTTTGTGTAGCACATTCCATTCTCTCATCTTTCTACACTTTTGAACTAATTTTAGCACTACCTCCATTTTATGCTAGTCTAGGCCCATGGCCTCCCATTTGTGCCTTAGCTCTTCATCTATCAATGCACTAGATGGGGTTATCTTATCCCCTTTTTATTTGTGCTCACTTTCCTTTTCCTTCACCGATCACTCCACTTCCTTCATTACCTCAGCCTCCATCATCTTGATCACTTCCTCAACCACCCCTACCTTGTCCATCTCTTCCTTCTATTAATTCAACACATGTGCCTATGCCTTCTAAATTTTTACTTAGCCAAGTGTCTTTATCTTGTTCTTCTTATTCTCTACCTCAAATTGAGGGCATGGAGAGGGGGTCTATTCTTTAGGGTATTCCATTGGTGCAATATATGTACCTATCCCCCATCCTTCTTCCTTTAAATCCTTTGGCTCTTCTTCAGATATAACTATTGTAGGTGAAAAAGAGGAGGGTTTTTCCCTTTTTGCCTTGGTCTTATTTCCCCTTTTTGGTGGCTCTAAGGGAGATGCCTCTCCTTCTAAGGTGATATTCTTTTGTAGGCACCACTAAATTTCCTCCAAAGTTTCCCCCCTTTTCTTCTTATGGGGTTCCTCACTTAAATTAGGCACTGGGGTCCCCTTTTCTCCTATTCAAACTAGAGGATAAGTGCTACCTACTATGTTAGATGCTTCAGTTTCCTTCTTCCTTAGCTTCATCTCATAGTAAAGCCTATGGATGTAGCTAGTTATTTTTACTATGAGGATCAAAGAAATGTCAAGGCTATTTTACCAATCTTCCTCATCCTTTTTGGCCTTCAGATTGGTGTGAATGAATTGGTGCCTGAGTCTGCACCTCTCCATGTATAATTTTCCAACTAAGATTTCTATCTATTATGAATTAGGGATCCATTGAAGTTCCTTGCTAAAGTATTTCACTAATAATGTGTAAGGTTGTTTTAGACACCTAGAACTTGTGCCATCCTTTATCACTAGGCATGCTACATAGTAGTGGTTCATCATAGTAAAAGTCACCATTATAAACAAACTCTATGATAACCCTTGAGGAATGTGTCATTCAATCCTGAAGGCTTCTATGTATTGGACACACCACTTCATCACCCATGCTTTATACTTTATGCTAGCAGAGGTAGGGTAGGTGAATTCATGATATTTAATCATTAAGGATCCATGATGCTCTTAAAAAACCCACAAGTTATTTCCTTCCCCATTTATAACTCCTATCTCCTCCATGATTATGAGGATGAGGATGGATGCCCACCTAAAAGTCCCCTTAGAGGTGTGGCATTCAGTGGCATTTTTCATAAATTAATTTGATATGAATTTTTAAATACTAAACTAGACCCCTTGTACCATATGGTATGTGATGCATAAGTAGGTCTTGGACACATAAGTCTACTACCCACTCAGACATAACTCAGCACTGACCAAGTGTGATGATGTTCTCATCCTAGGGTCATTGCCATATTTGATGGGGAAGGAAAAACCCCCTTGTAATAATTCATTAATTGGGTGATGTGCTCCACTTCTTCATCATTCATCTATTGATGAATGTCCCTCTCAATGTTTGTGAGCTTAGTTATCCTCCTACTGAGTTAAACTGAGATTTTCATGTGCCTGACCACAAAGTAGATACAGTCCTCATGGACACATAAAAGGAAAAACTACATGAGTTTTCTTGACTCCCAAAGTAGGGTACCTCATAGAGCTAAGTTGTGCCTGAAGCCATTAGTTTGTCTCTAATAAATACATAAAATAATGTATCCCCCTTGTGGCATCTTACACCCACTATCTACCACTCAATCTTATACCAAATCCTAGAGATGGTTGGAAGTGTGCTGGTTGTATTCCTTGAGTTGACAGTTGTGTGTAAAGGAGAAAATCTTTTATCCCACCATTACCTCAATTGGGAAATACATGTATTGATAAGATAATTTGGTTAGTGCCTCTAGGTTGATTATGGTGATGATCACTACTTCTATGGGATGTTTTGTGGTTTTTATGACCTTTGTCTCCTTAAAATGGACCCGCTTGGGTTCCAACTACTCTTTCGTAGAGCTCCTAATCTTCCACTTCCACACCATTTTGAAGCAAATAGAATTAAACCTTAGGAGATGAGATTTTCTAAAACCCCTAATAGTGACCCTCAAGTAGTTCATCTTGGCCTATCTCTTTAACTATTACTTCCTCTTGCTTATTCTTGTGAATGCATTTTCTTCTCAATGTGCCTCAGTTCATCTTAGGTTTTCCATGTCATGTATTTTAATCAACCTAATTTTTTTCTCTCTTTGGCTCTCTTTGAGTTCATATATTTTCAAATTTTTCAATAGAGTATAACCTAACCCATTTGTTTAACCATGCCTTTATACCCTCTTGGTTGACCTACTACCTTTATGGTAGGTGTTTATGATGAGGGATATAACATCTTTTCAGAGAAGTGAAACAAATATTTGAAATTCTCTAAGATACATCATCATCCTTACATTTAATGCATGGCATCATGTCACCACCATCACCTCACTTATTATTTCCAATAGTATTTTTGGTGATGTGACTAGTGGTTCAAATCAGTCATTTCTTACCAACTCATGGGTAGATGCCATCTATCATAAACAAATTCCTTCTACACTTGTCACTTGGCATGACCTTCACCTTTCTTTTGGTAACCTGGGCATAGTACCTTATATGCATGTGATTCAGCCTCCTTTGGTAACCTAGGCATAGTACCTTATATGCACGTGATTCAGCCTCCTTGGTTCCACTTCCTTTTCTAGTTGCACTTTTATCTAAAGTAGGATTTTCTCTCCTTGGTTAAATTTATGCACATCATATTTCCTAGTAACCTAGGCATAGTACCTTATATGCACGTGATTCAGCCTCCTTGGTTCCACTTCCTTTTCTAGTTGCACTTTTATCTAAAGTAGTATTTTCTCTCCTTGGTTAAATTTATGCACATCATATTTCCTTAGCTCATCCTAACCCATATAAATCCCTTACATTGGCCCTTTAATTCTTGTTGTATATGAGTGCCACTATTCATACTATTTGTGTAAGGGCTTCCTTATGCACATCCTATGATTAGTTAAACTATCCACTCTTTATGCCCAAAAACATAGGTGTCTAGACCTAGGTGCTTGATAAAATAAATGAGCTTGACTCACCCAACTAGTATTATGCTTAGAGGTGCCAGTCTTATATTGGTGTGAGCCTATAACCACCTACTAGTTTTGTTAACCTATTAAAGAATCACAAAAAATAAGTTTGCTTATGGGCTTGGCTTGTGCCAAGCCTATATATGGTTATTACACTCAATCCAACTTATGACCAATAAGTTGGTGTTCTTGTGTCACAAGCACCACTTTATTGCTTATATAAGTTTAAGCGATTGCCATTAAAATGCCCAATGAGCATTTAACCAATGAGTGTGTGTAGTTTGCATGTGCCAATATCCAATATGTGATAGATGATGTTGGGACCCATCCATATTATCTATAGTTTTCTTAGGTGTTTAAGATACTTAGAGTGATAGAGAAATACCAATGCCCCTTTAGTTAATTCTTTGTGCCTAATGTGTTTATTGTGTCAGCTCTTCTAGCATTCCTTTTTGATTTGCTGACTCCACTATCCTTGAGCACACTTCTCATTTAAGCACTCCAAGTCCTCTAGTCTTGCCTATAGAAACTCTTGGTCATCCAAGTGACCAATGCACATAATGCATAGTGACGAAATGATAAATTCCATTGGCAGGATGGATTCTATGCCAAACACTAGTTAGAATGATGTTTCCATATTTAGTCACTTATAGGTTGTGTAATAAGCCCATAGTACTATGGAAACTCAATCATCCCAATCCTTGCATCCAAAGTCACATATCTTAGTGAGGCATGTCCCCAAGATTTTTTTAAAGGCTTCAGTTGTGCCATTGCCTTGTGGGTGACAGGGTGTTATTTTTTGGTGCACCACCATATACTTAGTTAGGATAATTCACACCATTTCATTGATGAAATGGGTACCCCTATCACTTGTTAGACTTAATGGGCACATGTACCTACTTATGATATTCTCCCATATAAAGCATGTAGCTATTTTGGTTGTATAGTCTTTGGTTGGTGCAACCTTGGCCCACCTGGTGAAATAGTTTGTGGCTATCAGAATGTACCTTGAGCATATACACTAAGCTACAAGAGTGATTGGCCTAACAAAGTCAATGGCCCATTTTTCAAAATGCACCTAGTCAAGGATAGGGATGAGAGGCATCTCATCCTGAGCATTGTGTTTTCTTATGTGCTAGCATATATCACATGCTTTTGTGCACTCCTTAGAATCTTGGAATAAGTTTGGCCACCACAAGTCTAATTGTAATATCTTCTACATCATTGCATCACCAGCATAATGGCCTCCTACAATTCCCTCATGCACTTCTTTCAAGATGGAGTCCCTTTCATGCTCAAGAACACATCAGCATAAGACTTCATCCCAACTCATTTTTTATAGTTCCCCCTTAATGAGTTGGAATGGGGTGGCAAAAATAGTGAGTTATTTTCTCTCTTTCTCGATCATGGTCTGGGGTGCTAGTTTAGATGTTAAGAAGTCAGCTATCTCTGCTAGGTCCTCGATAATGTGTTAAAATATATATAAATATTCTTTTGGCATATCATCTTCAATTGGTGTTGTTGCATCACTAGATTTGATGCATGATAAATGGCTAGGCCCTGCATTCTACTTTCCAAGTTTAATGATAATGGAAAACTAAAATTCTTGGAAAAGAACTATCCATCTACATATGCACCCATGTAGCATTGGCTTATTGATGAGGTATTTGAGCACCTCATGATTAGTGAATAAAATGAAGGGGGATCAAGTAGGTATTATCTAAACTTCTATAGGGCATACACCATGGTGAGCGCTTCTTGCTCAATTGTCATATATTTATGCTCTTCTTGGGTCAACTTTTTTTTGGTGAAGGAAATTGGAAGGTCCATCTTCCCCTTGCCTAGTTATACGAGAATAGCACCAATGGTAGAGCTGAAGGCATCAACATGGATGTGAAATGGGTTCATCTAATCTATAAATTGTAATATTATTACACTTCCTAGTTTCAACTTCAAGGTTTTAAATGCCTTTTCTTGCACCTGGCCCCAATAAAATGGTCCCTCCTTGCACAAGAGTTCCTCTAGAGGTGATAAAATCTTTGCATAGATCTTGATGAATTTCCTATGTATCTACAATGGCCTAGGAAAGTGTGAACATCCTTTTACATTGAAGGGGTTTGGAGCTAAATGATAATGGAAATCTTTGTTAAGTCTACTAGTAGACCATCCTTGCAGACAATGTGCCTAAGAAATGTTCCAAAAAGAATTGCAAAGATGCACTTCTTTAAGTTTCATGAAATTTTTAGTTTCTTGTATCTTTAAAAAATGAGGTACATATTATCATAGTGGTCCTTGATGAGGCCATACATAGTCTAATCATCAAGGTATCTTGGAAAAACTGATGAATAAAGTCCTTGAATGTTGTGATGACTACCTTAGAGAAGATAGCTAGCACATTTATGAGCCCAAAGGGCATAACATTATATGAAAAATAACCCCATTAAATTTTGAAGGTTATCTTTGTCATATCTTCTTCCTCTATTTTCACCTAATGGTATCTCAAAAATCCATCAGTGAATGTATATATTTCATAGTTGGTGATGCCATCTAAGACCTCATCTGTAAATGGAGTTGGAAAGGGGTTAATAACACAAACAGCATTCAAGAGTTGATAATTAATGCATATTATAATATTCCCATCCTTATTTATGCTAATTACCATGGGACTTACCCATTTTAACTTTTGTACCAATATATGATCCTTACGACTAGCATCCCATCAATCTCTATTTTTACCTTGGCACAGAGATCTAGGTTCATTTGGTATGGGTGTTTCTTTATGGGTCTTATACCATCTATTAGCTTAATGTTCATCTTACCTAGGGAAGGGTGGGTACCCTTCATGTTCTGATAGTTTCAAGGGAACAAATATTGGAATTCCTTCAAGAGCTCTATAATCCATGCCATCTCTACTTCAGACTAATATACGCCTATGGTGGTGATCTTAAGTTCACCCTCCATGTTGATGTCCACTTTCATGGTTCTAAGTGGCACATGATATGGGTCATTTTTCACTTGATAGTATTCTTCCACTTGCCTTGTCCCTTTTTTTATGTCAATGTGCAAATGAGTAGGGATTTCATCATCCAAGATGTCACCATCTACTTGGCACATGACCCATTTCTTGCTTGCTAGAGCCTTCCAATTGTGCTTCTTCCAAGTTTCATCATCTTCTTTATGTAAGTCACTATTGAGTGCCTTATCTTCAAATAAGGTGGGGAGTGATAGTCCTTTCTCTCCAAACATGTCTCTAAGATGCTCTTTTAGTATAGCAGTATCTTCAAACACTACTCAGCGTATGACTTGTAATATCTCAAGCATCCTCAAATATTTAGAGGAAAAGGAAAACATGTGCACAAACCTCTCCTTCAACGTATTCCAAAAATATGTCTCCCTTCACATCTCATTTATGATGTACCAAGCTCATGCCCAAGTTTTAAGGTCCTATAAAAGGTGTGCACCTATAGGTTCCTCGATGTGTTTTTGCCTTAATCGGTCCATGTTTATTCATAGATGCACATGTGGGATATGGGGTCTAAATCACCTAAGTAGGTTTTATATCTAGGTCCTCATTTCTATTTCCAAATATTTTGCTTATTATAGCCTTGACATCTTGTCATGTTGGTAGGTTATCCTTGTGTGTTACCCACCATTGAGTAGCAGTGCTCTTTAGTGTATGCACTAATGCACCCATTCGATCTACTTCTTTAGGGATGAAAGACTCTAAGTCATTGACATAGCTCTCAATAGGTTTTCTTCTATCATATTATGTAAGGGCAAAAAGTTTTCCCTTGCTTAATCCAAACACTCTTTTTCTAGTCACCTTGGCATAGGGAACCTATTTTTGCATATAATGCTCAACTTGGATTAGACCTATCCTGACCAACCTTTGTGCCTTTATGAAAACTTAGTATCACCTTCATCCACTAGTCTCATACACCTCCTCAACCCATCCATCACATGTTATGTCTATTGTATCAGATACCGATTGGCCATCCTCCCATTTGAGCACTCCTTGATTAGTAGGCTGTAAAAACTCAATGCCCTACATCATGATATTGTATATGTGGTTTATATCTTCATCAAGGTCAATGCTCTCAACATATGGTGTCCCTTAATCCTTTTAAATTGGGATCACCACCCTCCCTTTTCCATTCTCAAAAGTCATGTAACGCTTTTTAAAGTGCATGTCCCCATTATTTGTGTAGCACCATGGTCTGCTTAGGAGTGCAAGGTAGTTATCATGCTCTAACAATTTTATTACTTCAAATTCAGCCTATAATTATATGCCCATGATATCTATGATGGCCTTTTAGGACCCCAACAGGTTGTGCTCTATTTTTGTTTGCCATAAACAAGGTGTGAGGGGATGGCTTTAAGGGTGGTCTTCCCATTTTTTCCTAGGCAATTTTGGTCAAAATGTTGACCTTAGCACCTATGTCAATGATAACCTCACATACTAACCATCCATCAATGGTCACAATTATCATTAGTTACTGGTCATACTCATCATTTTGAGTATGACTAGCCTCATGCACCTACTCTAAGTGTGGCACCATGATTTCAATCCATTGAGGTGCAACCTCATCTTTTGGCCTTTCTATCTATTTCAATAATAAATCCTTTGATAAAGACAACATTAAATCCATCTTCAAGAGTTATAGGATCTATGTTAATTCTTGTACCTCTACCTCCAACTTATAAATTTTTTTTGTGTGAAGTTGTAGCTTACACCTCCAAAAATCTAGCTAGTTAAAGCTCACCCTGGAGGTCTTCAATCATACTCATGGCCTATTTTAGGACATCCTTCTAGCATGTTAGATTGAGATATGGCACTACCTTAGGTTTGGGCCATGCCATACACTCGGTTTGGCTTGATTCCCCATATTTTAGGTGTAATTCTAGGGTTGGTTTGATAGTGGGTTGAGAAGTGAATCTATGTCTTGTAGTAACTTACACTTTAGGAGTCTCTTTATGGGTTGGTTGTGGTTTTTTATCCCACTCTTACACCTTAGATTCTCACCTGACCATGGCAACACACTTATAAAGCTAGCCCTAGGTCAAATTTTTGTATAAGTCATGACATTCTTTCATTAGATGAGGCCCACAGTAGTACCCACAAGTGGGATGCATAGAGAAATCACACTAGTAGTGATTGGTTAATCCACATATATAACATGATCATGAGGGGAACCTTACTCCACCAAATCCTCCACCTCACCCTCTTATGCCTCATTGGTTTCCATAGCTGGCACTTTGTTGGCCATAACCATCATCACCTTGGTGCATCTATCCTCTAGCTATAGTGGTCACCTATTATGTGCCTCTCTCTAGGTTTTGACTCATTTCATCAATGACACGGTATTTTTTGGTTATGTGGGTGTAGGTATCACATAATTTACAATATATAGAGGTGTTTACTTAGGTATCACATTGTAATAATGGGTAGTTGTGAACGGCATGGTCTTTGTGGCATACCTCATAGCATAGAAGTAGTGCTTAGACTTTTTTCCTTGGGTAATTAGTCTTTCTATGCCTTTTGACCTCACAGGTAGCACACCACAGCCCACTACGAGTGTCATGTGCCAATCCTACTATCATTTTTTACAATTTTGAGGTCATTGATGTGATCTATACCTCCATAAATGGACTGATTTTGGTGTCTGCACTACTGACTACTTTAGCCCTTAGTGTGACCTGTAGCACTTCTCTAGGATCTATGAATGTTTTCATGGACAATGCTCATCAAAATGGTACAACTAGGCCCCCTAAAAACCATTGCATGTGTTGGGAGGGATGGATTTCATAAGGGACTTTTGAAAGGAGGGTTTTAAAACATGTGTCATAAAGGTGTATGCTCTTAGATAGCCCCTGGCTAATTTATTTTAATGTAGTTATGCTCTATTGCTCAAACTCTAAGATGTCAAACCCCTTGAGAAAAGCCTCCTTCAACATGTCATAATCCACCATGGCCTAGTTTAGATCAAAATTTTGATACCAAGTGTGTGCATGATCCATTAGAGTCATCATAAATTGAGTGTCCTTGTGCTCTAATTGGGTAATCCCCCTAGCGCACCATTATAGTTCACACTTGAGCATGTACTCAATAGCATTTTGAACACCATGGTACTCTAAAAAATGCATTTCCATCTTGTAGTAAATTTTTTGAGGGGGTACTTGACCCTAGGGCACTTGCCTTATTGGAGTTTGAGTTGGAGGTGCTCCTCTAATCCTTGGGCTAGCTTGCATCACAACTACTATTAGTTGCATCATAGAGCTAGTGGACATAGAACTACTCCCTAGTTGTGTAGAGCCACCTCCAATAGGCTATTTCCCAGTTGACATAGCTGACATCCTTTAAATTGGGATGGTAAGATTTATCTTATTAATCATCTGACTAAGGATTTTTGTACTTAAACTTTTGCTTGTAGTTTTCAAGGTTTCCTTTAATTCTTTGTAAGGGATTATTTTTTCAATCACTGGTTCTTCCCTCAAGGGTTGTAATATTTCAAAATCTACTATGATACTAGGTTCAATTATCAAATTTTTATCTTCCTATACTAGATGTAGCACATGAGCATGTACTTCTAGTTCAAAGGGGGTGAGTGTCTCTAGTGCATCCTTTGTTTTGTGGTCTTGTAAGAACCAACTGCAAACCTCCTCTATGGACTCCTAAGCTCACTCTATATTTTCATCCCTTCTTTCATGGCACTATTGTATTTTAAGGGATCCTTCCCCATGCCCTTCTTAGTCTCTACTAGTTTTCTCAACATTTATAGTTCCAGACCCTCTATAAATCTACACTTCTTTTTGTTATAATGTTGCCTATGGAGCTCTTGATCATCTAGTTGCTTGTTCTTTTCCATTTGCACTTCACTTTTACTTCTCCTTCTCACCATCTATGCCTACTCATATGCACACAAATTTTAGCCGATCATACTTACGATCTCCATTCCATAATCTATTAGCAACTTCTTCAATTCAATGCCAAGCTCTCTCAAAAATGTGCCTCTAGGTTTGTGATAAAGTTCATACTCCACTTCTTTAGGGTAGGAGTATGTTGAAACCACAAATTATAGCATGTAACTACTTATAACCCCATTATACCAATGGTCAACAATGTGCATCCAAACATCATCTATGTTCTTAAGAATTTCTAGGCACTCTTATATCCACTCATGGTGTTGGCCATATCTTCACCTTATATGCATGTTATAAGCAATCAACCATTTGTATACGTGTTTTGATAACTCATAAAAGATTACTTCATATAACAGATTATACAAGTAGGTCTTCACCCATACTCTTGGCTCTTAACCTTGGTAGGTTAGATGCCTCTATGTGAAGCTATCCTCAACTTGTTCCAATCAGTGCTTGATGTTTTTGAGTGAGAGTTGGTGTATTACTCCATCACACCATTACAACAACAAAATTCAATATGGGTCCCAACAATGGAACTAAAATGTTTTAGATAGAGTTAATCTCTTAGAGTAGTGCCCATTATTCTTAGTAACTCACCCTGCTATTTTAGTGCTTTAAGATAACTAGGCACAAGACTTAGCATTAGGTTAAGTGCAACATTTAGTGTATCTCTACACTGGCATCTAATTCACCTAAGGCATAAACCTTGATCACTCACTTGAAGTGCAATGATGAAATGATTAGGGCATGTATTAGGCTAGTTAAAACATGGCACAACTTTAGTTTAGTCAATGGGGCATGTCATGGGGGTTCATCAATGCAAGGTTATTTAATGATCAAGTTAACATGTGCTAGATAAAGTTATGGTTTAGTTCTCAGCCATAGCATTGCACATCTAGTTTGGCAGTTGATCTAGGTGCTAATTGAGTTGAGGTTTCTTGATGACATTATCATCTTTACTTGAACTACTTGGCTTATTTATTTTGAAAGGCCCAGGTTCACTCAACTTGTAGCACAAGTTGGGTTATTCCCAATAATGGGTTATTATACATCATGATGGTCATTACAATTAGCTTTATAGATCTTCAAGTGATTCATCTAATTACCACTAATACTAGTAAAAAAAATATAGATCACAACCATATTCAAATATTAAAGATTATATTTAGAGAAATTATTCAACACATATATCCTTCGAGTGATTTATTTCATTCTTATTTCAAATTGATAGTTTACAAGATCAATTTGAGCCTAAGTTTAGTGTGATAACATTCATGTCCAATAGCTCATAGACAATCTCAGACTATACAAGGTTGGTTCTACTAGTAGAAGCATAAACTATCCTAGTTTTTACTCTAAATACATTTGTGTAGAGCTTTGTTATGCTTCATTCTCCCCTCTTTATCTCATGCTCCAATTTTTCTTTATAGCCTTTGGAATAATCTGAGCTAGGTTGGATGGGTGCACACGGGGTGTTGAAGTGTCAATGGGGCTAATCATTCTACTGGCTCCATGACTCTACCACCATACTTGTACTCAAGAGTTGGCCATCCAAAATTTGGGTGAGAAGCAACTACTTGGCTAACTGGCATAAGATTCATAGGATTCCTCCAACTGGCATAAAAAAGACAAAATCCAAGCAATCATTACACATGATTGCCTCACACCTATATTTGACATGTTGGCATGGGAATACTACTTAGAAAAAAGGGGGCCAACAATCACGTTCAAAATAAAGGGAAGAACTACAAGTGTATTTATTTCCATCTTTAGAGTATTGGATATGTAAGCAATGATAAATCATCAATGGTAGTGATTCGAGTCAACTTAGTATCTTACATTTCCTAAGTTTTTATATGTTTTATTACCTCACAAGTAGACATAGGGTTTTAGATGAATAACATGGATTTTTAGGCTTTGAACAAATGATTAGAATCAAAACTAGGTGTAATTACTTATGTCAAAAAAAGAAGAAAAAGATATAGGGACATAACCATCCAAATTAGAACATAGTGGTGAATGTTACTAACATAAGTCTAGCATTGATGTCTAGGAATGAATATAGATCCAAAATTTGCATTGAAAGACTCAGTATTATTTCCATCTTACATTGATACTTGTCACTTGACTCATTCTTACACATTACAATGAACCACTAACTATTTGTTTTATTATTATTGGGAAACTAGGGTCTAGTTCCTAAACAATAAAGGGTCTGGAATGAGTATAAAAATATAATTTAATATGGTAAAATATAGATTTTGTTGAATTAATTACATATAAGGAAATAACTTATCTATAAAAATAGGCTGAGATGACTATTCTAAAAGATTAAAACTATTGTGCAAGGCTAGAAAGATGTCTAAAACCTAAATCTAACTTTCATTCAGTGAAAGGCTAGGAGCACCAAAAATATGACACCTTGGTGTTTGGTACTATATTCCAGTTCTAATCTTTGTTTTCCAAATTGGCTATAGAGGTCTAAGTTTTCTAGGTTTTGCTCATTATCTTTATATTAATCCACTTATGAAATTTTGGATCTTGACTATTGATGGATCTCCTTGTATAGTTGTTTTAATCTTCAAAACCCTAGGTTCATCTATACACACAAAACAACAAATATATCAAAATCAAAAATGGGAAAAACTAGGTTAGGGGAATTATAATCACATGATCTAGAACCCCTATTATCTTAATCATTACCTACATTAACCCTCAAGCTAGGGTTTTCAGATCAAATGTAGTTCTCCCTTAGGGAATGTGCATAATCAACATGCATGTTAGATGCAAGAATGAACTTTCACCTAGACCCTTATTTGATCAAGCATGTAAATCTATGTGTGATGCAAAATGTTGAGCTATACTATTGATTGATTTTTAATTATGTATTATGCCAAAGTAGTAAGTGCTAGATATAAAATTCCTTGTGAAGTATTTTATGTAGGAGACTATTTTTTTAGAATTTAGGAGATTTATTCACATTTAGATAGCATTAGAAAGACAAAAAAAACTTAAGGTCAAATCTAAGAAAGGTTTAGGACTCATTAAGTGAGACAAACTAACCATTAAGGCTCAAAATAAAGTTGGATAGGAGCACTCAAAATAGGACACCCTAGGGTCTAGCACTATAGTCCTACCCTAGCACTCCTATCCCACTAGCTCAAGAGTCAAGGGGATGGAAATAACATGGGAAATAGAGTCTAGTTGAGTTGGAATGACCATCTAGAAGGCTACATATGATTGATAATAATAAAAAAGGTGACTCAATCATGGAATAATCCCACAATAAGTAAAACAAAAGATATGGCTAAATGTGAACAAGGCTCATATTCTTTAGTCAGAGTCACATGAAAGGACTTTGAAAATACATGATATGTGTGGCTACTTAACCAATTTAGGGTGTATACATTTTCCCTCCTTTTATTCTAGTGATGCAATGAAATGAAGTGCTAGAGTAAAAGAAAGAAAGAAAAATGTGTACCTGAACCTAACTGCATGAAGATAAATATGCTACAAAGGGTCCAACTCACTTCCTAGATAGGGAAGTGGATGGAGAGATGAATAATGCTTGGCGAAAGAAATAATCCCTAAAATGGATGCCCTTATAATGAATCTAGAAGTAGAATCTATGTAACATGGATAAAGAGGGAAATTCTTACCCCCTGTGTTACATCTGACTGAAGATTCGGAATGCTTGGAGGCCCAAAACCAATGTATATACTATATCCCACATAAACTCATGTAATTTAGAATGTGTGTATAGAATATATATACTATGAAGATCAAAATTTGTCATTACCCCACTTTGAATATCTGAAATAGTACTAAGAAATAATTAAAGGCCCAAAACCATTATTTGTCCTTTATCCGACACAAACTCATGTAGTCTGGGTTTGGGTATTATAATGGACCAACCATTGTAGATGGATATGTGGTCTAACCTAGTGACAAATTGGGTATAAATAGGTGTAATCTAAAACTCTGGTCAATGTGTAAGAATAGAATGGCATGTCCTGTCATTCAATTTGTATAATCCTAGATGATGAAGAACATGAACATCTATGCCATGCCACCAAATTTGGTATGTGAGTGATGCATATGTATAATATGGTAATCTATATATCCACATGTGATATGACCTATCATGCCATGCCCCATGTGCAAAACTAGAGATCAAAACACTGTGCTATGTACTATGCCTATAATTTACTATCTAGTCTTGTAACTATCATGTTGTATAAAGTTGTATGTGTGAGATGTGTAGTAATATACATGCCCCCAAATCTAGTATTTGAGTCTGAATTTGCATCAAAGTAACTATGAATCCATATAATCTAAACCATTGTATCCGAATAGTCTATGTACCTATAAGCTGAAACCATTATGGATCCATATGATCTAAATCACTGTATCTGTAAATTAAAGGTATATCCCCCTAAATGTCTTGAATAATGTTGATTGATCGATGTAATTTGAATCACTATATATTTTGACCAATCTAAGATAAATCTAATAATCTAAATACCAGAGGTATAAGAACCATGATGTAACCATCTATGAGAGTGGATAAGCATGTTGGGTAAGTGTAGGAATAGGAATAGTAGGAATGATGCCCCACTTTTAGGGATAGGGATGAGATCATGTGATAAAGGAGTTTGAGCCAACAATGATGATTAGTGCCATAGGAATAGATGTAAGTTTGGTATGTGTTAAATTGATTGAGAGATTGTTTGATTGATTAGACTGAGTTGTTAAAATTGGTAAAATTTTTGATTGGTGGTGATCAAGGCATGTGTCTAGGTGTAATAAAAATATAGATATGTGCATTCCATAGTAGTCAAATGAAGTAGGAAGAAATTGAAGCTCATGTGATGTCAAAGGTATCATTTTCATGATTTCATAAAAGAAAATGGTTTGAAAAATGGAGTTACAAGGTTTAACTTATGGGCAAAATGGTATTTTACTTTGATTGAAAAATTTGGGTAATATAAGAAGTTGGATTGATTCTTGATTCATTTGTGCATTGACTAGGTTGAGATTTAGAGCTCTAGAGTAGGGGATATGCCAAGGAGACAAACACCTACTGTGACCTAGTTTGAGCAGTTGGTAGCCTAAGTTTAGGCTAGTGGTGATGTTACCCTAGTTAGTAGCTAAAACATGTGACTTTTGCCTATTTAGAAGCCTATTTTTAATGTTTTTGAGTTGTTTAAAGTGTCCTAGGAAAATTTTGACTAGTTTTAGCACTCCTATCTAGGATTCAGCACTCCTATCTAGGGTTTAGTGTTGTTTTCCATGTTCGAACAATCCTCTCTAGCATTGGTGTCCTTTCTATAACATTATTGTCCATTAGGATTGATTTTTTAAGATTATGATTTGTTACCTATTTTTATATATTTTGGTTATATACTTGGCATGGTCGATTGATATATATGCTATTTTTTAGTGTTTTTCAAGGTGATGTACAGATGAGGGAGTTATATAGAGGTCAGGTGATGGAGACATTATGGATGTTACCATTGTCTACTGATGAGAGAGCTATCATGGATAGGGTAGGGTTGGGTCATGTGTGTGACCTAGGCATAGTGCAGTGGAATAGGTATCTGATTATGGCCTTATGTGAGAGGTGGAATGTAGATACATGTAATTTTTGACTTCTTATAGGGGAGATTACTATGACTCTAGAGGATGTGTATCATATTTTGCATTTACTGATTAGTAGATGGCATGTGACATTGCAAGATGACATGGGTGTTGATTTTATTGATCATGCATCTTTGTATTTTTTTGGTGTACCTTCAAGTATACATTAGAGAGGTAGTGATATTGATGTGTTACTATTAGTTATAGTATAGTCTAGTGTTTTATGTTTGTACAAGTGGTTAGTCATATTATTGGCTTTGTTTGTGTTGTAGATGAGAGTGGAGTGTTGATAGCATATAGGATGCATAGGATTATTCACAGTATTGAGGTGTATGGCACTATGTTCTCATGGGGTAGGAATATGATTTCCCACCTATACATGGATCTATATAGGTTTATACAAGAGGCATTTAGTGGTGTACTGAGTGTAGTGATGCTATTACATTATTGGGCTTATGAGCATATAGTGGTTGTGAAGCTAATAAGATTAATGAGGGAGAGGTGGGCACCTCCATATCCATTTGGGGAGTGGTGGATAAGTACACTATATATTCAATCTCTTGGGATGGATCATTATAGATGGGTGTTAGAAAAACAAGTAGTCAATGACATTATATGGAGGCCATATAAAGGATTTCCTAAGTGGGCTGAGGATGGAGTGTAGTTATGGTATATGAGGGTTAGTTTTTGGATACATGACCATTAGGTTGGAGTGTATGAGTGCTTTTAGTATGAGAATGTGACTAGATAGTTTGGGATTCCACAGGATGAATCCCTAGTAGCATGGGTGTGGGTGAGGAGTGAATGGATACCAATGAGGGTAGGAGCTCATGCAAAGCCTAATGAGGCTAAGTTAGCACCATTACCTTCGGATACATGAGATGTGGTTATAGATATTCTAGATGTAGATGATGTTTTATGTTTAGAGGCATATACCACATGGTGGGCTATGCATCGATGGGCTCCATTATATCATATTGATGGAGGGGATGCTCCCAAGTATGAGGATCTTACATTGATCCAGATGATAAGAGGTAAGCAGTAATTATATTTGAGTTGTGTATAAGTTTTTACCTATTTAGGTGGATTTGAAATTATTTATCTAATGTAGTGTTATACTTTATGTGTAGGTGGAGTGAGAGGTACTCAATATTAAGCATAGACTAGGACAAGAAGTGGAGATGATGATTACTAGGAAACCATCATTAAGTCAACACTTTGAAAGATTACACATGTACCTAATGATGTGGTGAAGGAGGGTTTGATATAGTGAGTGATAGTTACAGCTAGTTTTCATGATCATTAGTTTGATAGAGCTATGATATTTATAGCTACATATGTTAGAGTGGTGGGAGAGAGAGATGAGCTAAGGGCTGAGCTAGATAGGCATAGGATGCATCCACCTAATTTTGGATCGATGAGTACAAAGATTATGGATGAGTAAAAAGAGATTCAGTGGAAATATGCAAACTTACATGAGGAGCATGGTCAACTACTAGAATGAGATATTCATCATAAGATCCATTCGAGATCTCAAGGAGGTGCGCGGCCATTGAGTGCTAGAGTGGATTATGGGACTAGTACTAGTGGGGAGAGTGAGACTGAAAGTGAGAGCATGACACCCATTCACTATTGATTGTACCTTGATATGATGTATATGTTTTGAAAGAATATTTATATATATGGATACTATTTTGATTTTGACTCATGCACATTGTGTTATGGATTTTGGACTAGATTGGTGTATTTAGTGAAAATGGTTGATTAGAAATAGTTGATTTGATATCGATGTTAAGGTTGTATATGTTTGGTAAAATGGTGCTTGGGATATGTGATTTGATTATTCATGATAAGTGTGATGTGAGTTTTGATTTTGAATTATATGTGAGTAAAAATTTGTTGTTTTATAATTTTTAAATTGATTTGGTAAAGTGAATTGGTTTATGATTGGAAAACTAGGATATTGGTAACGTTAGGATTTTGATAAGTTGGTTTGGATAAGGATGGATATTTGGGATTAGGAATTTTAGTTATTAGTAGAAGGGGATGTAAGAGAGCATTTTGTGCTCAATTCCCTGAGAGTGGATTAAGAATACAAAGGTTGGTCCTTTGGTTTCATCATTGCCCACTAAGTGAAGATATGTAATCATGTGTGTGATAAGCAATGTTTGGACTACATGTCCAATCCCTCTAAGTAGGTGGCTCAAGAATATAAAGGCTAGATATACCTTTGGCTCCATTGGTTCCCTACTAAGTGAAGCTATAAACTGATGTGTGTTGTGTTACTCTATGTTTTATCACTATCTGAACCCTGATGGCTAACTAAATAAGTGCCCATACTGCTTATGTTGTGTAAGAACCTACATTGTATCTGATACTATCCATTATGCACTAACTATACCTATGTGTAGAGACTCTACCAAATGTAACCTTATTGGATGTGCAATTGAAGTTGTATGTTATGAAGAAGGCTCAGCTATCCACAATCATAGCAGATTGTTGCATGAAATAACACCTTATGGCCTTTGTTGTGATGCATATGACTGAGCAATAGATTGAGTTGGAACTATAACCTATGATGGGGGATCATATAATCTTAACTATAGTGGGTTTTTACATGAGATAGGTCCCAAAAAACTTGGCCATAGTGAATATCTCTCTAGATCAATACTCTATAATGTGGGTTTGTCTAATCTTAACCACAGTAGGTTGCTACATGAGATAAGACCTAAAAAACATAGGTGTAGTGAATATCTCTCTAGAGCAGTAGTCTATGGTGGTGCCTATAAATGTTTTGGATATGTATATGGAACTTCACTATGTACTCATTGAACTACAATGCTATATATAGGTTCCTCTCATTGTACTGGTTTCTAAACCTTCTGAATATGTGGAATAGGATATCTCTTGTGAGGATTTGTCCTAGAACCTACATTACTCTCATGATGATTGACCAATGATTCCTATAAAGGAATGTCCTAGGTTGACTCAATAATGGATGAATGAGGTCTATGGTTTTATGATGGAGGAGATCTTGGTTCCCCCTGTGTAAATGCTATGATGCCATTATCAACACATCTATTAATACAATCCCTAAGTCTATAACATTCATTATCTCTATGTCCATGGATATAATGATAATGTAAGAGATGTGGATCTCATCAATGAGTAGAAGGTAATGTGATTAACCTTCTATCTAGTATTGTTGATAATATGACACATGGGTTATCCTATTCTGAATCAAATTGTAATGGTGCTTTACTGATGTTCTCTATAGTGCATAATGTAGGGTGTGCTCTAGAAACTAGCTCTCTATTCTTAATTGGTTTCTTTTCTGGTTGAGGTCTCCTATCTTGTTTAGGACATGGTGGATGATGTGTTCTAGGAGCTATAGATGGAGGTAGTACTATGAAATCTAGAGTAATGTGATCAATTGAATCTACCTCAATCAATTCCAATTTATTTTCCAAGGCTAGAATAGAATAGCATAAGTGCCTGAAAGAGGACTCTGTCTGATATAATAGATGTTTTAGGAGAGGTTTATGAAGCCCCTTAATAAAGATATGTTGAATCTCTAAATATTTTGGTTTATAGATCAATCTTAACATGTGCATCTTGAATTGTAAGATATAATCACTAACTAGATCTGAAGTATTCTGATGCAATGTGGCAAGTTTCTCATATGTAACTTGAGGGCATATGTTTACTATGTAATATCTGGTAAATGCCTCTACTAAATCATCATATGTGTGTAATAATCTAGTAGTGAGTAGATGAAAGAACCAATTCTATGCCTCCCACACTAATGTTTGCTAAAAAAAGTTGAGTAGAATCAAAGGACTCGCATGATATGGAAAAGCCTTTTTGAAAGGCTTGAAGGTGTATGAATTGATCTCCAATTCCATCAAAGTGAGGTAGTGATGGTATCTAAAAATGCTTAGGCAATGAAGCTTTTATGAATGTCTTCGGAAGAGGGTTACCATGTAAATCATTGGCATCCATCTAAGACATATAAGCCTTGTTTTCCAAGGAAAGGAGATGTACTTGGTGTTGTAATTCACCAACTACATACATCAAAGAAATAATCTCCTAGGATGGTATATTATCATCTTAAAGAGGTTCATTTAATCATTGAATTTGATCATTAATTTTAGCCATGGGAATGCTACATTTAGCAATTATATCATAGAGATGGGTTATGCTCACTTTAACCTTTAGAGGAATGGTAACTTGGACCATGGTAGAGCGATGTGGGCTACCATTCTCCTTGAGTGAAGAGTGAGAAATAGGTATTATTGTAGTAGAGGGTAGTTTGGGAGATTCATTGGTAACTTTAATATTTAGTGAATCACAATCTTATTTAGTAGAGGATGTGATGTTATCATTAACATGTGCAATATTTGAAATAGAATCATACATAGAAGTATAAACAATATTTGGTAGTGCATTATGTTTGAGAGGAGGAGTGAGAGAAGAGTTAGAAACATGAGATTCATTTTCTTCTTTATGTACATAATAATCATCATTATTCCATGCATTAACATAATCAAAAAAAAATTCATAGTCACTCTCATTTTCATATTCATTTGCATGCTCAATATCATACTCATTATCACTTCCATCATCACTAAGGAGAGTGGTAAGAGAAGAATTTAATGCTTTTCCAATATGAAATCAATTATCATGTGAAATTGGGATATTATGTGCATACTTATTATCCATGGATGGATTGTATGCATTATTTCCATTTTCAATATGAGAATTAAGAGAAACAGAGTTATCATTTAGACATTCTTTTGATAAAGTAGATTTTAGAGTATGAGATGCATCATTTGAACTATGCATTGGCAATTTGATTTTGTTGTGTTTATATTGTTGTATTTTGATCATAAAAGTATCGAGAGAGAGAGAGAGAGATTAGGTTCACATGGAAGTAAATTATCACCAATAAGAGGTTTACTTGGAATTACATGACTAATTTGTTCATTTGGTGCATTGTGCATAGGAAAATGAGGTGAAAAGTGTCTTTCCCATTTATCAAAATTATTTGCTTTAGAAGAAGGAATAAAAGAGATAGGTTTGATAGGAAAAGATGCATCTACTTTTTCTTCACTATCACTTTCACATGTATCATCATATTCCTCATTATAACAATAGTAATTATCTTCATTGTAAATGAAATAATTTTCCAAATTTTTAGCTAATGTGCAATTTTGTAAATTTGTCCATTAATTATCATAATTATGAGAAAAATTTAGAAATTGATCTATGGGATGAGAGAGAAGAAGTGTCTTAGTGGCCATTTTATTTCTTTCACTAAAGAGAATGTAAAAAAGTATTATTAAGTAAATGAATGCAATAATAACTACTAACAGATATTTTTAAAATATTTTTGACATTCTAAATAATTTGTAAAAATTCCAAATATTTTTCTAAAAAAGGGAGGGAGACTTAGGGTTTGAGGACCTAGTTTGGAAATCTAGGGTTTTGGATTAGGGTTTTAGATTTTTTGAAAATTAGTGCTATAAAAAATAATTTTGAATAAGATAATGCACAAAAATTTATACAAAATAAGAAATTTGAAATTGAATTTTTGCACATAATAACTAATAATATTGAGATTTTTAAAATATTTTTGACACTCCAAACAATTTTCAAAAATTCCAAAAGTTTTTTCTAAAAATTGTAAGGGAGAGAGACTTAGGTTTGGAGGACCTAGTTTAAAAATCTAGGGTTTTGGATTAGGTTTTTATAATTTTTGAAAATTATTACAATAATTTAAAGTCTAAAAAAATATTTGAATATAATTAATGCATAAAAATTTATACAAAAATTATAAATTTGAAATTAAATTTTTGCATAAAAATATGAAGGAAAAACCTTAAGGGTACCTAGGGTTTTAGAGTTGTTCTAAGTAAGTCAGATTCACCAAATGTTTTATTATTTTTTTGAAAATAAGGTCTAGTTCCTCAATAATAAAGGTTTTATAATGAGTATAAAAACATAATTTAATATGGTAAAATATAGCTTTTGTCAAATTAATTACATAGGAGAAGGAAATAACTTATCTAGAAAAATAGGCCGAGATGATTGTTGTAGAAGCTAAAAAATATTATGCAAGTTGGAAAGATGTCTGATATTATTTTCATTTGGTGAAAAGATAGGAGTGCCAAAAATAGGACACCCTGGTGTCCGGTTCTATAGTCTATTTCCTATCGTTATTGTCCAAACTAGTCATAGAGGTCTGAGTTTTTTGGGTTTTATTAGATGTCCCTGTATTAGTTCACATATGAAAATTTGGATCTTGAATATCAACATAGATCCTTGTAAATATATTTAATATTCAAAACTCTAGGTTAATCTACACACATGAAATAATAAATATATCAAAATTAAAAGGGGAAAAATTGGGTTAGGGGAAGTATGATCACATAATCTAAAACCCATGTTGTCCTAATCATTGCCTACATTAACCCTCGAGCTAGGGTTTCAGATCAGATGTATTTCTCCCTTAAGGAACATTCATAATCAATTTTTATGGTATATGCAAGAATGAACTTTTTCCTAGGCCCTTGATCAATCATACAAGTCTACGTGTGATGCAAAATGTTGTGTTATACTATTGATTGATTTTTAATTATGTATTGTGCTAAAGTAGTAAGTGTTAGATATAAAATGCCTTGTGAACTCCTTTATATAGGAGACTCTTTATTTTGAATTTGGGATATTTATTCACATTTAAAAATCATTAAAAAGATAAACAAAACTTAAGGATAAAGCTAAGAAAGGTTTAAGACTCATTAAGTGATTAAAACTTACCATTAGGACTCAAAATATAGTTGGATAGGAGCACTGGAAATGGGACACCCTAGGTTCCAGCACTATAGTCCAACCTTATCACTCATGTACTATAAGTTTGAGACCTAGGGGGATGGAACTCACATGGGAAATAGAGTTTGGTTGAGTTGGAATGACCGTCTGGAAGGCTACATATGATCGACAATAAGCAAAAAGGTGACTCAAGCATGAAATAAGACCATTATAAGTAAAACAAAATACATGGCTAAATGTGAACAAGGATCATATTCTTCAGCTAGAGTCTCTTATGAAAGGACTATGAAAAGACGTGATATATGTGGTTGTTTGATCAATTTAGGATGTATACAGTAACTCATCCTTTATTTTAATTTCCATATTTAATAGATATTAGTTTCAAATCAATTTCAATCTTATACATTCATATATGTGTTTGATTTCTATACTTTATGATCTAAATTATATACTCAATTTCTATCTTAAATAGGTTTAGCCTTAATCCAAATTAGGGTAAAACACTCTCATTAAATATATATTGTTTATTAACCCATTTAATTCATTACATATGGTTCTCTACTAGGTGTCCTCCTAGGCCCCAAATTAGTGGTATCAAAGTATACAAAATTCATATAATCTCATAGTGATATCAATATTTTATCTAAAATCCTTCTCCATTGTATGCCCAATTATATAAGTTTTAATTACATTAAGTTATGGATCAAAACTCATAACCCTTCATCATACCTTACTTCACATTCTCAAGTGGAAAAAAATGGATCAAAGATGAATTCAAAAGTGTTCCAAAAAAAGATAAAGAGTGATTTGTAAAGGCAAAGAGAATAATTGGAAGAATGACATGCATGTGAATGATCATGTAGTGTCAATATATTTTATAAACTTTTCAACCATTTTCAAACTCATTGGAACACATTTCATTTATTGTGATCTCTTAGTGGTCATGTACTATATAATGTACACATCAATCTCGACATATATATCTTTGAAGATGAAAATAGATGCAAATACCCTAGATAAATGGATTAGCCTCATCTATTTATACTACATGGTGAATAATTTATCTAATTAATAAACTATTACATTATATCTTTTGAAATTTTATTTATCATTAAATAAATATTAGAATAACTATTTCATTTTAAATGAATCATGTGAAGATGTTAAATCAAACATATATGTAGATATATATAATAGTTCCATAGAATCACTCAAATAAAACCTATTATTCTATTGGAAACTAAGATTAATACTACATCAAGCTCTCTTAGTTATTCTAAGGCTATGATTAAACTATGCAATATGCTGACACTTTTCATATTTAGGTTTCAAAACTACATGCTCAACAATAGGATAAAAATTTTATTTTGAAGTATAGGTTAGGATTGAGACCATACATCTAATACGGTATGGAATTCATACATATTTCATCCATTGAAGAAGCCTACATATTTACTTTCAAGTTTGAATCAAAAGCTAAACTAAAGAATAATAAATAAGATCCAAAGTCTCAAGATAGAACAATATAATAAGCTATAAAATTAATAAAATAATAAACCTAAGACTAGATAGTGGTTCTTAGTTTAAAATTTTAGTAGTCACTCCAATGAAGAGTGTCATGCTAAGAAAACTCTTCTTGCATAGCTTGAGGTAGTAAGTACAATAATTTCAGCACTAAATAAAGGTAAGAAGATCATGGATTATAAACCTAGTGTGATGATAGGTAACAAAAACATCACTTCTTCCTCCAACATAGATTCAAAGCAAGAAAAAAGATTTTTCCATTCTCAAATGTGAATCAATGGTCCACTAGTAACTTCACCATTGACAATGGAATTCAAAAGAACTTGATTTATATTAAATCAATTTGAAGATTGAAATTACAACTAACACCTCACCCACATCCATCCTCAATTTTATTTTTTAATATAGGTTATGGGAAACATGTCACTCATTAGTATCACATGGTGTTAAAAATTAATCCTTTTCAAGTTGCAGTCCTTCAAAAAGTCATGCCATTAGAGGTATGTGATGCTTTATTTTTTCAACCATATCTTTACCATAAATTTACTATATAAGGTAAATCCTATATATTTTTTCATGAATATTGGTAATATGAGATACCCCATACTAGAATTTGTTCCCAAGTTGTTAGTTATTAGCATCAAGTAATGTAAAAGATAGTTCTAGTAAGAAGTTTGTACTCTTGATGGTGACATTTGAATGTAATAACTTACTTGTTGTACAAATACATACCATAATTCCTACAATAATAGTACATACAACATAGTTGGAAAACATATTCAGATAATACAATGGTATCTTTTAATTAATTAAATAAATGTCTATGTATGTGTGATAAATCATACTATGGATTTGATCCTAAAACTACCTCTACCTAATATTTTTAATAATGTATACAAGTTATGGATAAAAAATAGATCATATAGTAGATCCATGAACTTTTGGATAAAGGACACATCATACCCAACTCATCACCTTATGGTAGACTAATTTTTCTTTCACAAAATAAGGATGACACATGGAGGTTGTGCATCAATTACATAACTCTCAACAAGATCATAGTAAAGAGTGACTATCTCTTCTAAGGATTAAGTACCTATTAGACTAGCTTCATAGTTCCAAATTTGTCGCAAAAATTGATATTGAGTCTTGGTATAATTATATTCTTATTGAAATTATATACATATGCAAAAAAACATTCAAAGTAAAGTATGGTTTGTTTGAGTGATTGGTTATGCTCTTCAGCTTAAATAATGCATAGGCAACATTCATGGGGATGACAAATGAAATAATTATGATGTACACTAAATTTGTTGTACTATACTCAATGACATCAAAAAATTTATAAAAACATGTGATAAAAACTCAAGCCATATTGAACAGTGTTTGACACTTTGTCACAACACAAGTTATATGCTAACATGGAAATATTTTAATTTTCCATGCAAGAGATATAATCTGTAACATACACTATAGAATCACAAGTAGTTCATATGGACCAAAAAAAGTTTCAAGTCCTCCAGTAATGGCCAACACTAAATAATCTCATAAATTTTCACAAATTTTTTGGATTAGAAAATTTCTATAGGATATTTTTACTTAGTTTATCTAACGAGACTTGGTCACTAAACCAAGTTACCAAGGTTTTTATAAAACAAATTTCATTTGGCTAGATACATAATAAAAAACATTTAGAATTGAAATGCAAACTTTTTTCCATAAAATACTTTTGTTACTTGATCTTAAAAAACCATTTGAGATACATATGTATGCATATGATTATGCACTTGGAATAGTCTTCACTCAATATGGTCACCCAGTTTCTTAACATAATGAAACATTCATTATGATAATAAGAAATTATCACACATTTGACCATGATATTTTTCCCATTGTCCAAACATGTACACATTTTAAGCATTACATATTGGGAAAGGAGAATGAAATCCACCAAAAACATATGATGTTTCAATTATTGTAGACTCAAACAAGATAAAAAAAGAATAACATTATAAATGGTATTCTTATCTTTATTGGTTTGATTTGAACATCAAGCATAATAATTAAAATTTCAATCTAGTAGCATTTTTTTTTAATCTAACCCCTAGCTCAAGATATCCTCATTTTACTTGATACATGTACATATGAAGTAAGCACTTGGTCATAATTGTATCCATCTAGTTCATAAGTTTTAAATATCTATTATAAGTTTTGTTGCATTAATTAAGTTACTAAATTCTACTTTTAATATGGACCCATATATATCATCTTGGGCACTTGTGTGTATTGCACGAGGAAGAGAGACAAAAAATAAAATGGGAAACTCACTCGAATAAGTTTTTAGGACATTTTGGAGTTGAAAAAAACCTTATGGTATTATAAAAGCAGAAATATTTTGGTGACACCTTAGGTTAAATGTTGTAAAAAACATCAGGTCTTGTACCATTTTTGACCCTAAAATGGTGTCTAAATTGGGGTTATATAGACTATTATATGGGTATATAAAAATTAAATGGCATAAGGGTGATAATTAGATATATAGTAAGCCAATTAGATGCTAAAATCAGATATAAGCATACGCTAAATTTATTATGCTAATATAGTCTAAATATGGAAAGTGCACATATGCCAAATATAGAAATGAAAAATAAGTGAAGTAATTAGAATATTTTGATTTTAATGCAATTATAGATCTAGAATAGGTTGAAAGTAGATGGGAAGGAGATCCTAGAAAAATCATCATATTATGGTTTTGATGCTTCTAACTATCTAGATAGAAACGTCATCTTGGGATGGTTACATCAATGCTACTATTTGGGTTCAATGTTAGTGTCATGTATTGAATATTTGAAAAAACAAGATGCAATAACTTAGATGATTATGGATTTTGATTCACCTTCAAATTGGTACATTTAGATATGAGTTATGGATAGTCACTGATTATGAAATGGTAAAACCCTAGCTTTCCATCATCAATGTGAACCTAAGAAAAAATGGGCTAGTAATCACATGGTATCGATATGAACCTAATTACTCCACTATCAAAGGATGTTGCCTACATAGACAACACTCTGAAGAGGGCCTTATACTAATGTATTTCTCCCATACATGTTGGATTATGTGTGAATCATAAAATGTGTGAAAATAAAGTACATCAATGACCTATCTTGTAACCTAGTAAATTAAGCTCTTAGGCTACTCCTTTAGTACTTCAGACCTATAAATGTGTTACACCTATATTTATTATGGAGATAGGGAAGATTTGTGAAATTGAATTCTTTATAGAGTGATTTTGATAAGTGCTTTGGACTTTATTTAAGTATTTTTTATGTGAATTTATTTTATAAAGTGAACTAACAAAAACTCAAAGAAAAGTAGGGTTTAAACCAAGATAAGGCATACCTATGTCATTGATTGCACACCGTTGATCAAGATATTGTGAGAGATACTTTTTGGTTGGGAAGGAATACCTTCAGACATGTGATAAACTAGACAATCTATATTAATAAAGTAGTTGGGTGGGT
Source organism: Torreya grandis (assembly GCA_037957365.1). Lineage (NCBI taxonomy): Eukaryota > Viridiplantae > Streptophyta > Pinopsida > Cupressales > Taxaceae > Torreya > Torreya grandis. The sequence continues at coordinate 2,144,043 of JARHVA010000163.1, forward strand.
TTCATGGTAAAATGATAATTCCAAGAAGATGTAAACTTCCCTTCACATATGTTTATCCACCTGTTTATTAATTAAGTTGATAAAAATGATAATGAAGATTACAAATGCTTGTTGATAATTTAGATAGCATATGATTATGATAATATCTACTCTTCTTCTATTGCATTAACATATTCAAAATAATCTACCCAATAATTCTATGTGACTTTGGTATCTTCCTGGATAATCTCAAACTAGGCTAAGATATCATCAATGTTGGGAGTGAATGTGATGGTACAGAGACTCAACTCATGCACAATATCACTCTGATCAATAAATAGGGTTTGGGGAATAATTGGTAAATTTAAAATTCTAAGTATTTCATGATATTCTCCAAGAATGGTCATCTAAAGACATATTCCATGTTTACAAAAAAAAAACAATCAAAATAGACTAGGACTATGGTAAAGATCCATAAAAATAGGCTCAGGTTTTATCACTAAATATTTTTGACAAGGATCAACACTGATTCATAGAATTAGTATCAATTTTAACAAGATTGATGATGATCGATATGATCGATGTTAATTTTGGTAAAATTTCCCAAAAAGCTATGAAGTTGGATTATCATTTATGAAAATGGATTCTAAGGATAATAGATGTAACCTAAGGAGTAAATTAATGATGTTACTACACAAAATAAGATACATAATGAAATTATTCTATAAATGAATTAAAATACTAACCTTTAAATGCTTTTATATGGTGTTATGGATTGGTGGTGTATTCTAACTTCTACATAGCAATACCAAGGATTCTAAACTTTGATGTAGATTAATGAGATAGCCTAATGTCTATGATATAAGGTCTCTTTAGTGTCATTCATCTCCCAAGTGTTCTATCAATTTTTCATCATAGGTTTAGGATCTATTTGGGTGAGTTGAGGCCATGTATAAGTAATCCACATCGATCAAATAAACTTGACACTGATCATAGGGAATCATTAACGATTCTATCTTTTCTTGGAAAAATGTGTTTAAGGTGGTTATAACCATGGGTTAATTTGGTGAGGATATTTTTTATGTTGTTTAATGATATTTTCATAGAGGGTAAGTTGTTAGGACAGAGGGGTAAATTATATTTCATGGATTTTTAATAGATTTTTGGAGATTTTGGAAGTTAGAAAGGGGTAAATGGTAATTAATAAAGTAATTACCATGAGTAAATGTAAATAAGGATGGGGGATAATAATAAAAGGGGATTATGACATATAAATACACTTATTAGGTAGTGTACATAAAATTAGTGTCTACATTTTCCCTTTTTTATTGAGTAGTTGAATAACAATCAACCTGAAGAAAAAAACTAGAGTGTGTTGACACCCCAGGTATATGTGAGGAGGTATTACCCCTCAAATTGGGAGCCAAAATGATAGAAGGAGGTGGTTACATGTTTTTAAAAAAATTGGAATTAAAGATAAGGTGGAGATGTGATTTATATATATATAACGCCAATGATTTAGGTTGGTTGCATGAGTAAATTTTTTTCCACTATCAAGAAAGGGTAATGACACATAGATATGCCTTTGGGTATCCCAAAAAAAAATTCCCTAAGTGTGAAAAAATGGGTAGATAAGTAAAAGAAATCAAGAAAACAAAGGATAAGAGGGACCAACTAAAGCATTTGGTGTGCAAAAAATAGGGTTTGACCTATAGGTAATTGTTCTCATGGTAAAGTACAATCCTAAGATCTATAGGGGAAACATTCCCAATAGAGTGTATGCCTATGTAGGCTATGGTACCATTGGTGGGTCACTTTCATGAGCATAAGGTGTTGTGTAAAATAGCATAGTTACAATGAGGAAATTTGTGGAGCCTAAAAACAAAAAGATGTGTGTGAAAAAGGTTTTAATAGTGTAAAGTAAAGGATCAATAATGATTTAAATGGACCAACAATGATTCTTATATGATTTGCATTGATTACAAGAATTAGCTATAATTTAGTGGATTGGCATCGATTGAGGTAACCACTATATAGAGCATGACCCACAAATATAAAGGCTCATTTAAAAAACTTGTATAATCAATCATTTGAGTGATGAGATAAAAAGATGGCATGTGGTGATATATATGAGTGGAAGTAAATGGAGGAGATTGAGGTCATGTAGAGAGGTAGGGGATGTAATTTTGAATTTATGTTTTTTTTGTATGGAAGGGGCTACAAAATTCATCCCACAATATTTATTACAATCATCGATGATCGATTTGAGATTGATGTCGATTAGCATGGATCATGATCAATCCAATAGGGATCATCATTGATCTTGAATGAATTGATAATGATCATTGTAGGAGTTAGGATATAGGAATAATCTAAAAAGATGTTGCTAATGTATGATTTGTAGGGTAGATATCTATTGATGGTGTAGAACTAAGTGCCACCATTGTTGGATCATCTTCAGGATACTATGAGGGATGATGAATGGGCCCATATAAATGTTATCAAACTTAGGTGATTACATCATTACTAGAAGATACATATATAAATATGACTAACTGTAACATTAATAGAATGGTGGGATACAATGATAGGGACCTTCTAGTTTCTAATCAAGGAGATGACCCTTATAGTAAAGGATATTTATAAGATCATGTAATTACCAATATATGGGGTAGTGATTACATGAGTTGATGAGATAGGATGTGGGGAGACCTTGACATAATTATATGATGAGGATGTTTATACATCACCTTTGTTGTATGGGGGTTTAAATTTGAGGCTTTATGTGATGAAGATGTAGAGGGGAGATTAGTGATGACCATGATGATTCTGGTAATCTCCTATTATGTAATGCTAAATTCTAGAGAAGGTAGATTTCCTTAGATTTTGATAGGGGTACTAGCAGATATGGTAGAGCACCATACTATTTTTACATGTGCACCCACACTTTTAGCATAAGTGTATAGAGAGAGATGGTGATGGAGGACACAATAGATATTTAGGTTAGGCATTACATTTTTATTAAAGTGTTTGGAATATGAACACATTAGAGGAGTGTGGCCACATAATATTTCATGGCTAATATGGAACCAAACATCCTATAATGTAGGATTCCTGCAATGGAAAAATTATCTAGTCAAACTAGTTGGTGATGTGGTTATACACAATTTATCCTATTATAGATGAGTGATGGATAAGCTACAAGAGGGGGGTGTGATTTGGAGGTCCCTTAAATGATATTTACTTCATGTCTAGGAGAACAAGGAGAGTTAGGTGTATGAAAACAAGAGAGTTGGTTTTAGGGTAGGTAACTAGATAATTTAGATTCATTTCATTTTGGGAGGGTGAGGAGGAAAATTGGTTTGATACAAGATATACCAGGTGCATCATAGTTGTATATATGAGAGGATTCTAAGGTGGAACTGCCAAAGGCTCATTTTTTGGGTATCTAGTGATTGGTAGAGGAGGAGATGATTGGGATTGATGTGGATTATTTTGGATATACATAAATATTCATTTTATGGTGGGGAGACTAGATACAGATCAGATAAGGGAGGACAGTGTAGCCATGGAATGAGGTGGAGGATGAGGAGATGGAAAATGTTGAGGAGAGAGGAGGGGATGAGTGTTCTATCGAAGAGGTAGATGTACAAGGGATTAATGTAAAGAGGAATACACTAAGGGCATAATGTGCCACTTTATAGGGGTAGATGACCATATTATAGGCCAACTATATTGCTTTATAGGTGATTTATGATTAGGTGACATGAGATCAGGATAAGTACTAGGATTAGAGGGATAGACCCCATAGATTAGGAGGATTTTTTAGTGTGACAACATTAGGGATAGGTGGAGGAGGATCATAAGGTATGGGGATGGGACCATCGAGGATGGTGAGTGTGGTTAGATACCAATATGTGATATAAAATCTATGATATTATGATTATATTATGAGAGTGCCTTCCTAAGGTACCATGATTTTCAAATTATATTAATAGTCAGGGTAGATCTTCATGATGGATACTAATAATGTTAGTTAGTATGGGTAGTGTGGCATGGGGTAGGGATGGTGTGGATTGAGGATGGGATGGGGGAGGATATGGGGGAGGAAAAGGAGGTGGGAGCATTAATCTAAGCCTTTTATAATTTACTACATAGTTATATTATACTATTGTAGTGATTAGAGGCCTATATTGCATATGTGATCCTATGTTTATGATACTCTTGATGATGTACACACATTATTTTCATGTATATATTGCTTCATGAGTTTTGATGGTTATTATGAGCATGCATTACTTTGTTAGATGGTTATTTTATTTTATAAGATTATGTTGATGCTATGATTTAATTTTGAGATGATAATGGATCATGATGATGATGTTATATTGCATTAATTTCTATGGATAATGTTATGTAAATGTATATGCTTTTTATATTTTGGATTATGTAACATGTTATATTTATCAAATATTGGATAATAATTATGATTAGTTAATTATGATTGTTGATAAAGGAGTAAAAGAGGTTCTTAACTCGTATATCAACTTGGATCATAACCAGAGATAGGCATCTTATAGAATTTGCATCATACATCTTTTATCCAATGTTAATAAGTGTTTTAATAACCTTATGTCAACTCAGTTCAAGTTTTTTTAGGAAATATAATTGAACTAAATTTCACATGATTTAGGTTTTAGGCTTAAATTAGTAATAAATGCCCCACCCTGTGCACAAGAGCTAAGTCTCTTTGTATTAATTATATTAAGACATATTTTGGAGCTAATCCATAAATTATGTACATTAATCGATGTGGGAAGTCAATGAATTTAAGAAATTTGATCTATGCATGAAGATTTCATGGGATATTTTTTTATTTTGACTTCAAAATATATTTAAGGGCATGTGTTTTTATAGAAATTTGATCAATATGGGAAGTTTTATGAAATATACATATTTAGATAGCCATCCTTTAAGGGAGTGGTCTATATTTTTAGATATATTTTTGTACTTTTATGAATAACTATCCTTCAAGGGATCAATATATGTTTTATCCCTTTTCTTATTTTTTTATTTTGATCTGAGATTGAATTTTTTTCATGGATTAGCCTAGGGTGACCCAAGTTATTATTTTTAAAAAGACAAAGCAGTCGCATAAGATGATATTTTATCTTAATAATTTTTTCCTAGATAACATGAGGGATTTGGGAAAATAATAATTTAGGGCTCCTTCCAGATATAGGTAGAGCTTATCCAATCAGAACATGCCATGAAAAGAGCTAGGGTGTTCATATTTAAGGATGAGATATGTATATTATCAAATAACCACATGATTCTATATCATTGTTGGGTATTTTTAAGGATAATGATATGGTTGTGGGATATGTATATTGACCAAGGGGAAAATGTATGTTGATTATGGATATTATAATATTATTAAAAATAGAAATGATGTAAATGTAAAGCATTAAGAGGCTCATTTTCTAGTTTTCCCTCAAGAGAGGCTAAGTGATATGCCCAAGATCCATATTTATGAGTAATAATGTATACTCCAAGCCAATTTTAAGAAAATTTATCTCATTTACTCCTTTCCATATTTATGACATGTTGGTTTTCTTTAAGTACAAGATCACCGATGTTGAATTCTCATTTTTTTTAAATGTATATTGTATGTACATTTTATTCTTTCCTTATAAATGTTTAGGTGGTCAAGTGTTGGTGTAGATTAGGAATCCAAAGTAAGTTAGTCCATGCATTAGTAGTAAAAACTAAAACTATGCATGAAGGACATAACATACTAAGACAACTCCCTCATGGGGCTTTATAAATGAATTATAATATCTATTGAAAGAAGGAATACAATCATCAAACCTTCCTACGAGCAACTCAAAAATGTGATTTTCCCATGATTTGGTGATCCAAGTCTTTTACAATGATGAGTGTATTGCTCCTCCATCATATATCAATGCACCAATGAATTAGACTCATGAATGTAATCAATGGATGCCAATGGTTAAAGCTTGTCTATAGCAATTTCTACATAATAAGTTTGCATGAATGAAGCTTTAAAGGATGAATGAGGACCCTTGTATTTATAGATTTTTGAAAATGATCAGAATCAACCATAACCATCCATCTTGAGTTAAAAATGTGTGACCATAAATCAAATCAATTTTTCAAGCTCAATCCATAAATATCCCCATCAATATTTGGAAGAAAGGGACATTAATGAAGTAGAGGAGGGCTTAAACTAGATAATTATTCCATTAATGGCTTATGGATTCCACCCCATTGATGATGTCATTAGATGATGTAGATAGTAGAAATAAATTTTCAATTAATAGATCTTTAATAACTTCCATGGATTTTCCATTTAATCCCTTGATTTAGTTTAATTTGCTTAAGTGAGTTTAATTATTTTTTTATAATTATTGGAAATTAGATGTCTATTTAATCAATATTGGTCAAAATTTTAAGTTACTAGGTCATAATTTGATTGGAGTATAATTAAAAGAGGGTGTCAATTGTGTATGAAGCAATACCCCATTTAGAACATTGTCAACATGAAATAACACATACACATGACATGTGCATCCAAATTAGAAGAATTTAGTGGTCTAGAGCATCATTTTACATGGTCATAATTTGACTCAAAATGATTTGGGAAAAACTAATAATCACACAAAATGCATTACCCCATTTAGGGATAGATTATCTTAAATCAACACTTGTATATGATAAGTTCAAACAATATAGTATGTTTTAATTATTTTACCCCAAATTATGTATTATCATAGAATTTTGAGTATGATTGACAATTTCAACATAATGATGATAAGAATTAGATGTTTACATTTTGACCCTATTTGAGAAGGCATGGTGAGACATTCGGTCAAAGCAACATCTTTTCAAATAATGAAAGAGTTGTCAAGAATAGTTGGAAAGAAACGATTGAATAAATGACCCATGATGCCCCCTCAATATGGCATGTAAGGATGAAAGAGAGGGATGGGATCTCAAAAAAAAGAGGAAGAGGTAAATTAACCTATGGATGAGAGTATACCCATATGAGCTAATGCTTTCATGCATTGATTCTCAATGATTCAAAAAAGAATAGAATATAATGGGCCCTAAGGAGGCGGAAGTGGGAAGGATGCAATCCCAAAGTATAAGCAACACACTTTGACACACTCAAAAGAGGGTGAAAGTTTTGAGCTTAAATAATGCTTGATCCCAAGACAAGGTTCACACTTTGAAATTTCTAGAATGAGGGTAAAAGCCACAGAGCTTGGAATTAGAATAAAAATGAGAACATTTCTCCAAAGAAAGGATGTTAGTGAATTAATAATGTGCCCCAATAGACCATATTTAATCAATTTATAAATTGATTCTTCCCTAGTAGGGTTAATTTTGATCACTAATAATTAAGTGTGCCCTAATAGGGATGATTAGATCGGTGATCGATTTAAATAGTGTGCCCTGTTAGGGAAAATTGGCAAACATAGCTCAAGGATATAACATAATTCATAGATTAAATGTAAGTGGGCACAAATACATATGTGAGGGTTTAATGACTAAAGAAGCCATAAAAAAATAGGCATATGATGATGCACAAAGTAATGAAAGAGATGATCAAAAGGAGGGTGGTCAAGTTGAATCAAGATACGTCATGTATCCAAGAGCAACCTACATAGTCTAGATGAACCTCAAGCTAATGTAGTTCACCCAAAATTAGGAGAAACTAGAATGAAGAAAGAAGAATAGAAATTGTCTAATTATAAAAAAATAGTCAACCAGACTCACTGTGTATGCCAAGAGATGCACGTCTTTCATAGAGTCTTGTTTTAGGTATGGTGAATTGATAAATGATATTCGAAGCATGATGGACTTTTGGACTTGGAATCCAAATCACTTTGTGCTTACTTTAACAAAAATAAATTATACATCATAAGTATGAGTAACTTATAATAATAGTGTATTTCTATTCCAATGGGCTAGTTTAAATGTGAATATTTATAACTAAAGATAAGGATAAAAACTACCAATTAAAGAGTTAAAACTATTTAAATTTAAAAAATATATATATATATATCAAAGATAAAAACAATACATAAATGTACCTTAACTTAAAATCAAGATATGAACAATTAGGATTTAAGTAGAAACAAGAATGTATAAAATCAAAAGTAAGAAGAAATTAATAAACAACATGAAAACAAGATATGAATAATCAAGATCCATTTGTATGAACAATATGTACTTAGAAAACAAAACAAAAAAGCAAGCAAAATACAACTAGAAACAAATCAAGTATAGCTAAAAACTAGACCAAAAGTGTTTATAGAATGTATTTGAACTTAAAAGAACAAAGAAATATAAGACAAGATAAAACAGTAACACCGAGTAGAAAAACACCAAGAATAAACAAAAAAGGAATAAAAATGAATAAAATAAATGGGGAGACAAAAAATCACAACAAAACAATAATAAAAATCAAATAAACACACACAAACAAGAGTTAGTCATAATGTTAGTACAAGCAAAGAAAAAGGTGAATGTTTTGTGTAAGTGTGATCAAGGCATTACTCTCTATGATAGGGTGATCCTTAATCTAAGAAATAACAAGACTATTATAACAAAACAAGAACAAAAGAGACAAAGTTTCCCCCAACTGATAGGGAAACAACACTAAACAAAATGGGGGTAAAAAGAAGAGAAGGAAGGGGTGGCTAAGATGACTCTAGTTATACAAGATAAATAGATGTTGCCTACATAGTTCTATGGATGCGAGATCCAACATGAACTTTAGGCCAAATGTATTTCTCCCAGGAAATGGGATATCAAAAAATAGATGATAATAAAATTTGATTGATGTTGTAGAGGAAATAAGGGAAATGGGCTTACAAAATGGTGAGAGCATTCAAATGAGTACTTGCAAGATGATAAGAGCATTTAAACTTGAAAATTGCTCACAAAATAGAGAGTGTTCAAACTTGGAAATTGCTTGTAAAATGGCAAGAGCATATGGGAAACTAGGACTGATTTAACCTCAATATGAATCAAACACATCCTATGTAGTCCCATGATGACCTTAAGTTATAGAATTTCTACCCACATAAAAGGTGATGAAAAACCAACTAGGTCACAACAAGTTTGCAAGTAGATGAGAAAAACAAGGCAAATGATAATAATAATGGCAAGGAGATGTGGAAATTCATGATAAAGGTGTTGTTCCTAATTTTCCCATAGGTGTTTATAATTAGGAAATAATAGCATAAGTTTGTGCTACTAATTTTCCCATAGGTGGTTATAATTACTAACACAAGATAGGATATTGATTTGCCCATAAGAGGTTATAATCAATGGCACCAAATGAAATATTGATTTGACCATAGGTGGTTATAATTAGTGTCACTAGTGAAATGTAAATGAAAGATAACTTACCAAATCAATTATCACACTACTTTCATAGACTATCATTTAAACATAGAATTCTTGAAACTACTAAAATTGGATAAAAATCCCCTTATGGAAAGTGTGGGAAGAACCAAAGGAACCAAGATCAAAAAGGGGGTGGGTAGGATGGCTAAAAAAAATCTTTGGTCAATAGTAAAGGTATGGTAAAATAAAATGGTATAAGACACGACATAAAGAAAATGATAAGATGACAATTGGCTATAATGGAAAAAGGGTTGGCCCCAAGCAATGATTTCTTGCAAAATAACAAGAGCATAGGCTTAGTTCTCTCATAAAATGGTGAGAGCATTCAAACTCAAAAATTTATCATAAAATGGTGATACAATGGCTGAGATAATCAAACTTACCTTAATAAAAATTGAGTTTTGCCTAAATAGTCCCAAAGAACCTCAAGTCAATGTAGTTCAAATGTAATGATAAATGGGACTCAATGGTAAATGATTATATTACTCCTACTGATGTGAATATGCATGTCCTATTGAACATATGAGACAACTAGAATAATAAATCATAAAAAAATTTACCCCACACCCTTTTAAAATAGCTAATTTGTCAAGAACCTACTAGAGATTTTGACTCCAATAATGTTGTTGTGATCTTTGTTGATCACTAATTTTATTTCCTTTAAACATTGAGACAAGAGATATTTGTATCCTCTATAAAGGAAGGTGCATCTTGAGATGGTCAATAATGTTAGGTACATGATAAATGGTATATGTTGGCAATGGAATATTGGCTTATAATGAAATGTATAATGATTAGGTAACAAATAAAGATCAGTATTTTTAGGCACACATAATGTTGTGGATTCTAAATTTGACATAATTTTGGTTTTGGTGGGGTTGAATACTAATGAATATGCTCTCAACAGGACCACCAAATTTTCTTATTATTTAGGCCTAAGAGTAGCTACCATTTGATTAGGCTGTAGAATGGAATATATATTGATGTTATCTTTAATAATGTCTTTCTCAAGCAATACAGAACTATTGTACTCAACTATTGGTGCCTCAAAGAGGTTTTCACTAATAAAATTATTTTGATTAACCCATAGCACCTTCAAAAATGATTCAATATGAGATCATGTTGAGCTTAAAATTTGATTATCCCTTAGTGCCTCCAAAAAAGTTTTGCTAGGAGAGTGTTATTCTTTTGCATGAATGTGGTCTTGGTCTCCATGATATTTTTCCCCTGATATGTCACCATGGATGTAGTTCAATAAAGTGTAATTCTTTTTATCCCAGTCAATGTTTATGGGAGATGGAATTCAATATAATGGCTATGTTAGGTGGGAATAATGGAATGATGAAAGGTAACACAATCCTCATAGAACATACTAGGATAACCTATATCAATGTTGAAGTAATCATCCTCAAAAAATATAGAAAGATCATAAATATATTCAAATTAATATGCAAGGCAAACTAGTATTATATAAATCATAATTGTATTTCAATTCTAAAGCTAAGTCTGAGTTAAGGGACCCTAAATCTAATGTGGAAACTGATAGTGATTCTTTTTCTAACAATAAATCTGATGTTTATTCAAGAATAGAACCTAACTTTGATGTTGATTCTTCATCTGGTGTGGATGCTTATATAATGATTTTTTGTTAAATTCTTGGTTTTAGACAAGTAATGAACTATGATGGCATAATGGGATCTATAAAAATGAATTCATCTATGAAGGGTTCAACATAGACTGGCTCGTCTAGGTGAAACCCCACAAAGAGATGGAACCATTCAAGGGGTGACTCCACTGAGACTAGCTTGTCAAAGTGATGTCCTCAATGAGGATAAAATGATCAAGATACAACTCTACAGAGACTAACTTGTCAAAAGGATGGGGATCTTTAAAAATAGGATAATGGTTGAGATAATTATTTTCCTAAAGGTAATTATAATCATTAAGAAGTGACTCACAAACAATTGGCTTGTTGGAATGAGATTCCTTGACAATAGGTAAAGGATCAGATGGTGATTCATCATAGGTTAACTCATCACAAATGGGTGGTTCAATTATAACATCATGACCCTAGTTTAAAATTGGTTTCAAAATGTTAACTTTGAACACATTGGTCCTCAAAAGATGGTTCTAAAAGAGGTAATGGTTGGATTTGTTGTGGTTTGAAGACCGGCACAAATTTTCTAAAGTAGAGAATAATGGGTGCATAGTGAACAATATCTTATGTTTCAATAATGAGATATCAAAAAATTAGATTATTGAAGAAGGGATCAATAAATATTGGTTAGTCAAATGGACATTCCTCAATAATCGGTTAAATAAATTTAGGCGATGGGCCAAGAATGATAATGACTGAGCATTGTAAAGTTTGGTTGATAGCACAAGCCAAAGAAGGAGGGCCTAAGATAGTAAATTTTGAACATTGTGGAGCTTGGTTACTTGTGCAAGCCAAAGGAAGATAGCCTAGAATGATAAACTTTGAATACTATGAAGCTTGTTTGATCATGTAATCTAAAGGTGGATAACCTAGAATGGTAACCTTTGAGCATTGCATAACTTGGTTTCTCATGCAATCCAAATGAGGATAACCTAGAATGGTAACCTTTGAGAATTATGGAACTTAGTTACTCATGCAAGCTGAAGGAGGATAACCTACTATGGTAACCTTCAATTACTATAGAGCTTAGTTTTTCATGCAATCCAAATATGGATATCCTAAAATGGTAACCTTCAAGCACTTCACAGATTGGTGGCTCGTGTAAGTTGAAGGAGGTGAATGAGGTTGGCATATGAAAATTGGCATGGATTGGTTTGGTATTTAAAGATTAGGCCCAAAAAGGGTGATATCCTCAAACACAATAGAGTGCTCATGTATATAATAAAGATGTTCTTCCTCCTAACTAGGGTCATAAGAGAGCTCATTATTAGTATACCTTTACGTCATGCTTAAAGTATTATTCTCTATGTTCCCTAAGATGAGGAATGTGTTTTGTATATGTTAAAAAGGTGTGTTTTAATTTTATTCAAACAAATGGCAAGGTAAAAAGAGACTATGATAAAATAAGTGGCATAGTACCACACAAATAGAAGAAATGATCAAAAATATACTCAACTTTGGTGGGTTAAAATCATCAAACTATATGAGGGTATGATAACTTTGAAACCCAAAGTGCAAGATAGCATAACAAACTTAGGTTAAATATACATTAATACCATAAAATATAGATACAACTTAGATGAGTTGTGACTATAAAATTAGAAGATGATCTTTCTGATTAGGAAGATAACAATGCAAACCATGAAGTTTAAAATGTGAAAACACACAAGAACTCTTAAGTATCAAGCTAAAACCAAATAAGCAACACAATGCTACCACATGGTAATAGGATATAGAATGGTCCAAGAACTTATTACATGAGTGAATGCAAGATAACCTAAGTCCATAATTATAATAAAATGATGATGAGTCTATTAATGTCCTTCAACCCAAATGGGAAATCATACCCAAGTTAACTCAAACCAAGTACAAATAGTAAACCGGTTAATACCTTAGCCTAGAACTTAGAAAGGTGAGATTTTGAATTTGAATTAAAAATGAAGGACTTTGAGATTTTGTGAAGTGGGAAAAGGTCTAGACTCAAATTGGTAGCATAACAACACTATTTAAAAAATACAAACAAAATGTTTTGATGATTTGAATAAGGCAAAAGGTGATTCTAAATTGATCAGTGTAATGCCTTTATTTTCAAATAGAGTGGTGTATAACAAAGGTGTTTTATTTTATGACATGTTTTGGTTTTTAAATAGTTTTATATTTGAAAAGAATCAATAATTAAAGGATAAAATGACAGAAAATAACTAAGTATAACATCTAAAGTCCTAAAACTAACAAGGTTGTATGGTATTATTGAATTTTGTCAATATACGTGCTCTTGATAGGATTTTAAGTGTTGATCCAAAAATAAAAGTGCATGAATAAATAGGGATTTTACACCCCCCTTCTCTTAAGATATTTTATTATCACATGGAACTTTGGGCTACTTGCCCTGCATCAACAGTATGTCCATGATGAATGGGGTTATTCTAAAATTATTTTTTTGTGCATTTCTAGATGGTCCTAAGTGTGCCTAACACTAGAGATGCCTCACATCAATTGGATCCACATCAATCATCTTGTTATTAAAAGGTATTTTCCTTTTTACATCTACTACATCCTTCACTTTCTCAATGTAGTGAGATGTCTGAATTGATCATACATTTTGAGGGTAGCGGTCGTTAATGGAGATAGTTTAACCGCTCAAACTACCATCACAATGATTCACCAACTCAATTTATATAACCCACCATGGATTGGGGTTGAAATAATGTTGGGAGATGAATTCCCAGGTCAATGTTTTCCTAGAGAACCCATTAAGAGGTGATGAAATCCCACTCACAAGATAAAATGCATGAAAATAAATGACAAGTGAAAAGACCTTAAGGTCATGTTTAGATCACCCAATTCATACATATTTGGGGAGGGCCTTGACAACATTATTTTCATGCTTTGTGAACTAAAATCAACAACACAAATAAAGAGCACTTTTGGTCACCCAAGTTTACTAAAGCGGATGGGGGGAGAGCATACATGCATCAATCATTTTGTGAAAATAAACAACTTCAACAAATAAAAAATGAAAATGAAATATTAAGAGCATTTATCTAATGTGAGATTTCATTTTAATCACCAAAATGAGATGTGTTGTGAAGTTTAAGCCCCTTGTCATTTATTTTTGAAATCTTGAAACAAAACAAAAATTATTTAAATAACAATATTGATGAAATACCAATTTGAAATGTGAAAATTGTAAGTTAGAGGTGTTTTAAATGCCTCCTTGTCACATTTGGGTCCTAAAAAAAGTGTTAGGGGTTTTTTTAGATTTTATGAAACATTTATGCAACATGAAGGTAAACTAATAGCATATTATGAAATTTTAGGAGAAGACATGTGGTTTAAAAAAATCATAAAAAAATGGAGGTCAGATGACCCCAAATGAAGCTTTGGAAGATGGCTTATTTACTTGTTATTTTAGGCTATGGGTTATTAGGTATAGTAGTGGCCTACAGTGAGTCTAGGATATGTGTTTATAATCTAGGCCATGGCTTTACACATAGAAACTCATGAATGTAATTTTGAAAACTATTTAATGAAAATGAATCTAATTAAACCAAAAATAAGACCAAATAATAGTACACAATATGCTTAAAAGTCATTAAAAGGATTCATGGGGTGAGTAAGTCCCATCGAGTGTGCCAAAATGTAAATTAGGAATCCAAAGCAAGTTATTCCATGTATTAATAATGAAAACTCAAAATAAACATAAAGGACATAACATACTAAGAAACTCCCTCATGGGGTTTTCAAATGATTTCTAAGAGCTATTAAAATAAGGAATACAACCATTTAACCTTCCCAAGAGCATCCCTCCTCCAAGAGTGAATCAAAAATGTGATTTTTCCTTAATTTGGTGCTACAAGTCTTTGTCAATGATTAGTGGCTTGCTCCTCCATCATCTCTCAATACACCAATGAATTAGACTCATTAATTAAATTGATGTATGCCAATGGTTTAATCTTGTCTATTACAATTTCTGCATAATAAGTTTACATGAAGGAAGCTTGAAAGGATGAGTGAGGACCCTTGTATTTATAGATTTTTGGAAATAATCAGAATCAACCATGACCATCCATCTTGAGATTAATATGTGTGTCCATGAATCAATTCAATTTTGAAATCTTAATCCATAAATATCCCCATTAATATTTGGAAGAAAGGGGCATTAATGAGGCATGGGGGGGCTTAAACTAGATATTTACTCTATTAATGTCTTGCAGATGCCACCCCATTGATGATGTCACCAGATGATGTAAATATTAGAAATGAATTTCCAATTAATAAATCTTCAATAAGTTTCATGGATTTTCACTTAAGCCCTTGATTTGATTTAATTTGCTTAAGTGAGTTTAATTAATTTTCTACAATTCTTTGAAAATTAATTGTCCATTTAATCATTATTGGTCAAAATGTCAAGTTACTAAGTCATAATTTGACTAGAGTATAATTATAAGAATGTGTTGGTTACGTACAAATAAATACCCCATTTAGGAAATTGTCGACATAAAATAACATGTGCACGTGACGTGTGCTTCTGAAGTAGAAGAATTCAGTGGTCTAGAGTGTTATTTTGTGTGGTCACAATTTGACTCGAAATGATTTGGGAAAAACTAATAATCACATAAAATGCATTACCCCATTCAGGGATACATTAGCCTAAATCGTAACTTGTATATGACAAGCTTGAACAATTTAGCATGGTTTAGTGATTTTGGCCCAAATTGTGCATCGTCAAATAATTTCAAGTAATATTGACAATTTCAACATAATGGTGATAGGAATTGGATTTCTACAGTTGGTATTCAACAGTCATAGTATTCTTCAAAAATTATGTCTTTAAGATAAATTTGAAGAGAAGTATTTTAAGTCTAGAGGAATAATAACCTTTGTGTCATAGACTAAAGAGAATGGGTTGGCACCCATACAAGTTTGAATACTTGTTTGATAGGCCCATAACATGAAAGGGATTTGGAGATGACAATCTTTCCCAGTCATATTAACCACTTTAGCTAGAATTTTATTGAGTCTTGTTAGAGGCTTCAACTTGTCCATTGGATTATGGATAATATGGGGATGAAAAACTAAGTGTGATACTAAAATAATCACAAAGTTGCAAAACTTTTTTGTTCTTAAAAGATATTTCATTATCTGTGATGATCTAATGAGGAATGTCAAAATGATAGATAATGTGATGGTGGATTAAATCAACAATTTTTTTATGCCTTAGTTGACATAAAAAAAACAAATTCTACCCATTTAGTAAAATATTCTGTAGTGGTAATGATAAAGTTGTGTTGCTGGGAAGATTTAGGGTTAATCTAAATAATGATATCTAACCCCCACTGAGAAAAATTCTAAAAGTATTTAGCCACTTACAAAGCCTGATTGGGGATATGTGATAAGTTCACATGTTGTTGATGTTTAGGGTATTTCTTAATGTATTCATAACAGTTTTATTTTAAGGTGGGATAATAATAACCTAATCATACAATTCTTTTAGTGATAGCTAAGCCACTAAAATGCCATCCATATTCCATCTTGTGTTTCGTTGATTATTATGGTTTCTTCCAGACCCTAGAGGCATCAAAGGAAAAAGCCATCAAATCCTCATTGATATATAATGACCCCTAATATGCTATAATGAGTAGTATGTTATTGGAAGGCATGTTTACCATTTTTAGAAAGATCTAGAGGGATTAGACCTAGTGAAATATAATTACATAGTTATGTGTACTATGGTTTGGATTGGCATTCTTCCACACTATAGAGAGAGGGTAGGTTAGTCTTAATATAATAAGGTTGACTGATTTTGTCAATAATAACAAAAAAATTAGATTTTTGATATGATGATGGGATGAAGAGGCTACATAAGCCATGGTGTCAACAACCTTTTATTTGGTCATGGAGTGGTTTGAATGGTATAGAGATCACATGATGCCAATAATTAGTTTGCCAAGATTATGTATTTTTAGATAATATCATTTTTACATTGATAGATGCCATTGATTTGATTATCTACTAGCTAATAATCCCCATAAATATTAAGTGTTTTAATTTTTAGGGATAAATCAGTTTTGATACCTATAATTAGGGTTTCCTACTCTACCATATTATTAGTGCAATCAAAATTAAGTTTGAAATATAATGGTATAGGGGGGCCTTCTAGAGGTATTAAAATAATTCTAACTCCCCCTCCCATGCTTGTATTTAGATCCATAAAAGAACAAAGTAATTTGATATTTTTTATCTACATAAGATAAGGCAATTCTAGATTCATCAAGAAACTCATAGTTAGAGGGTTGATTACTATCAAGAGGTGCCTCTACCAACTGATCTACAATGATTTATCCCTTAATTGATTTTTATTGGAGTAACTTAAGATCAAATTTAGTGATGATCATAAGCCACATTTACATTAATTAACTCTAATATGGATTTGAATGTATGTACTTAAGAGGGTTAGTATTGGTAATTACATACTTTTTATGATTAAGTAAATAATGATAGAGTTTAGAAGATACAAATACCAAGGAGAGATATAGTTTTTTCCATATGTGTGTACTGAGTCTCATACTCAATGAGTGTGCAATGTATGTAATAAAATTATTAATCTCTATGCTGCTCATCTTCATGTGTAAGTATGGCACCTAAGTCATGATTTGTATCCAAGATGTATAAGTAAAATGGTTAGTGATCATCAATAGGAAAAAGGATAGGTGGAGAAAGAAAATGGTTATTAAGAGTGTCAAATAATTTTTGACAATTTGAATCCCATATGAACTAGGTGTCATTGTTAATAAGGTGATGGAATGGATGACATTGATCAAATAAATGTGAGATAAATCATCAAATAGACAACAATTTACCTTATAGACTATGAAGCTACTTAAGAGTAGATGGGGGTGGCATTTATAAAATGGCCTTAACTTTTAGATGGATCAACTTTGATTCCCCATATGGAGATAACAAAACCCAAGAACTTTCCTGATAAGACATAAAAACACACTTATGGTGATTAAAACAAACCTGGTATTTGATTAAATGAGTAAATATTATCTGAAGAATAGAGATATGGTCCTTATGGAGCTTATGTTTACCAAGGAGACCATCCACATAATCTTCAATGATTTTAGATTAGGTCATGAAATATATAGGTCATGGCACATTAGTATGTTACTCCCACATTTTTTAAACCAAAAGGCATTACCCTATAACAAAAATTTCCCCATGGGGTAATAAAGAAGGTTTTGTGGTGGTCTTTAAGGGAGTTAAGGATTTAATTATACCTAGAGAATCCATCCATGATATATAACATTTCATGGTCAACCATGAGATCTATAAGATGGTCGATATTAGGTAGAGGAAAATCATCTTTTGGACAGGAAATATTTAGGTCATGAAAATTAGTACAAAGACATAATCCCTAGAATATTTTTGTGATAAACATAGTATTGGACACCCATTGAGGGTAATCAATAGGTTAAATTAAATTAATCGATCGAAGACACTATAGTTTTTCCTTCACTAGAAGTGCCACACATGGTTGTATCTTTCAAAGTTTTTATTTTACTAATTTAGATTTAGGGATGGTGATAATGTTATGGGAAACTAAAATAGGCTCAATACCTATAATATCACTATAAGACTGGGAAAAAGGCTAACTATGGTTAGTTAAGAATGTAGTGAAACCTTGGTGTTCTTAGGAATTTAAGTATTAACTAACTTTGATATTTTGTAGGACTTATTATGCCCCAATATTGATATCAATGGTGACCTCATTTAAAAAACCAATAGTTTCAGGTGGAATGGAGTTTTATAGGTATGTATCTCCTGCCCCCAAATATGGTAAGATAGATTCATCATCTTGACATTGAAGAATCATAATTTAGGGATAATTTCACTCTATCATGTCAGGGAAAGTTATAGGAATAGATTTAGTTTCTTCATTATTTTGATATGTGAGGGGTCCTAGGTTGACATTGTTGATAAAAAAAAAAGATAGATGGTATGGATATGATGTCATCAATTTTTTAAGGCTAGTTAAGTGATGATGATGATGGATCTTCATTGATATATGAAGCAATGTTGGGTAGTGATGACAAGGCACCAATGTGAAGATGTGTATTATGAGAAGCTTGAAGGGGTTTTTTAAAACCAAGACCATTTTTTCATGTGGTTTTATAATATTAGTCAGTGTGACCTCATGTGGTCCTTACTCATAACGTCCTATGTCGAATCCCTTCCAAGCACACCACTGTAAGTAAGTTTGTGCAAAGTGCATCTTGTCAAGGAAAGAAAAAATCAAGGAAAATAATTTTGTATGAGATTTATTCTCATGATATAAATAGGATTGATCAATCCCTTCATGGATTAAATGGGTATGAAGGTTAGGAAGATAGAAGTGTATGACCTCTCTAAGGTTAGGATAGTATAGGTGTTGTTTATCTGGGTGCCCATATTCTTGAGGAGTAGGTAAGGTGTTAAGTGTCAATAGTTGATATTCCCCTAGTGAGAATTTTTGAAGTGTGGAATTGAGGGGATCATTAGGAAGGCATGATGAGGGGATTATTGATATAAATTATGCCTCACTTGATGATGATGGGTTTAAATCTTTTAGGGTGATTAATAAATCATTAGGTTGATAGGTTAAATTACACATTTTGAATGGATGATGATCTATTGGGATAATGTGCATTTCACCTTTATACTCATACTTAAGGAATCAATGCAAGGTAGAGGGGACACAACACATAACATGGATCTAAGGATGTCCTAGTATGATTTTATATTTGAATTCTACTTATACCACATAAGATAACTTGGGGAGGGTATGTGCACTTACTTGGATAAGGTGGATGATAGTACCTAAAGTATGAGCTACCATATCATTAAAGGCTTGTAGTATGGTTTGAGAGTGGACTATGATGTTTTTCGATAATTGGAGTTATTTGAAATCATGTGATGAGATGGTGTTTATTCTAGCCCCATTGTCAATCATGACCCTTTGGATCATTGTTATATCAACTTGGTCAGTGATGAATAGATGTGGGTCCTAGTATCTAGGTTGTAGTGGGAATACTTTAGAATCATGGAAGGTAATGGATGAGCATGTTTGTAAATATTTAATAAAAGTCAATAGAGTTTAGGGTTCATCTGGTTTTACTTGGATGGCCTATAGTACTTCTATCATATTTTGGTAGTGTTGAGAGTAATTTTGGATAAGTTCATATAAGGATATCTTCATGGGTATGTGGAGTTATTTTAAAACCAATATTTGTATCACTTATGAGTAATTATTATTCTAAGCTATCCCTAAAATGGATATTTTTGGTTTTGGATTGGATGGTTTGGGGATCTTTGTAGTTGAGGTAAGATCCTTTGTGATGGAAATTTTGACATTGTTTGGATTCTTGGTTTTGGGGCTTTGTGCTTGAGACCATGTGGCTATGTTTATCATATCAATTTCCAATAGGTGATGGTCTATAAAATTTATAGAGTTATTCATTTTTGGGTGACTCAAGGGGATGTTGGAAAGGGGTTGGTCAGGGCTAGAGTTGAGGATATTAACCATGCCTTTTGATGGTTATTTTGATTTTTCTCATGAAGGGTTTATGGCACACACCATATTAGTCTCATAGATGGTTCTGGATTTAGTGTTTTGGTCAAAGAGAGGATCAAGACAAGGATTTTAAATTAAGAGGTAATCTTCCTCTAAGAGATCCTAGATTATGGTTTTGAGAGCATAGCAACTCTCAATATCATGTTTAGGTATCCTATGTTAGGCACATGTCTTATCTCCCTTGTACCATGCTAGTTTTTGGATATGAGGATTAATAAGTTTGATGGGTGGTAATGTGATGAGGGAAGTTTACATAAGTTGATCAAGGATGGTGGAATATGATCCCTATAATTGCTCTTGGTGAGATTTTGTCATTTTTTGGGGTGTCAATTTTTGGACCGTGTTTACTTTTATACCTTCATTTTTCATATTGATTATATGAGTGGTCCTAATAGGAGGTATAGGCATCTTAGATAAGCTTCTGGGGTAATAATAACTCGAGTGATTTATATGGGGTGTTGGTGCTAGTAGTATGGGGGGAATTTTTTGAGCTAACTTAGGTCCTTTGAGATGTTGTTCTATGATTGTGATTTTTAGTTTAGAAGAAGGATGAGATGCTAATATGGATGGCTTAGTTTGAACCTGGGGCATAGTCATCTTCCTTTTTCAAGCACTATTAGAGGTTTTAGGGGTGTCTTTATGAGGATATTATTTTTTAAATGTCTGAGGGAGTTCAAGCCTTATAGGTGGGTATTGTAGGGATTTACCCTTTGGCATACCAAGGCATTTGTCCCATATGGCTAGAGTGACACTTTTATCTTTCATTTTTTTAAGTGGTCTTGAGTGTGTTTAGATGGTACCTCCTTTGGAGGGTCCAATGTAAGGAGATCAAGGAGGTTTTAATGGATGATAAGAATAGGCTTAACTAGCTCATATTGTTCCAAGATAGATCTTATAAGGAGGTTCATAATTTTTATTACTTCAAAAGATGACTCAAGTGTGCTACTAACATCTTTAGGTAAAATTTGATCGTAAATAGTATTTATTACATGGGCTTCCTGATCTTGGGTGTTTTTAGTGTTATCTTGTACATAATTAGATGAAGATAGATGATTTGGGAATGGTTGTCTAGAGATATTAAGAGATTGGTTTGAAGGAGAATTTAGATTATATAATTGTAGCTCCCCTCAATCAATAAAGTTCTTAACCAAGTTCTTGAAATACTGACATATATTAATCTCATGACTAGGAACATGATGTTAAGTGAAAAATTCACTCTCTTTATACCAATTTAGTTTTCGATGAGATTCATCAATAGGCATAGTTGGAGGGAACTCAATAAATGACACTTTCAAAAGCTTGTCCAAGATGGAATTATCAAATTCTTCCAAGGGCATGTATTGTATAGGTAAAAATCATGTTAATTTTTTTTCTAATTATGTTTGGGAAGTATAAGAACTTGGTTGGTTTATTTTTTATGGAGGGGATGATTTCAAGACAATAACATTTATTGTGCCTTTTGGTTTAGAGTTGTTGGACCACTTGAAAGGGTCAGGTTTAAATTTTTTATTTTTTAACTTGACCTTTCCCTCTTCTAGGGCTCAAATTTATAAATTTTAGGCCATGGTAAAGTATTCATAAAAGTTATTGAAAGATTAGACTTGAAGCATGGATGATATGTGATTTACACATGAACTGGTGAAAAATATGATTAACTCTATTTGAGGGAGGGAAAATGATAATTGGTTTATAAGTTCCATCATCTTGCAAAAAAATCAAAAATTGATTCATCTTTGAATTATCTAATGGCATATTAATTAGTGATGGTTACCCTCCTTTTGATATTGATTGAAATGTGCTCTAGGAAGATTTGGGCTAGTTGGCCAAAAGAGAATAGAGAGTGTTGTGGAATGGACCAAAGTTGATCCATCTAGTGACATGGGGAATGTTCTCAGAAGGAGAGGCTCATCATGGTCTACAAGGTAATAAAAAAATTTAAAGGCCCTGTTATGTGGCTGAAGGTCCTCCTTATTTTGAAATTTTGTAAATTTATGCAATTCTCATTATGTTGGATAGGGTCTAATAGGGACAGTCAGGCTAATAGGTTTATTATAGATTTTCTCATATGAGAGCATATTCTTCTACCCAGAGGTAGAATCTTCAAGGTTAACCATAATATCCATGAGAATGTGCATGAGGTTAGGTTGGGTGTTATATTGAGGCATACCTCATAAAGCATTTTATTTTAAATGTTGGTGAAGGGGAAGTGAGATGGTAAATAGTTGTGAAAGATTATAACTAACTAAGGTGGTAATTATTGGATGAGACACGGTTGCATACTATGGGAATAGAGGGAATGGGGTTTTTTTTTTGAGATGGATTTAAAAAGGTGGTTATAAATGGTTGTGATGGAATGATGTGTTGAGTGGTTGACAATGGAAAAAATTGTTGTTGAAGAGGTTGACACAAAGGAATTTATTATATAGGTTGTAATGGTTGAGTTGGGTTTGTGTTCACACTTGTTTGAATAGGTAGAAGAGTGGTAGGGATTAAAACTACTAAATTTTGGAGTGAGGATGAAGGTGGTTGGGTGGATGTCAGCAGGGGTATGGTAACATTTTATGTTTTGATAATAGTTGTAGAGGGATTAATGGAAACTAGTGGTGGTTAATAAGTTATAGGTTGTGACATGCTAGTATTGGAGGGTAGAATGGAACCCACATTGGGATCAAGAGATACTAGTGATGGTTGATAAATAGAGGAGGATACCATGGCTTTTGAATGTTATTCAAATCCTTCTAGTTTCATACTATAGATGAATTGATAAGATTGGCCATGAGGAAAAATGGGAATATGTATATCTCATGCAATAAAGTAATGACTAAGGGTGATTGGATTATTATCTAGTATGTTGGAAAAATTAGGGTTTCCCTATGAATAAAATTAAGGAATGCCCTCCTTGATGGATTTGGGAGAGGTAGGAGGACTTGGAGAATGTTCCATGGATGAAGATGATGTATGTGGATCAATTTTTTCTATGATTGATGCCTAGTGAAAACCATGTAGTGCTAAAGAAACAAAAATGGATGTAAAATAAGAAAAATGAAATTGTTTTTTATTTGGCTTAATAAAGGACATAGGAAAAGGTATGCTAATGTTGGTATGAGGTTTGATTAAGGATGGTATCCTTGATATACCCAAAGGTATGTGAGGCCTACATTTGTGTTGGTGACATTACATGGATTGATATTAGGGTGTACCCCCTCACTTCATGACCCCACAGTGATAAGGGTGTTAGGCATTAGCCTATATACTATCAACCAATTCTTTATACTCAGCTAAAACACCAAGTTAGTTTTACCCTTGGTGATGAAATCCAAGTATATCTACTTTGGTAGGATTGTTTTCTTTTTAATAGTTTTATGGTTTGGTTGTGTGTGAAATAAAAGTGTGACTACGATGATAAATTAACCTAACTCTTTATGTTATGTGAATAATCTAAGAAAGCAATTTGATGAATGCAATTCTTTTTAAATTCTAAAATAAATTAAGATTTTTTTTATTCTCTTTTTTATGAAAACAACAATGAATTATTCTCTAAAAAAGCAAAGTAAAATAAAATAACTTCGAATGACAAATCAATGACTATGAGGCCTAAAAGGGTCCCACCAGACATGTCAAAATGTTTAAGTATTTTTATGTGAATTTATTTTATAAAATAAACTAACAAAAACTCAAATAAAATTAGGCTTTAAACTGAGATAAGGTGTACTTGTGTGATTAGTTATGCACCTTTGATCAAGCTATTGTGGGACCTCCTTTTTTGGCTGGAAAGGAATGCCTACACACATGTGAGAAACTAGACAAGATAGATTAATAAAGTAGTTGGGTGGGTTTCCTAGTAAAATACTAGTTCTAGGAAGGTGTAAGCTTCCATTTCCAGATATCAACCCACCTATTTAAGAATTAAGCTAATAAAAATGATAATTAAGATTACAAATGTATGTTGATAATTTAGATAAAATATGATTATGAGAATGTCTACTCTTATTTTATTACATTAATATGGTCAAAATAATCAAGCCAATAATTTTGTGCAATATCTTTATAGATAATATCAATATGGGTTAAGATATCATCAATGTTAAGAGTTAATGCAATGGCATAGAGACTCAATTCATGTGAAATATCACTCTGATCAATCAAGAGGGGTTGGGAACAATTGATAAATAAAAAATGTTGAGTATTTTGTGATATTTTCTAGGGATGGCCATGTAAATACAAAGTCCATGTTTATAGGAAAACCAATTAGAGCAGATCAGGACTATGGTAAAAATCCAAAAAAATAGGATCAAGTTCTACCACTAAATATTTTTGATAGGGATTGACATTGATTCATAGAATTGGTATCAATTTTAATAGGATTGAGGATGATCGATACTATCAATGTCAATTTTAGTGAAATTTCCTAAAAAGCTAAGAAGTTGGATTATGATTTATGAAAATGGATTATAAGGATAATAGAGGTAACCTAAGGAGAAAATGAATGATATTATTGCACATAATAAGATAGTTAATGAAATTATGCTAAAAGGGAAGTACAATACTAACATTGAAATGCTTTTGGATGGTGTTATGGATTTGTGGTGTATTATAACTTCTATAGATCGATACCAAGGATTTAAAAATTTGATGTAGATTAATGAGATAGCATAATGTTTGTGCTACAAGGTCTCCTGAGCATCATTTTTCTCTTGGATGTTCTATCAACCTTCCATCATAGTTTCATGTACCATTTGGGTGAGCTGAGGCCATATATAAGTAATTGGCATCAATCAAATAGAATCAGTGCCGATCATAGAAAATTATTAACAATTATATATTTTCTTTGAAAAACCCATCTAAGGTGGTTCTAAACATAGGGTAGTTTGAGGAGGAGGCTGTTTAAGTTGTTTAACAAGATTTTCATCGAGGGTAAGTTGTTAGGATGGAGGGATAAATTAGATTTCATGGATTTTTAATATATTTTTAGAGATTTGGGAAGTTAGAAAGGGGTTAAATGGTAATTAATAAATTAATTTCCATGAGTAAATGTAAATAATGGTGGTGTATAATAATCAAAGGGGATTGTTACATATAAAGGCACTTATTAGGTAGCATATGTAAAATTAGTCTCTTTAGTATTTTTTTAGGTGAAGAATGAATGAGGGTTGATCTTGTATTTATATCAATCCCTTTGGATTAATAACTCACATTAAATTACTTAGGTTGACCATTAAGATACATTTAATATACAAATTGGATGACTTTAGGGTACTGGACACTTATGTCAAGATAAAACAATAACATCAATGTTATTATCTAACTTAGATGTTAGTGTCTAGGGAGTAGGAAAATAGGTATAGGTTTAAAACTTATATAGATGGACGATAAGTACATTTTATGAATTATGGGAAAGACAGAAGACCTATTCATCAATATAATACTGGTGAAACTAAGATATATAGGCCAAAAGGCACAAAAATAGAGTAAATACGAGGCTTGCAGAAGTGAGAAAGGTAAATAATTGAGAGAAAAAACCAAGGTCTAAGTTTTCTATGGGTAAAATACTAAGGTGATATATATTCACAAAATATCATCTACATTTGTTCCCCCTTTAATCTAGTAATGAAATTTCTATTTTAAAGAAAGTAATGTATACCTGGATGTGTATGTATACCTTGTCTTTGTGTGTGACCAACTTGAGTGCTTTGTTGGCGACTAACCTGTAACCAAGATCATGTTACAATATAAAATTTAGTGCATATAATATGGGTTGAAATTAAATGAAATAGATTTAAATTAAAAGAGTAAGGTTTAGGAGTACACATGTGTGTTGATGTAATTGCCTTGCCTATTGGCAAGTTATTTTTAAAAAATATGTATCATTATAAGGATATAAAATAGAGATTAGGATAAATATAGATAAAATATCTAAAGTAAATATCTCCAAGTAGATATATATATATATATATATATATATATTAGAAGGCACATACCCTAAAATTTGGAGAAAAAGTGAGTTAACACCTAGCAATTGATATTGTTAGGATTGTGGAGCTAAAAGCTTCACTGATGCAAACAGGAGGAGGTTGCAGAATGAGTTGCTGAGTGTCAGAAGTGTTTGGCGTTGGTCTGGCCAACCGGCGTCGGCAGGGTAAGACAGGAAGGCAACCGACGTCGGTCATATATCGGCCGGCGTCGGCGACCCCAGGCGGACAGGGACCGACGTCGGTCGCCTGTGTAGTTCGACTGCGAGTTAATTACGGGCAGTGAGCTAACGAACGAAGAGTTTACATGATGAGCGCTAATTTTAGACTCATAGCTGCGGATCTAATTATTGTAATTAGATGTCTAATCATTGTTTGGATGAGATCTATATAATAGACTCATGGTTGTATTGGAAAAGTGTGCTAGGGAGTAAGAGAGCATAATTATAAGCTCCTTCTGTGTGTGAGGTAGAGCTATGGTGCGTTCCTCCTAGTGCCACAGTACCAGGTGTGTTGGTGCTGGATTGGAGAGCCAGCTGGGTTCTTCAAGAGTGTAGGATCTTGGTCACAGGTGCATGGCCTATATAGGAGATCTACATGGTAAGTAAGATCGTTGATCTGCAGGTGTATGTGTGTGCAAGGTCGAGGTTCACAGGTGATTGGAACCATTGCTTGATTTGCAGGTGTGCAAGGTCATACAGACAGCAACACAACAGGGAGCAGTATCAGGCAGGATCTACTTGGAGTACAGGTGTGTACTCGGATAGAGCAAGAGGAAGGCAAGGGAGTTCCTTCCATAAGTATGGTCTGTTGAATTGCAGGTTGTTTCAGATTCATGGGAGATCTACTTGAAGTACCTTGAGTACTTGTGGAGCACGTGGAGTGCTTGTGGAGTGCGTGGAGCACTTGTGGTGTGCGTGGAGCACGGGAGGTGAACACCAACTCTGTATTTGAGTTGGGTGTTGGGACCTGTGAGAGGGAGAGCTTTGGGGAGAAGAATTACTGTTCACTTGAGGCGTGGGAAACCTCTGTAAGGTGGTGGAGAAGAAGTGGCATCTTCTTTATTGTATTCTTTTCTGTATAAAGTGTTAATACAATTTGGTATTGTCTCTCATATGCTGTGTTATTCTGAATTCTAGTTACTTGGTGAATCTGGTTAATTTCCGCATATTAAGTTGCTTGGTATTAGTAATCAAATTGTGTGCTTCCAGTGTACATCCTCCTCCCAACAAGTGGTATCAGAGCCTTGGTTGTAGGTTCTTGAGCTTGATACCAACAAGTGGTATCTGAGCTGAGGTTGGAGGAAGCAGGTTTTGTGTTTGGTTACAGGTCACTCTCAGGGGTTTCTGATCGAGTGGGAATAGAGCAACAGCAGATCAAAGTAAGCTAAGAATGGAGGAGTTGAAAAGCACAGATGGTCACTCACGGTCCTATGGAAAGAAAGAGCAGGATGTGTTTGCAGGTTTCTTGGATAAAGTTGAATCTTGGATAAAAGATTCGGTTGCCTCTTTCCATGCAGTTCTAGGTAGAGGAGCTGGTAAGCCTTGTCAGATTGTTGGCAAAGGCAAAGTGAAGCTGAAATTGCAGGCGGCCAACACACAGGTGTTGATGAAGGTCATGCAGGTCCCAGGTTTGGAGATATGGCTAATTTCTTCAAAAAAATTGGGTGATGAGAGATGCACAAGAGCTCTCACAGCGGATGCACTTGAATTAGCTGGTGGTAAGAAAACAGGTATCCTTTATCTACTTGTTTATATTACTGATTCTTCTTTTGTTGCGGAGACGTGGCTTCGTAGGCTTGGTCACATGAGCAGGAAGGAGATGCATGTTCTTAAGCGGAAGACAGATATATTTGACAGGCTTAAGAACTGGAAAGCCTTGGTGTTTATGGAGGAGATGGCAGACAGAACCCAGTGGATATGGCTGGATACTTCTGAGCAGGGCAGTTTGGACATGTGTTTTGATTCAAAGAAGCTCGCGGGTAAAAAGTCATCACTCACAGGCGAACACAGGTACCGATGTCGGTCAGGAGGAACCGGCGTCGAACAGATAGGTGCCGAGGTCGGTCATGTGCAGACCGACGCCGGCGATGTCGGGCAGGGTAAGACCGATGTCGGTCATGGGACCGACGTCGGCAGTATGTAAGACCGATGTCGGTTATCAGGACCGACGTCGGCAGCAGGGACACCAGCGCAGGCAGGTTGGTAGTCAGGTACAGACGCATGGAACCGACGTCGGTCGGATGCAGACTGTGGAGTGACCGAGGTCGGTCACTGTAAACAGATTTTGGGTGGACAGCGAGCTGTCAAGGAGTCTCAAACACCCATACGGAGGACTGAAGGCGTAAGTAGGCCCTCAAATTCGTTGTTCCTCTTCTTCATACTTATTGTTGATTATAGAGCAGGAAGGATCCAGGAAACAGGTGTGAGCTTGGCATGGATGAGGATGTGATTCCTTGGAGGAGAACCAGACAGGTGTGTCTTGGTAGAGATGCCAGCAGGTATAAAAGCACAGAAACGAATGGATACCTTAGTAGAAGAATAGAGAGAACGGATACATGAGACGGAAGATCAGGTATATGATCTTGTGGAGCTGCAGGATAGTGGTACCAGGTTTGACAGGTGGAGGACGAAGCATGGCTTCAGTGAGTGTCAGGTAACTACTGTGGTTTTGTCTTACCAGGGGGATGATGAGTCATGACATCATTCTGTTGCTGTATGTGGATAGTATGCTAGCTAGCAGGTTTGTACATACAGGGTTTTGCTGAGCTAAGGGTAAGATTAGTTCAGTGGCATGTCATGAGGAGTTTGGAGCAGCGGAATTCTTTGACATGGGAGGCATGGAGATCACTGGTTGATTTTGTCTCGAGTGGGAGCTGATGTGAATCAGGTGTTGGCGAGGTTCAGGATGCAGAACCGGGAGCACACTAAGGGCTGGACAGGTACAGTGTCCGAAATCACATGAGGTCTGGTATAGACCTGAGTATTCCCATGCAGTGGGAGCTGTCAGAGAGTTAGGAGCCAATTTGGGGAAGTGAGTTCTCAGGTTTTTTGAGAGGGACCGGCAGTAGGTGTTGCTATGCAGGGTCAAGACTTCACTACATGTATTTGTAGGTTCGGATGTGGCAGGTTACTCAGATGACAGGTGGTACACCACGGGATGTGTGGTGGGTTGTCTTCAGGTGGGAGCTTGAAGAGGGATACAAACCAGGAAACAGATTAGACGGAGTACAGGTACAGGTATAGTGCAGCTGTTTATCTCCAAGTGGGAGATTGTTAGGATTGTGGAGCTAAAAGCTTCACTGATGCAAACAGGAGGAGGTTGCAGAATGAGTTGCTGAGTGTCAGAAGTGTTTGGCGTTGGTCTGGCCAACCGGCGTCGGCAGGGTAAGACAGGAAGGCAACCGACGTCGGTCATATATCGGCCGGCGTCGGTGACCCCAGGCGGACAGGGACCGACGTCGGTCGCCTTTGTAGTTCGACTGCGAGTTAATTACGGGCAGTGAGCTAATGAATGAAGAGTTTGCATGATGAGCGCTAATTTTAGACTCATAGCTGCGGATCTAATTATTGTAATTAGATGTCTAATCATTGTTTGGATGAGATCTATATAATAGACTCATGGTTGTATTGGAAAAGTGTGCTAGGGAGTAAGAGAGCATAATTAGAAGCTCCTTCTGTGTGTGAGGTAGAGCTATGGTGCGTTCCTCCTAGTGCCACAGTACCAGGTGTGTTGGTGCTGGATTGGAGAGCCAGCTGGGTTCTTCAAGAGTGTAGGATCTTGGTCACAGGTGCATGGCCTATATAGGAGATCTACATGGTAAGTAAGATCGTTGATCTGCAGGTGTATGTGTGTGCAAGGTCGAGGTTCACAGGTGATTGGAACCATTGCTTGATTTGCAGGTGTGCAAGGTCATACAGACAGCAACACAACAGGGAGCAGAATCAGGCAGGATCTACTTGGAGTACAGGTGTGTACTCGGATAGAGCAAGAGGAAGGCAAGGGAGTTCCTTCCATAAGTATGGTCTATTGAATTGCAGGTTGTTGCAGATTCATGGGAGATCTACTTGAAGTACCTTGAGTACTTGTGGAGCACGTGGAGTGCTTGTGGAGTGCGTGGAGCACTTGTGGTGTGCGTGGAGCACGGGAGGTGAACACCAACTCTGTATTTGAGTTGGGTGTTGGGACCTGTGAGAGGGAGAGCTTTGGGGAGAAGAATTACTGTTCACTTGAGGCGTGGGAAACCTCTGTAAGGTGGTGGAGAAGAAGTGGCATCTTCTTTATTGTATTCTTTTCTGTATAAAGTGTTAATACAATTTGGTATTGTCTCTCATATGCTGTGTTATTCTGAATTCTAGTTACTTGGTGAATCTGGTTAATTTCCGCATATTAAGTTGCTTGGTATTAGTAATCAAATTGTGTGCTTCCGGTGTACACCCTCCCAACAGATATTATCTCAATCATGCAACCCAATGATACTTATAACCTAGTGAGACTAGATGATCAAGTCCAACCTAAAAACTTGGAAAGATTGAGTGATTTGATCACCTTAACTATATCAAAAATTGAATGAACTACTACAGTATATTGGTTGAATAAAGTTTGTAAAAATCCACAGGGTATCAATATGAAAAAGTAGGTGATATGGTAACACTCCATAAAATATTTTTAGAATCTAAAACTAATTTGGATTTTACAATATTAGGCACATGTTTCATAGCATATGCAACTTAAATATGTCTCATGCTAAAACTATGTATAATAATAGTACCAATGTATAAAATTCTTACACAAATTTTAATATGAATCATATAACTATGTGCTTTGAAAAATTCATATAACTATGTAAGTGTGGAGAACATGATTCCAAATCATGCCCCCACTATATATGGTTAAATCTAAAAAATGATATAAGCACCAATGCAAAGGACATGTTTCCAAAACATGCCCACACTATAAATTGGAGATGTTGTATACTGAATATGTGTAGAGAACATGTTTCCAAAGCACGTCCCCACTAAATCTAAGAACTGTGAATGTGTGGAAGCCTATGACATGCCCCACTAAATTTGAAAAGTGATATAGGTACCATATATTGATTTAGTGTGAATAACATTCTTCTAAAACATACCCCCACTAAATTTGGAAATTAATATAAGTACCATATTTAATGAATGTGGAGAACAAGCTTCCAAATCATACCCCCACTATAATCTATAAATTGTGCCAAGTGTGGAGAACATGTTTCTATGACATGCCCCTGTAAGATGAAAATTTCAAGCAAATGAGATTTGGAAATGAAACTGAACCACAATCATTCAAAACATCAATCTGTCATTAAAATTTAGAGCCAATTAAGAATAAAATTCAAAGACAAATGAAACATTTATGCATACTTTTCATCCTAAAAACTAAATGCTCTAAATCAAGATCCAAACAAGAAAATATTAAATGGTTATGGATGTAGGATTGCTTATAGACTCAAATTTTAGGATATCATGATATTGGATTGATGACTTTGATAAGTATATTTATTTAGAATGAGAAGGATCATAGATTTCATAGTTAATTCAATGGAGGAATGAAAGTGTTTAAATAGGCAATGGATGGAGGATTAAAAAGGAATAAAAAAATCCTTAGAAGCCTCTAGATTTAGAGGCTTATAGAGAGGATGGAGAGAATAGAAGATGATTCTAGAATTGGAGAATTCTAGAATCCATTAAGGGTTAATCAAGGTTAGTTAATGATTAAGATCAGTGATTAAATGGGTGATTAGGGACTAGTGATGTAGAATAGCCTAGGAATAAACTAGGGTAGGTGGGATTAAAATTTAAAATTCTAATATAATGGATAAGTGGGATTAGTTAGTGAATAATATGGAATTACGTGAAGTAATTGATTTATAGGGTAGGAATAAGGTTAATATATGAAGAATAATGAAGGGGGCCATTAGATAAATGACTAGAAGGGGTGAAATTAGGACCAAATTAGAAGAGATAAATGAGATTTGATTAAATAGGTGAAATTAGTGTTGACTAATAGTAATATTAGTGACGATAAATGAAGTGATCAAATTTAGATCTATAAATTTTATACCTCTTTGAAATGGCATTATGAGTGGACAAAGTGGAATGAGTAATGGTCTTTCAAAGAAGAAAGACTTTAATGGATGAATGTTAGGAAATGATGTTAGTGGATATGATGTTGATCCCCCCTTGAGGGGGCATGTTGGGAGGAAGGAGACAAATGGCCACTCAAAAGAGGAAATGAGGGGTGGGATGTGATGAAGAGATAAGGGGATGGGATGAAAGATGTGATATAGGTGATGAAGAAGATGAAATGAATAGGATCAATGAGATACAAATTGATGATGCCCCTATAAAATACATATGCATATTAAGTGGAAACATGATGATGATAAGATAAAAGGTTGTAAGTTTTTGACATATCTTAGGAAAGGAAACATAATAAGGAGAGCTACAGACCAAGATGATAAAGTCCATGATATTTCAACATATCCCAATCAAGGACACATGCATGGGAGAGAATCGGTCTAAAATAAGACAACGATTTGATAAGATTAATGACGAGTGTAGCTCAAAGCTGAAATCAAGTGATACAATGAAGGGGATAAGAGAGGTTAAATGATATGATCGAATGACCAAAGGATGAAGGGGAAGAACTAAACTTAAATATATCAAATTAATGAGCCATAATATGATTAATAGTGATAATTCCCTAAGCAAGGACACATGTAAGGGGGCAAGATATGGTAAAGTTATGGTCATATTCATATCCCAATCGAGATAGGAAACTATAAAATTTAAATGATAAATTAATTGATCAGTGATAATGGATGATTAATGGAAGAAAAAATGGATATTATGATTTGTTGGGCCAAATCAATAGTTTCAAGTGATTGACAAAAATATTAGGGAAATGATTTTGGGGATGGTAACTGATCAATATAATAATTGGTTAATGATTTATAGCTCAAGGATTTGATTGATGCAAGATGTGAGGATGATGAAGAGCAAGATAGATGTGATGACATAAGGTGTGGAAAAAAGAGAGTGTGGCTGAGCTGACCTCAAGCACACCATGTGACTGAGCACTACCTATATAGTCTAAAAAGACCTCAAGTCAATGTAATTCAAACTAGATTAGAGGATGACAATGATGGATTAGAATATCAAGATGATGAGAACTATTAGACATGTTAGTTATTATATAGATGTTGATGATTAGAGATATGATAGATGATTAATTAGAGGATATAGACATGATGCTAAAATACTTGGAGGAATGATGATGCAAGTGGACTTAGATGACTAGTTTGAAGATAAAAGGATAGGATAAATGATTGGATTTAGGATGATAGATTATTATGGCAGGTGATAGAGGATAGTAAAAATGATGAGTGTGTCTTATATTAAGCCATCATTATTTTAATAATGCTCATCATAGTCTAATAAATCCAATAAATGTAGCACTTGGTAGGATGCACCATGATATAAGTATGACCAAGAGGATGTCATGCCAAAGTACATGATTATAAAAGGGGAAAATAGTGAACTCTGCATCATCAAGGGAACCTAAAAGCATCATTATAACTTTTTTGGTGCCATCATATCATCCTCATTCAATACCCAAAAGACAAAAATAGTTATGATTCAAGACTAAAAATAAACATAGACAGAAAAACAAAACATAAGACAATCATATATATATATATATATATATATATATATATATATATATATATATATATACATGATAAAATACATGCAAATAAGTAAAACAACATAAAACATACAAGTAACACACAAATATCTTCATGTAGTGTTGTTATGTCTTGTCTAAGTAACTTGATGTGATTTTACAATATGTGACTTGGACTAAGTTAGTCATGATGATGTGAATGTGGATTAAGGATAAGAATTTGGACAATATATGGTCTTGGAGTAGACTATTGATGTGGATGAGGATTAATAGGGGATGTTGATTATGAATAGGAGTATATTTGAGTAAATTTCAACTAAAATAGAAGGGTTAGTCAACTTGTGGATTGGACCATGAGATATTTATGACTTATCAGACAAAAGTTAGATTATATTTATCTCAGTTTAGAGGAGAGGATGAAATAAAATAGCAAGATGGATGGTCATGATTTAGTGATGAGAGATGAAACACATGGAGATGGATGTGAATGGACATAAGATAAGACATATTGGAATACTTTTAGATTTTTCCATACTATATAATTTTTTTGGATTTTTGACATATTTCCATTTTTAGGTCTTTTGAGAATACATATTTACACTATACAAGTGGTGGTTACTAGTAAAGGGAACACTAAGCCTAGAAACTAAGATAATGATAGATGGATGGGAGGATAAAAGGATGATGGTGATGTGAAAAAAGGGGATGAGTGCTAAGGAAGAGTGGACTAGGGATCGCTAATGACCACATTATGAAGGAAATCAATATCTAGTTTCCTGAGTGTCCATTGGGGGATACGCTAAGATGATTCTAGAACATTTCTCAAAACATCTTCTACTCCCTTATGAAGGTCAAGACTAGAAGAAAGAATGGATAAAATAGGATGTAATATATGCTGGCATATGATGGGTACAAATAATAGATAGAAGGATCAAATAGATAAGGATGACATGGAGGGAATTGAAAAGGGATGGATTTACCCCCAAGTGTTGAGGTACTTCAAGATAAAATATTAGTTTAACTTGATTGTGGAACTCAATTTTCATCACGGTACTTGCCCAAGGTGCTAGAAGACTAGTTTTCACCATTGGAAAAATGATATTTTTATTTTATTTTTATTTTATTTTTTTTACTTTTTTGACTTATTTTTTTACTTTTGGCATCTTGATTTATTAGAGGTGAGTGAGATGAAGGATGCATATGTTTTCTTGATCTTCAACCAACACCTTTTTTGGAAAGATGTGATGTTAAGACCATGTTATCAATGGTAAATGTATTTATGACTCTTTAAATATAGTCTTAGAGCTCTAAATTTGTGTCGCATATTATTTTATTTGAGGAAGGTTTCCATGATGTATGGTTCTATTTATCCTTATAGAGAGAGGTGATTAAAAGATCATTGATGGGAATAAAAGGATCTATGATGGATGAAAGTTGTTGAGATGGTATGATGAGATCAATGATGGTTGATTGGGTATCATGGTCCTTATAAGGGTTCATAAGAGACCCAATTTTGATATCAAAGAAGATCTCTTCAATATCAACAAAAGGATCACTAAGACTAGTTATAGTACATGTATTCGAGGTAGGATCAAATTCATTCTAACAATCTTCAAAATATAAAGCTTGAAATAACTTTGTTATGACTTTATTATCCTGATTGGGATCAAAATATATGCTTGGTGATTGATTGTTATCTGAAATGGAGGTATCTCCAAAAGGGTAGGCATATCCATCATTTATTATAATATCTATGAGGGATGATGTTTTTGATGAGGAATCTGAAATAAATACCAGTGTTGAACAGGATCTTGATGCAGATAACACTTTTATCATTTTAGATGTTAACTTTGAAGAGAGTTTAGGTGATGTCGATGAGGCAATTTTGCTAATAGAGGGTTCATTGTTCATAAGTGACCTCTCAACATGGGGTATTTGATGTGATGATAGGGAGATAATGGATTAGATAAAGATAGGTCCATAGAATAGGTACTTATGAGAAAAATAAATATGGGGAGTAGACTCATCATCAATGGAGGATTTTTCAAAGATAGAGGACCATGGAAGATAGATGTGGTACCTTGACCTTGGCTTAGAAAGGGAAGATCTTGATCACAATCGGGGATGGGATCTTAGCATTCCTCTTATTTTTAATTCATAGATGTAGACTCATCTAATTAATTCTTGATTTCAATGTCACCATGGTCGATGAGGTCTTGGACATAGTTTTGGAAATTATGACATTGATTAATGGTATGCCCCTAGGTTTGGTGATATATACAATAGTGGTTATATTTATACCAAGAGGGATTAGGCTTGGTAAGATTAAGATGTCATATAGGTGGATATATCATCATGTCATTGGCAATGAGCTGGTGGAAAAGGGATTTTATTGATATAGGAAGATGATTACAGGTCATCTCTTCACTTTGTGACCCAGATGTGGAAGCATTGGACTTTAGATTAAATGGTTGTTAATGTGACTAGGTGGGTAGACTAGTAATAGATGAGGTATCTAGGATAAGATTCCCTTTGCTAGTGTAGGAAGGGGTAGATGGCTAGATATGATTGGTGGATGGATGGCTAGTATGAAGAGTAGGAGTTGACTAATAGGAATGAGTGCAGATTGGAAGTAATGTTGATTAGGTGTGTTCAAATTTTGTAGGACATGGAGTGCTCATCTCAAGGAGATGAGAAAAGATTACATCCCTATTAGTGATGATTCATTACTAAATCAAGGTATTGACCAAATGTTTTTAGATGTTAAGGATCAATATAAGAGAAAGTACATATGGTGTGGTTCATCAGCCCCATTCAGTAGGTGTGAGGGATTAAATGGATAGATCAAGGGATGAAGATGAGATGTGTGGAACAAATTTGGATAAAGGCTTATTGTAGTCTGATCTCAATTTTAATTATATATTTTAGTGTGATGTGGCATTTTATGATGAAAGACAAGATCAAGTAGACCAAATTAAGATGTGAGCTAGATGATGTTGCTTAGATTTGACTAGGTGAGCTATGACAAGCTCTAAGATTTGATAGGGGTTATACTAGCCCAAGAGATTGATTTTGACTAGGGATTGATTGGATTGAGACTAGTTCAAGAATAAGATGATCGACTCAAATATGATGAGATGATTTGATTGATAGGTTTATAGGATTGTGATTATGAATCAAAATTGATTAGACATGATCAAGCTAATGATGAGGACCTTAATGAAAAGAGTTTTTTACCAATGTGGATGAGGACTAAAGTATGACTACAAATTTGACATGAGGACTAGTATAGATAGGTGGATGATAAGGTAAGGATGGGTTGGCCTATAATTGGGTTAGGTTAATAAGATGGTGGATAAGGTGACTAGGCAAGACAAGGTCAAGACAAGTGAATGATTTGGACTAGGGGGAGTGGTTAAGTCAAGGTGATGTGTGATTGGTTATGGATAAGTTGGAACTAGTCTAATAACACTAGGGATGGGTGATGATAAGGCTAAGTGAATAATATGACTTTAGACAAGATGTAATGGATAAATGATAAGATTTGATTAGGATATGTAAGTGATGGGGGTATGAGTAGAGATATATGGATAAGACTAGGATAGGATGTGACTAAGATAAGAGGGGTGATAAGTTTAAAAGGATTTACACAAATGTACCAATAAAATATGTACAAGAGGATATTAATGAGGATGTATAGGATGATATGATGATGAGACATAATGATATTTGAAAGAGACCTAGATAGGTGTTTATAGGCTTAGGTAAAAAGCTAACTCAGCTCACAAACAACACTAGTCTATCACAACACACACTAAATCAAGTAAACCACAAACCTAATATTAGTAAACTTACTGAGAGTGTAACTCGACAACTACACCATCTAATAGCTTCATTTGTAATGTTGTAATCTAGTGACCTATTACATAATTTCCTAAACCCTCTCAACCCCATCTACATATGAAGGTCACTTGGGAGATGATGTTGACTCCAAAATCAAGTCACCTATCATGACCGATGGTCCTATGCTAGGTTTCATAGTATCTCTAAAGGGCATCCTTAATATATGCAAGGTACATGAGGCCTCACTCTGTATAGGGTGTTGTCTAATGCCTAGTTAAGAGATTTAACTCTTCCCCTTTAAGAAGGTCTATATGGGGTCAATCACTTAGATTAATGATATTTGTCCATGATATTTATACTCTATCAGAACATGGAGTATGGATTAGTGCATGGTGGTGAAATCCATGGTTACTATCCACCTAAAACCATGGTAAGTACATGGGTGTGAATTCCACAACATGTTTCCCCTAAAAAATAAAAATGGGAGGGTTTATTAATGGTTTGTTATCCTCCAAGACTCTTCAATAGGATGTAGGGAGGAGATAATACACCACATAGCCCTCAGGTAACACTCAAGAAAGCTAAAAATATTTATTAATCTATTAATTTAAGTATGATATATAAAAATATATACAAGATTGTTTTAAAATTTCCAAAATACCTTTGATAAGTGATCTGTAAAGTAATCAATTAGTAGTTTCATTTTGGTAATCTTAGAGTGAAACCTACAAGATAAGATGTTAGATAAAGACAAAGTTATGTCAAAACATAAGCTACAAGATAAACAATTAGTTGTTTCTAGTCAAAATCACCTCTAGTAGTTGTAAAACTACACTTACATAGTGACAAGATTATAATAATCAATTCCAGAATAGGAAAAACTGCATATGATAGTCAAAAGTGCATCTACAAGATATGTAGTTTTGCAATTGGTTAGGCTGACAGTGACTATGCAATTAGACAAAATCACTTGAGTTTAGTGTAATACCAAAACTAGAAAATTCAATACCACAACTTCAAGATATGTGGTTTTGTTGATTGTTATCTAACTATGACCATGTAGTTAAGCAAAACTACTTACGGTCTGTGTAAAATCACCTATGGCTATCAATACCACCTATTTCAAAATGTGATTTTATAAGTGATAAATAAAACACTAGATTTCAAAGTAGACTACAAAAATAAAAGATCAAGAATTCCCAAAAGTAATATAAGGCTATTTAAAGTAGGTTTTTATCAAATTTAGTTAGGGAGATAATTATAAAATTATACTAAGTCAAAATGGCTTATCATTATTCAAAATCGACATTACGAATCAATACCAACTATTGGGATATGTAGTTTTCTAGGGACTAAAAATTTTAGTACATATAGAATATATAGAAATTGATTATGGAGATAAAATACTAGAAAATAACTATAGGTGCCCAAATATTTATGATTAAAGATCAGAAAGTGATATCAATTATTTGCAAAACTACTTTTACAACCTGCAAAAATGCATGTTAGATTCAAAATAACCTCTATAAATAAGTAGTATTGCTCCAGATAGCAAAAACATAGGTTTTAGTGATGTTTGATATTGTCTGATTAAAATTTCCTCCTCCCTATAAAAATATGACAACTAGACAGAGATAATAAACTATTAGGGAGAAAAAATAACAAGCTTTAGTTCAGTAATTTCTATGCCTAACTCAAAACTATCTCTTGTAGAGGCAAAACCATAAATGGGTATTGATTCCATGATTTTAGATAGGTAGTATTCTAGAATGTGTGTTAAAATGGTATTTCAGGGATGATAAATATATTTGGATAGAGTTCCCCTTCCTTACAAGCAGATAACAATCCTATAGAAGCAACAAAATTATCAAATAGAAAAATCACAAGATTAGGTTAGTTATTTTATGTCTAGGTCAAAACTACACTTTTCAAGGGAAAATTTGGATCTAGGAATCAATATCACATTTCATGAGAGTTAGTTTTGTATACGGAACAAAAATTGCCAAAAAACTCATATAGTTAGCAGTTAAGGTTGGCAGTTTGTTAAAACTCGTAACTACTGAGGTCAAAACCACTTGTGCAAAATTGCCTTTTGTAGAGTAATATCATGCTTCACCTAGAACATGAGATTTTTGAAAATTTTAGCCACAATCCACCTTCATTCTAACATGTAAGCTTGATTAACACACTTAAACCATAAGAGGTTAGTTCAAGAGGAGGGTTCCCACTGTGGTCACCAATGTAAGATGAAAATTTTGAGCAAATGAGATTTGAATATGCAAATTAACCATAATCATTAAAAACATCAATCTAAAATTAAAATTTAGATCCAATCAGCAATAAAATTCAAACACAAATGAAACATTCATGCCTTCGTTTTATCCTAAAAGCTAAATGCTCCAAATCAAGATCCAAACAACAAAATATTAAAT
This sequence comes from Torreya grandis, assembly GCA_037957365.1. Lineage (NCBI taxonomy): Eukaryota > Viridiplantae > Streptophyta > Pinopsida > Cupressales > Taxaceae > Torreya > Torreya grandis. The sequence goes on from JARHVA010000163.1 coordinate 2,184,702, forward strand.
GATTATGGATGTAGGATTGTTTATAGACTCAAATTTTAGGATAGCATGATATTGGCTTGATGAATTTGATAAGTATATTTTTTTGGCATGATAAGGATCATAAATTTCATAGTTGGTTAAATGGAGGAATGAAGGTGCTTAAATAGGCAATAGATGGAGTATTAAAAAGGAATTAAAAATTCCTTAAAAGTCTCTAGATTTAGAGGCTTTTAGAGAGGATGGAGAGAATAGAAGAGGATTCTATAATTGAAGAATTATAGAATGCATTAGGGGCTAAGGAATGTTCATTAATGATTAAGATAGGTGATTAGGGACTAGTGATATAGGAGAGACTAGGAATAGGCTAGTGTAGGTGGGATTGGAATTTAAAATTTCAATATAATATATAAGTGGGATTAGTTAGTGATAATAGGAAGTTAAGTGAATTAATTGATTTTTGTAGTAGGAATAAGATTAATGGATGAAGAATAATGAAGGGGATTGTTAGATAACTGACTAAAAGGGGTGATATTAGGATGAGATTAGAAGAGATAAATGAGATTAAACTAAATAGGTAGAATTAATGTCAACTAATAGTAATATTAGTGATCATAAATAAAACAAGAAAATTTAGATGTATACAACCCCCACTAATAAGTGCCCCTTAGAGATGAGGGAAAGATAGGAACTACTAGTTACCTTAGCTCAAAAAGATAATGCAACTGTATACTTTGTGAATGTAAACATGTATCATATAGAAAGAACATGTCTAGGTAAATGTATCATTAAAGCACATAGTAAAATGTGATCACATCAAGACTTAAAAGTGTCATACACAGTTGTACCATCATTAGGATCGTGTATGTAATCAGTATTAAAGGGTACAATCAATACCATTGGTTTGTCTTGAATAAATGTCTTCTAGATAAATGGCTTATCAATAAATGGTTTGACAATTTTAGTATGTGTATGAAAAAACAACTGCACCATAGGTTGGAGTTTATTTTTGGGAATGAATGTTTCTTGTTTATTTTCATCATTGATAAAATTTGGGATATAAATTAGAAAAAATTTACACATATTCTCGTGCTCATTATAAAAATATGTATTTTGATCATTCTGTAACATTACTATTTGGGATTGTTCTTCTAAAATTTCCTACTTTGGAATATTTGGTATGTCTTTTGGATAATTTGGATCATTGTAAACTTGCAAATCATGTGAAGGTTCATCCACCTTTAATGATGCGTCATTTGAATCTTGAGGTGGATTTGGTAAAGGTTTCCCCTTTTGTTTTAGAGGATATTTTAGCACCCATTTTTTTTCATTTGACATCTTTGCTTTGGGAGAATTTATGTTTTATATCTTTTGTTTCAATGTAAAAAAACAATCAGTGTGGTGACCATGCATTTTATGATATACATGGTAATATTTGGATTTTTCTATAGGATGCATAGGAGGTAGATTGATCAAATTATTTATAACTATCTCCCTTATAATCTCACTTGACCTCTTGGTAGGGTTTTGTTCACTTGTAGAATAAATGTCATTAGGTGACTTTGGTTTTGGCTTCCAATATTTATTTTCATTAGGCACATAATTGGTATGTGAAGATGCAAACACATGGTTCACATTTGTATATTGTGTATTATTTGTATATGAAATTTGATTTTTTAATAAAGTGATCTTTGAATTTAGAGATTGATTTTGGTTTTGTAACTCATGCATTAGTTGGTCATGGTATTTATTTGTTCCTTTAGGGTTTCACAAGCACAAATGTTATGTATTTAAGATTGACTATCTTCATTTGAAATTACAGGGTTGTCTACCTTACCCATTGGATAAGTGATAGCCTGAACCTGGTTAGATGGATGAGAGATATCACCCTCTTTAGGATTAGGAAGAGTAAGAATCCTCTTTATATCCATTTGAAATGTTTTGAAAATTGATATGAGGATAGGATAAGAAGGCTTATAAATGCTAAGGAGCAATCAACCATGACAGTAAGGATATAATAATTTTAGGCTATTGGCTAAGCTTTATGAAAATTTGAGATAGGTTTTTTTTTATAAAAATAAAAACTGAGATAAACCCATAAAAATAGGGAAACCAAAGTACATATATGACCTGTATATCTAAATTTACTAACAATAACAAATTTCTAAATTTGGCAAATCCATACAATATTTTGGCAAATGAAAAGAGGTTTTTGTCTACATCAACATAATAATAATTATGAAAGGTGTTTGGTGGTTGAAATGTGTTAATCAAAGAAGAATACACTTGTAATCATATATAGGCAAAGACCTTATGACCAGAAGAGGTAAAACCATAGGGTAAAGCTTCAAATTTGAAAATCCATCACAACAAGTTAAAACCCTAGGAGGCTTAGAAGCCCTAGATTAGAAAAAAATGTATTCACATGGATTGGGTTCACCAAATTTTTAACCCTAAAATGGATCTAGATTGGGGTTATCCATAATATTAAAGAGGTATATAGAAATGAAATGACACAAGCATGATAATTAGATCTATAGTAGGCTAATTAGATGTTAATCTCAAATATAAGAATACATTGAATTTATTATGTTATGATAGTATAAATCAAAAATTACAACTATGCCAAATATAGAAATGATAAAAAGGTGAAGTACTTAGCTTGTTCTGATGCTAATGTAGTTCTATATATGGAACAATATAAAATTAAGTGGGAAGGATACCCTAGAACAATCATCAAATTCTAGTTTTGATGTTTTTAACTCTCTAGACAATAACATCAGTGTGGGATAAATACATCAATATTACCATTTTGGTTCAATGCTAGTGTCCTATACTAAATATTTCTTGAAACAATATGTGACCACCTAGATGCTTCTAGGTTTTGCTTCACCTTCACTCTGGTGCATTTAAATCTAAGTCATAGATAGTCATTGTTTGTGAAATGGAAAAACCCTAGCTTTCCATCTTCAATGTGAGCCTAGGGGAAAATGGGTTAGTGGGAACATGATGTTGAGCTGACACCAAAGACCCTACTATTAAATGATGTTGCCTACATATCCAATAATTTGAATATGTCCTTAAATTGATGTAATTCTCCCCTACATGTTGGCTTATGTATGAATCATAAAATGTGTGCAAAGTAAGTACAATAGTGATCTAACTTATAATTTGTAAAATTAGGCTTTTGGACTACTCCTTTAGTACTTCAGACATGTAGATGTATTGTACCTATAGATGGTATAGAAATAGGTAATCTTTGATCAATCTAATATTGATAGAGTGATTTTGATAAATGCCTTGGTCTATTTAGTCTTTTTCTATGTGAAGAATGAATGAGGGTTGATCTTGTATTTATAACAATCACTTTGGAGTAATAACTCATATTAAATCACTTAGGCCAACCATTAGGATACATTTCATTTGTAGAATAAATGATTTTAGGGCACTAGACACTTGTGTCATGATAGGATAACAATGTCGATGCTACTCTTCTGACCCAGACATTAGTGTCTATGGATAAGGAGAATAATTATAGGTTTATAACTTGTAAAGATGAAAGATAAGTGCATTTTAAGTATTTTAGGCAAGATAGAAGACATAGGTCATCAATATAATATTGGTCAAACTAAGAGATATAGGTCAAGGGGCACAAAAATAGAGAAGATGCAAAACTTTTCGAAATAGTAAAGGTAAATAATTGAGAGGAATAACCAATGTCTTAGTTTGCTAAGTGTACAAGACTACGGTGCTATATAATCACAAAATAACATCTACAACCACATATGCAATTTCCAAATTGATCATTAAAATACAAGGTATTATTCACCTCTATCAGTTTTAATGAGATGGGGGTAAACCATTTCCATGAACTTTCTCTCAAGCTACCCTATTATCAATAATAATAATGATTGTGCTAATGTAGTAGCTGATAAATTCTCAAATATGGAAATTCTTTTACCTTATAAGAAATTAATATCAACACTTGAGACAGATTAGTTGTATTTTTATCATGTCTGGATCCACTTTGGAATCCCCTAAACTATCATCTCTAATAGAGATACAAAGTTCTTACGAAAATTCTAGAAATTGGTTTAGTTTATATTAAAGACAAAGTTGAACAAGTTTATCACATTCCCTTTATAGACTGATGGATATACAAAAGTGGTAAACATAATGAGAGTGAATTTTATAATAATGTATAATTAAAATAATTAATGCACTTGGGATGAAAGCTTTGCTTTCATTCAACACAACTATAATAATTCTATGCATAGCTATACCATACACAATCCTTTTTAGGTTTACTTAGGTTTCCAATCTTTGGTAGCTATTAACATAACTTATCTACATCCATTATAAAAAACTCCTTTAGGTCAAAAGTAAGTTGATAAAGATTTTCAATTAATTGACTACATTCAATAATAACTATGAACCATTATGTATTAGTAAAATAGTATAAGTAAAATCATGATAAACATCAAACACTACACACCTTCTAGGTTGGTAATCAAGTATGGATTCACCTACATAAGGAAATATTGATAGGAGCTTACTATAATATTTTTCCACTTTAGTATAGGCCCTTTACTATCACCAAGAAAGTAAGAGATAATAATTTTGCTTAATCATACTTCTTACCTTGGATTGTATTTAGTCTTTAACACTGAACTCTTGTGCTATTATTCTCCATATATATTGGATAATTTAGATGTTATAAAACCACTTCAACAAAAATAGATCAATCCTAAATACACTATACCAATAGAATTAGATCAAGTTATTGATGACAATGTTAAATGAACATGTGAGGCAAAGATCCCTCTATGTTATATCATCAAATTAGGTCAAGTACCATCCTAAGGAAAATGGTTTATAGAAGTGTAGGTTGAAAACCACTTTTGTACTATAACTAATCATTACTTTTCAAGGAGGGGTGACTGATCCAAAAATATTTGAGCCTTCAGTTGATTTTTGACACCTTACAGTGCCTCTATGGCATGTGTTATATACACAAACAACTTAAACATCATTTTATGTACACATATGCATACCATGCAGTCCTAAATCCTCTTCAGTGATGCCACATAACTCCTAAAATGTTAGTACTATACTTTACAACACTATAATGGCATTATTAGAAGATGAAAACTAATGATTGGTTATGACACACTTATTACTAACTATTGTATCAATTCAATTGATACTTTGAATTCCTCTTTTTATAAATTAATGTATACTTCTATTCTTTTTTGGTGGAATAAGGTTAGGGACTATGTAGAAATCATAAATTTGATATCTCAAATATATGATAAAACTTTACAATTATAGTTCTAATTTGATGTGCATCTTCTTCTTTACTCTTTCTCTTGTATTAGAACACTCTAATATATCCTTTGATATCTTTCATTCATTATACACTACCACATTTATTTTGTTTAGTGTGGTTATCCACTTGATATTCTAATAGGCCCATATCATCAACCCATTACCATTAGGTTTCAAAAATCCTATCAACCCAATATTTTTGTCACTTTATCTCTAAACAATTAAATCTACATCTTAGCTCTAGCATTAATTCATGGTGAACCTATGCCTACCCATGTTACTTATTAGGGAGGATGGAACACCCTAAAATGCACCTCAGAGGACATAGAATAATCACACACCATAAGATAATTATTTCAAGGCCTACAATATTTGTGGCAAAATTGTAATCCTTTACAAAAACACAACACCTATGTCTAGATCAAGATGGGAAAATTTTCCATGCATTCCAGAACTTACTCACTAATCTAATATGGTAATGCATCTAGATCCCTATGCCTAGTGAAAATCACTTCAATGGTGCCTCTTCAATCTATTTTTTATGGTATATCTCTTTTGATCTGCATTTTGCATCATCTGCACATGTAAATGGGATATTTAAAGCCATGTCCATAAATCAAACCTCAATGATCTAGCTAACTTAATATGTAGTTTAAATAAATTAGAGGATAATCTATCTATAAGTGCCTTAGTTATGCCAATGATGTATTGTAAAATTACAAAAATCTTATTTATCAAATATTTTGTTCATGGCATGGGAGTTTCATCAATATTTATCCAGATAGGAGTGGTACATTTCTTCCACAAATATGTATATGGGGTTACTATTTTTCTGTAAATACTATAGAAAATCAACAAGTGGTAGGCTTGGGTGTGACACTGATGAGTCCATCCAATATTTTTTCACAATGACTCAAGATATAGTGAACCTTAGGTCTCCAGGGGAATATATAATAGAACAAAAAAATTGTAGAGAAGATTCTAAAATATATTTTTCCAAAATATAATCTGGTGGTGATTACCATTGAAGAAAGCAAAGACTTAAAAACATTGAAAGTGGTGGATTTGGTAGGGACTTTGTAGTCACATGAGGGACATATGTAACATTCTAAAAAGAGTTTGGTCACAAGCCTTTCAATCTATAATGAAAATTGAATAGAAAACTCCAACCCCTCTTTCTTAGCAAAATAACACATGGAGAGACTTCTTTTAGTAGAGGAAGAGGAAGAGAATATTATAGTTTTTAAGATTGTAGAAGTATCTAGTGGAAGTATTACCGACATTTTGGGCACTATGAGTTAGAGGTCAAGAAGAAGAAGTATGAATTAAATACTTAAAGGGACAATTATACTAAGGATTCTTTTGAACAATAAGAACATACCAAATTATTCATGTGTAATAGAAAAATAAGATCATAAATATGTGTGGTTCCTAGAGAGTGGTTGCTTAAACTATATTACTAGTTGCTACTTAAACTATATTACTAGTAACAGTGATCAATTTTTTAAGTTTGATGAATTTGTGATAAACTTGGTGAGATTTGGAAATGACAAAGAAGTCAATGTGATGGGAAAAAGTACCTTTTCTATGAAGAACAAGCAAGGAGAAATTATATGCATTTATGATATATTATATATACCAAAATTATAACATAATCTTCTAATGGTTTGGCCAACTCATAACAAAATTATGAAAGTTATTTTTTTAAATAATATATTATTGTATTCTTGCCCACCTACCCACCAAATCCAAAGTTCATCAACTGCATTTGAAGCCAACAATAAAATTTAATGCACAGTTTGAATTTAAATTTTTAGGATCTGTTTGTTGTTTGGGGGGTTGAGGGGGAAGGGAATCCATGCTAGGTGTAAATTTAGAGTATAAGACAAAAAGAGAGAAGAGACAAAAATAATGAGAGACAAGGAAAAAATTTAGCACAGTAGTAGTAGTTAGAGAGAGAGCATCAAGAGTAAGAGCAGCCTGGAGAAGATAGTGAAGGGCAGAAGAAAAATACACAATAGAAGTATGTACAAGGTAGAGAAGAAGAAGATGATACAAAATAGAATAGAAAAGAATATTGATGTTGATAATAGTCAAAAAAATTATATTCAGCTTGTTATAATAAAAAATAGAGTATATAGTGCAGTAAAAGGAGCAATATTGAGAAAACAAGAAGATAAAATATATTGGGTTTTTTGTGATTTTTTAAGCTTATTTATTTAAGCATTTCTAACACTATTATAAATATTCAGGATTAGTCTAAAGTTTATATCTTGGGATGTATATCTCTCCCCTCACTTCCAAAAAATGGTATCAGAGCACCCTTATGTTGTAAGCTCATTTAGACATGGAAGTAGGCAGTTATAGTTCATGGTAGTAGCCCCTACATTTGATGGAAAGAACTATGATGTATGGAGAATCAATATGAAGACTATATTTAACTCTCAAGAGTTATGAGAGTTGGTTGAAGTTGGATAAAATGAAGTTTCAAACCTAGTAGCCTTCAATGCGCTAAGCCAAGCACAAAAAAATGTGTTGAAGGAGAATAAGAAGAAAGATGTCAAGGCTCTTAGCTACATACAAATGGCACTAGTTTATTCAAACTTTCCTAGGATAACAACAACTATCCATTTCAAAAAATAACAATAGGGTTTAGTGGACCCTTTATTAAATTTGAACCAGTAGGTAGTAGATCCACTCATCACCAAGTTAGACCCATATTTCACAAAGGGTTGAGTCATCTAGTGGTAACAACCATCAAGGAGGTCAAGGAGTTGTTCATGACTCAACATCCTCCTCCTCTAACTCAAGCCAATGCCTAGTAAGGACAAGGAGCTTGAAAGAAGTCTATGAGCAGTCAAGGTATGCAAAAAATCAAGATAAAATAATGAATTATGTTATCTTTTTATCAGTTGATCCTATCTATTATGAGGAAGTAGTCAAGGATAGAAAGTGGTGTGAGGCAATGGATGAATAAATGCATGTCATAGAGAGAAATTAGACTTGGAAATTAGTTTACCTTTCAAAATAAAAATAGGTCATATGATTCAAGTGGGTGTACAAGATAAAAACCACTATTAAAGACAAGATAGAGGGGTATATGGAAAGAATAGAGGTGAAGGGCTAAAGGCAAAGGACTAGATGTGGCTACAATGAGACATTTACATCCATAGCAAGGCTAGAAATGGTGAGGATAATCATATCCATTGTTGTTTAACATAAATAGAAGGTGCATCAAAAAGATGTCAAGTTAGTCTTTTTGAATGGAGTCTACAAGAAGAGGTTTATGTGGGACAACCACTCTGATATGAAATTATTAGGCATGATAATAAGGTATATAAGTTGAAAAAGGTATTGTATGGGCTCAAACTAGCACCAAGGGCATGTTACGATCATATAGACTCTTACATGATGAGCAGTGTCTTTAGCAAAAGTGGTAGTGAGCCCACACTCTACATCAAATAAACATAGGTGATATTTTGATTACTATTTTATATGTGGATGATTTAATATTCACTAAAAATATAAATCAGTCAATAGAAGAGTTCAAAACAGCCATGAAGGAGTTTGAAATGAATGATTTAGGCTCATTGAAGTAATTTATTGGTATACAAATCACGAAAATGGATATTAGCATATTCATATGCCAATCTAAGTATGCAAAGGAGATTTTGTAAATGTTTAAGATCTTAGACAAAAAACTAGTATCTATACCAGCTGAGACAAGTTTGAAGCTTTACAAGGATTATTGCAGTAGTAATATAGACCCCACATAGTTCAAGAGCTTAGTAGGAATCCTATTGTTGAATACCTTAGAGTGTTCATATGTGTTGCATATACACACTGCCCAAGCAAAAAAGAACAAAGTGGAATGACAAAGGTAAGAGATGTATTTTCATTGGTATAGTGACCAATCAAAGTCTTATATATTATACAATATAGTCACTAAATAACTCATAATCAACGGGTATGTGACAGGTTAGAATAAGTATTTACAGAATGGTAATGAAATTATATTTCATGATTCAATTTGAAAGGAAGAAAAGCATACACTATAAATCCAAAAATGTGACTTATCACTTCACCTACCCAGAAGTCTATTCATATTCCTACAGGATTATTGAGCTACATACAAGAAGATAAAATAAAAGAGAAACTACAACAAGGAATAAGGAAATATTATGTAGACTAATATTACATCCCCCCTTAATCTATAAGTTCTATTGTCAGACCAAGCATTCCTCTAAACTTTTCAAATTTTTCTCGTCCAAATGCCTTTGACAAGATGTCTATTTGTTGTTATACTATTGGGAAATATTGCAAATTGGCATTGCCATCTTTCATATAGTGTTGAATCAAATGAAATTTGGTACTGATGTGCTTGGTTTTATCATAAAATATTGGATTATTTACCATCTAGATTGTAAAAGTGTTGTCAACCATGAGAGGTGTTGATGAAGCTTGTTGTTCTTACAAATCTAAAAGAACCCTTTTTAGCCATAAGATCTCTCTAGGTTCCTCTAAAGTGGCCTTATATTCTGCCTCTACTGAATAAATTGATGGTGTTGATTGCTTCTTGGATTTACAACTAACAATTATTTTTCCCAAATTCATTAGAAAACCCAAGCTGGACTTTCCATCTTCATGATCACCAACATAGTCAAAATATGAATACCCAACCAGTTTGAAGTCTCTTAACCTAAAGTATTTGATCCTAAAATGGTGTGTGCCTTTGAGATATCTAAGGACCTTTTTTGTGGCTACCCAATGACTCTCCTTGGGTTGTTACATGACTATTGAGAAGACACCAACTACATATGATATATCTAGTCGATTGGTAGTCACATAAATTAGACTTTCAATGAGTTGTCTATATTTAGTAGCATCAACCAAATCTATTGAATCTTCAGATGTCAATTTGAGATTCTATTCAATGGGCATGCTGAGAGGATTATAATATTCCATTATAAATTCACTCAAAATGTCACCAACGTATTTCTATTGAGTGATGAAGAAATACTTTTATTTCTGAATCACTTTAATACCCAAATAGTATTGAAGATAACCCAAATCAGTCATTTCAAAGATTTTCATCAACTCTGATTTGAATTTTTTAGTGTGCCATTCATTGTTCCCTATGATGAGTAAATCATCAATATACACCACCATAAAAAAAGAGTTGCATCTTCAAACTCAAAATGTTTGAAGTTTTTATTCATGAGGTGCTTAGCCAGTTTTTCGTACCACGCATGAGGGACTTGTTTCACACCATACAATGATTTTTCTAATTTGCACACCTTGTGTTCTTGTCCCTTTACATTAAAACCATCAAGTTGTGTCATGTGTATAGTTTCCTTGAGGTCTCCATTCAAAAATGTAATTTTGACATTCATTTGAACTTTCCATCCATTGTGAGTTGCTAGAGCCAACATGGTCTGAATGGTAGTCTATTTTACTATATGTGCAAAGGTTTTGTTGTCTTCATTGTAGTCAATTCCTTCCTTTTGAGCATACCCCATTGTGACAAGCCTTGTTTTGTGCTTGTCAAGTGAGTCATCTACCTTGTATTTGTTATGATAGACCCACTTGTAGCTAATTGGTTTGAAACCATATGGTGGATCAACCAAATTCCAAGTCCCATTTTTCACCAGTGAATTATACTCATTTTTCATTATTTTTCTCCAAGAGTCAATATTTTCATCTTGTTTAAAATTTGTTGGTTCTAAATCAAATGCAACATTGAGTTCCTCTTGAGAATCATCCAATGTGATTTTTATAATCATGTCTTGAATTTAATCAATGGAATTATCTATTTGAGATGAGTTTGCATGTGCACTTTGAGTGCTTATTTTCCCAAATTCATCAAGCCTCACATCTTTCAATGTTTGAGTGGCCCACTTAGGATTATTTTTCTATGTTTTAGGTGTTTTAGGTTCATCTTTTGAAGTTCCTTCACTATTTTACCTCTGTTCTACTGGCCCCTATTCAATATCTGATGAATTTTCACTCTCTCCTTCAAGAGAAGTTTCAAGTTCATGTACGAGAAATAATAGATTGCCAACTTTGTGTCCCCCACTCATTATCTAAAACATTCAAATCACTCTCCTTTTAGACATCAAACTTTGCATATTTGTCTAATTAACTTAATTATCAATCAATATGCTCTTTGTCCTTTATAATTTCATAAAAGACAACATATCTTATGGCAAGAAACTTCTTCTCTTTCTCATCATATACCCTGAATACCTTGGAGTAATCAGAATATCCCAAATGGATGCATTTTTGACTCCTGTGGTTTAATTTATTTCTCTTATCCTTTGGAATCAATTTTAATAAGTGGATCTAAAAATATGAAGATGTCATAATGAAGGGAGGTGACTACACCACATCTCATACAGAGTCTTCAATTCAAGAGCTATTGATGGTGATTTGTTGTGAAGGTATACTATTGTTTTAACTAGTTTGGCCTCAAGTGTAGATTTACCCCATTGAAATACAACATTACACAAACCATAGTCATCACAATTTTGTTCATTCTTTCAACTACTCCATTTTTTTTTAGAGTGTGAGGAACTATGAGATGGTGTTTGATCTCATTTTTCTCAAGATAAGATTCAAACTTTTTGATGTGAATTCACCACCATTATCTATCATGAGTGTCTTAATGTGAGTTTGTGATTCATTTTTAATTATTGTTTGAAACTTTTTGAAAGTATCGAAGGCCTCTAATTTTTTTTTTAAAAAGTATATCCATGTCATCCTGTTGTAGTGATCAATGAACAACATGAAGTACTTATGACCACAAGTGGAGAGGATAGGAAGAGAACACAAGTTTGAATAAACAAGTTGCAATTTTATGTCTGCTTTCCATTATGACTTTTAAAATGGTTCTATTATGTGTTTAGCTAGGATGCAGGCTTCACACTTCTAATCTAATTTTGTGGGCAATGTAGGCATGCCAACAACACCATTATTTTATAATACATGAATGTTGTTATAGTGAGTGTGCCCAAATTAAGCATGCCAAAACATGTTTGGGGACATTATGTCTTCCATAAGATGAGGACACTTCCTTGAATTTGATGTCACACCTTTTAGTTTGAGTAGTTTCCCCTCTTCATATCCAGTCAAGATGACTGCATTGTCACTTTTTCTCTTGATTGTGGCATCATCATTATCCAACAGAATGGAATGGCCTTGTTTCCTTATGAGCACTAGGGACAATAAGTTTTGTTTCAATTAAGGAAGGTAAAGAACATTCTCAAGTTTGCATTTTGGAATTTTTGGACACTTGAGTCAAATTGTACCTCTTCCCTATGGTTTTAGACTTGATCTATATACGAGGTATACTGAGCCACAACTTTCTTCAGTGTATTCCTCAAAGAAGTCTTTTTGAAAATTCATATGTTGAGTGGTGCTAGTATCAAGAACCAAAGCATCAAACCATGAGGAACTAATTAAGACATTATTTTCTTCATCATTTTTACTATAAAACACACATTCACTAGTGATTTAGGCTAAGTTTGACTCTTTTGACTATTTCTTTGAATTCCCCTCTTTCTTTTTATGGTATGCTTCAATTTTCTCCTATGGAACCTTGCATTTGTGAGTCTCATGGTTACATTTTTGTCACACCATTCACAATAGAGGTTCTATTTATCATTCTATTTTTGATTTTGACCACCATGACTTCATTTTTTCCACTTTTTCCATTGTACTTGTTGTTGCCTTCATTTTTTAAAGACATAGCCTTGTTTGATGGTTTGGAGGAATTTGTTTTGACATAGCACACACTTTCACCTATTTTGGTTTATGTTTTCATTCCAAATGCCTTTTCTCTTTCTACCATCTTTTCAACCAACTAGTCAAATTTGAGTCTTCAACTGATTGCTTGCTTGTAGAGACTCCAAATAGGTTGAATAGTTAGGAAGAAGGTATTTTATGAATGCAGTCATTATATGTCAATTTTGAAACCTATTGCTTCAACATCATGTTTGATATCATGTATCTCTAAAGCCAATCTCATCACATCACCATATTTTAACTCTAGGTTTAACAATTTCAACTGCAACTTAATGAATTCCAACTCTGAATGGGAATCATATAGGTCCTTCAATTTTTGATATGCTTATGATGGTGTATTGTATCTTGGTATATGATGAAACACATCTTCATCTATTGATGCCCTCATCAAGGCCAAAGCCTTTTGGTTTTTTTGCTTCCATGCCTGTATATCTTTTGCATTCTCTATTGGTTCAGTTGGTTTTATTATCCCATCACAAATATCAAACCATAGATCAGTGGAGATGAGTGTGTTTTCCACTTGTTGAGACCATTCTAGCCAACTATCTTTACCAGTCGAGGTAGTGCCAGTAATGGATTTGATGAAATTCATAGTTTGGAATTTTTGTTTGAATTTTTAGAGGTTTTGAGTTTTTTGTTTAACCTCAATTAGTTCATTATCACTCCAAAATGGTCCCCTTTTCTATATACACAAAGGTACTGAAAAGGATTCATTTTGTCATTAACACCAGCTTAAAAATAAAACCTCATACATCAATATACTAAATTTTTCTTGATTTCCAAATTTACATTTTTTGACATACATGAATGGGTAAAAAGAATAGTTCCCCTTATTTATCATTGAATTGCATGATTTGGTTATTTTTTTCCAAATCCACTTAGATAAGCATGCTTCAAAGCAATTAAAAATATTTCTCAAATTTAAATGCCTTTAAATTTTAAAAAGGACATTTAAAATTGAAATTTTATTTTTAAATGAAAAAGCATTAAAATATTATACCTCCTATCCTTTATCAAATTTGATTTGATCACATTCCAATATTAGAATAAATAAAGTGTATGGATAATGACTTCCACATACTCCTTTCTCCACATGGTCTTGAAGCGCCAAGCCAAGATAGAATGAAATGCAACACAGGAAATAAAAAATAGCAGTGTTGTCAGGTCAAGACTATCAGGTGCAGCCAAGGATTTTAGACATAGCCCTTCACACAAGCATACCAAAATTCCAAAATATAATTCCAAATATAGGTTTTAGAGTACACCAAGATACCACGAAGATCAAATAAGTAATAAAGGAATCAAATGTCAGTCTAGTTATATTCAATTTCAGCCCAGAATGTTATGCTAAAATGCCAAAATACTTGTTGGTCTCAAGAAAAATGATACGTAGCTACCTATGCAGGTCAAAAAATGATAGTCCATAGAGAGAAATAGACACAAGGCTAGTCATAAAATTAATCTTGATGCCAAACTCCACATAGTAGGTCTATGTAGGTCCATGGTAGGTGTAGGTCATGGTAGGGTTGTGGGTAGATATGAGACACCTCCCTTCAATGTATGAAAACATCTCATAATGTCAGTCAAAAAACAAACTCTATTAATAAAAACTTGTAGACCATACAAATAGAAACAAGGAAAGAAAACAAATTTATTTTTTGAGTTTCTGCTACCAATGATAAGTTGGAAGAAGTATTTACAAAATGGCAATGAAATTATATTTCATGATTCAATTTTAAATGAAGCAAAGCATACATTATAAAGCCAAAAATGTGACTTATCACTTCACCTACCAATAAGTCCATTCATATTCCTAGGGAACTCTTGAGCTACACACAAGAAGACAAAATAAAAGAGAAACTACTCCTAGGAATTAGAAAATATTATATATACTAATATTATAGTCTAACGATGTAAATTGAGCTTGCAACAATGTTTAAAACTATGGTATTCGATGAGTGTAATATTTGGCACCTAAGATATGGGCATTTGAGCTTTGGTGGGTTGAACCTTATTCACAAGAAGAAAATGGTGAGAGGGCTACCCCTTATAGAACAATCAAATAAAGTATGTGAAGGTTATATATTGAGAAAGCAACATATGAGTGCATTTCTTGTGAGTAAATCATGAAGAGATAGAACTCCTTTAGAGCTAATCCATTTAGACTTATGTGGTCTAATGAAGACCCTCTCCTTATCCAAGAATGTCAACTTCATGACATTCATATATGACTTCAGCCAAAATACATGGGTCTATTTCTTGAAGAATAAATCATAAGAATTTGAGACCTTCAAGAAATTCAAGGCCATGGTGGAAAATCAAAGTGGCCACTACATCAAAATTTTGGGAATGGATAGAGGAAGATAATATATCTCTAATGAGTTAATTTATTTTTACAAGGATCATGGGATAAAGAAGCTCTAGATTCTTATATAAAATATTTGGAGTCTCTCATTGAAGCTTGGGAGTTCATCAATGAAGCTCCAAAGTTTTATAGTCCAGCTCTGGAGTTCAAAAAAACTAGCACAAAAGGATATGGGGTGATGAGAAGAAGCTATAGATATGTTTTAGGGGTTGTGGATAATTCTATTAAGCATGGTAGGAAGATCAAAAATAAGAGGGAGTGTTAAAATAATATATTCTTGTTTTCTTATCTACCTAACCCCCAGCTCCAAAGTTCCTCAGTTGTGTTTGAAGCCAAAAACAAAATTTAATGCATAGTTTGAATTTGAATTTTTGGGAACCATTTGATGTTTAGGGGAGAAAGTCTATGGTAGGTGAAAAGTTAGAGTAGAAGACCAAAAGGGAGAATATACAAAAAGAATGAGAGACAAGCTAGAATTTTAACGTAGTAGTAGAAGTTTGAGAGAGAGAGAGAGAGAGAGAGAGAGAGAGAGAGAGAGAGAGAGAGAGAGAGAGAGAGAGAGCAGATTGGAGAAGATAGTGATGGAAAAAGAAAAAGACATTGCAAAAGACTATGCAAGGTAGAGAAAAAGAAGACAAGAGATAGAATAGAATAAAGGAGAAGAATATTGTTGTTAATAGTAGTCAGAAAGAATTATACTCAACTTTTTATAGTAAAAAATAGAGTATATCGTGTAGAAAATTAGAAGCATTGAGCAAACAGGAAGAAGACAAAATATATTAGATTTTTTGTCAATTTTTTACCTTATTTATTTAAGCATTTTCAACACTGTTATAAATATTTAGGATTAATCTAAATTTTAGATCCTGGGTTGTAGATCTCTCCCCTCACTTCTAATAGTGTTTGAAGATAACTTTTATAAAATATTTGATAAATAAAATAAGTATCATCTTGTAGCAAAGGATCTAATGATAGGGAACATGTTGTTTTTTCTAAATTTATTTCCCATTAAAGTGCATACCCGAAAATAAACCACATGATTCATGGTTATGGTAAAAATTCTATGGAAATTTGAGATTTCAAGGATTGAGCTTGCTTCACAAGAAGAAAATGGTGAAAGGACTTCCAATAATTCAACCAAGAGAAAAAAAATTATTCAGGTTGTGCACTTAGCAAGAAGCACAACATTGCTCTTGAGCTTTTCCATGCTGAAATTTGTGGAGATATGAAGGAGCAATCTTTGGGAAATAGTAAAATATTAATGAATAAATTTTAGGCATAAATGACATAGGAATTTATAATGTTAGATGACAGATGTATTAATTCATGGGTATGTAAGTGAAGCAACACTCAAAAGGCATATTCATTTCACAAGCCAAGTATTTAGCAGATATATTGAAAGGTTCAAAATGAAAACTTACAAGGTAGTTATAATTCTAGGAGCATTCTATGAGAAATTGACCAAGGAAGATGCAAGTTCCAAGGTGAATGCTACTCCATACGATAGATTGGTTAAAGCCTAATGTACCTAACTACAACTATATTAGATATTATGTATCTAGTGAGATTAATATCTCATTTCATGAAGGATTCACATGAATTCCATTGGCATGCTGAAAAAATAATATTATTTTATGTGAGTGGTACCTTGAACTTTGGTATAAATTATTCTCTAGCTAAAAACTTTGAACTAGTGGGATACAAAGACTCTGATTTGGCTAGCTCAATGGATGATCGAAAATCTACTTCTAATTATATTTTCTCACTTGGATAGGGATTTGTATCCTGGAGTAGCAGGAAGAAATCAAGTGTGGCTCTCTCCTCAATGGAAACTGAATACATGGCTTCCATAATAAGTTGTTAAGCCGTCTAACTTAAAATATTTTTTCAAGGTATACAACTATCACAAGAGCATCCAACTACTATTTATTGTGATAATAGAAGCACCAAAGTAATGACAAAAAACCTTGTGTTTCATGCTAGAATGAAACACATAGAGATCCATCATCACTTTATCAGATATTTGGTTGAAGATGAACAAGTGGAGTTACAACCTTGTCCAACAACTAAGAAAATTGATGATATCTTCACCAAAACCCTTCCAATGAGTGTTTTGTAGAGTTGAGAAATTAGTTAGGAATCACCCCACTGATCATCAAGGGGTAGAATGGAGGAGTTAATGATATGATATGTTTGAAGCACCATATGTTAAGTATTCTAATATTTTATTTTTTATCATTTTCTTAAACTTTTAGTATAAATTATCTAGTTGATATTAAATAATTACTAGATAGAGATATCTCTATAGTTTTTAGCAAGACAATTTGTGAAATTCCACTTTCAATGGTATGCAGATCTTTTGTAGTCTATAGCTATTTGTTTAATTTTTTTATATTGGTAGTTGTTTTAGTTTTTTTTTCAATGCATTTTAAATATTTTTGGAGGACAAAAGTGTAGCATATAGTATAGCATAAGTGCATGCATATGTTTTATTTCTTTCAAACACAGCAAGGAGCTTATATCTAGATTTTTGGAGTCCTCGAATCATTTTTAAATTAATGTTCCATCACACCAGTTTGAGGAAGTTTATAGTCTAATGGTTCTTCTATGATGTTGGAGGGGCCCCTTTTACTGATTTGAGTAATGGGTTAGATACTGGACTGAGCTTAAATCCTATTTCGACATAAGTGGTACACATTCAGACAGTGTGTAACCTATTGCGGTTAAGGAGGCCATCAATATTTTTTAGATTGTTAGACTTATCTTTAGATCAATCATCTTTCAATATTCCAAGGATGGGTTTAGGTTTTGAAATTTCTTAGCACCATATTCTAAAAGAAGATTTCAATGTAAATTAATATTGTATTGTATTGTATTAAAGAGTCTGCCACTTAATTTTGTTGATGAGGTTTGACATGATTACGTAATGTTTTTGAGAATGTCGAGGCTCCTTGAAAATCACAAAAAATAATTTAGATATTTGAAAATTTTAAATAATAATGAGATTGTGATTATCAAAGCAGACAATGGTAATTTTTAGGCCAGATTATGATGTAAAAAATGCAAAAGCATTTGAATAATAGTGAAAACTATAGAAGGCTTTGGAATCTTTCCTAGATATGAATATTAATATATTTTTTATATTTAATAATAAACATAAGAGGTTAATATTATAAGAAAGGGTACAATTCAAATAAGAACATGTAAGAGGAAAATGATATACAATATAAAATTCAAGAGTTAAGTAGCTGAGATGTTTCTCTTGATAATTTGTGAATGTTGAGTATAATAGTGAATCCAATTATGTTTTTGAAATTGAAGTTGAATAAAGGAGTCTGAAGTTAAATGATAAAACTAGGAGTTATACTAATGATTCTAACGTAGAAAAAATAGGCCAACTTCTGGAGGCCATAATTGTTGATCCGTAGCTATGTTTGAACTCTTCCAAACATCAAAATAACTATCTCAAAAATTTCATTTTTGCCCTAAGCCACACTTTCTACTTATAGGCATTTTTGAAAAAAAATTGGAGGCCAAACGAGACCATCTAAAAGTCTAAAACTACAATTCAATAATTTTTTTGGGATTTTTTCTATTTTTAGAAATTATTTATTTTTATGATCAGAAGTGAACTTTAGTTTAAATTCATCCAATAGACTAATTTTAGTGTTTAGAGTATTTCAGGACAATTTTAGATCCCCACATATGCTTACATGTGAAACTTACTAAAAATAGTAGCTACTAAAAATAAAAAATTGTTTTTAGATTTTATTTTTTTTTAATTTTTGCATGTTAACTCTATTTCTGAATTGAGGTTTATTTAAGCATGGTTTTGTTTATAATTAATTCAAAGTAATCAATACGAATCAATTTTGAGTTATTGTTTCAGATCTTGGCCTATTAGTAATTTTATTATCTTGATAGTTTTTGGATTGATTATCTGGTATTAGAGCAAGGTTGAATTTTGGAGGAGCATGACATGACAAGAGGATGAAGAGGTATTGTGTAGATGAACCAAAATATACAAGAGATGCAGAGACAAGTGTAAAAATTAACAGAGGTTATCACCAATTAGAGAAGAAGACAAGGTGGTTATGAAGCTGAGGAAAAAATAAATCATGATGAAGAAATTCAGTAAGAAGAACAATAAGATCAACCACAATCAATAGAAGAGAGCATCGTTCAAGATTTAGAAGGAAGAAATGAAGAAATCAAAGTTGATGTTCTAGATCATGGAGGCAGTTTAAAACTAGAGGAGTTGATAAATTGGATGAATAGCATGGAAAAGTTCTTCGAGTGGAAGACTATGAGAGAAGACAATGAGGTAAAGTTTGCATGCATGAAATTGAAAGGTCATCCAATGATTTGGTGGGATCACCTATAGAAAGATAGAAAGAGATAAGTTAAAGAGAAGATTAATTTGTGGAAAAATATGGGGAAGAAGCTGAGGGAGAAATTTCTTCCTGTGGATTAAACCCTATACAGAAGATTTTAGAATTTGAGGCAAAAAGATCACAGTATACAAGAGTATACAAATGAGTTTTATAAGCTTTCTATACAAGTGGAGCATGATGAAATAGAAGAGAAGATGGCTAAAATTTATGTAAATGGTTTGAAATTTATTATTTAATCTGAATTAAACATGCATAAAATAATTTACATGGAGGAGGCTTATGAATTGGCTTTGAAGGCAGAATAAAAACAAAATAGACAAAATTTTAGAAGAATGTCTCTTGGTCCAAAAAGAGGTAGATCCCCTCCAGTAAGTGGATGAGGTCATTTTAATACCACTAGAGGTGGGTTTAATACTAATAAAGGTGAATCATCATGTGGTGCAGAAAATCAAGATGAGAATAGGCAAGGGTTTCAATACCAATAAAGAGGAAGAGGGTTTTAGAGAGGATGAGCTTATGGTGGTACTAGAGGATGGTTTCTGAATCAATGCAGATCTTATCTTTGTTATAGATGTAAAGAATAAGGGCACAAATAATTTGAGTGTCTGCACTATCAAGATCAAGAAAGGAGGTAAGAGAATCACCCAAGAGTGAATCTAGTTGAGGTTGAGATAGAAGATAAAAATATTGAAGTTTCACTAGAAGATGTTAAAGAGAATCTCATGATGAGAAGAACAATGATCACTCCAAGGAAGGAATAAGTGTAGGATAAATAAGGTGGTGATAAATGGTTATGATCAAATATTTTTCAAACAAGATGTAATCTAGGTGGAAAGGTATGTAAAGTAATTATAGATGGTGGTAGTTGTGAAAATATGGATTATAAATAAATGATAAAGAAACTAAATTTGCAATGTGAAAAGCATCCTAATCCTTATTGGATTTCATGGTTTAAGAAAGGGAATGAGGTTACAGTAGATAAAATATGCTTAATCAAATTTTCTATAGGAAAAACTTATAATGATGAAATATAGTGTGATGTTATTTTGATGGATGGATGCCATTTGTTATTGGGGAGATAGTGGCAATTTGATAGGAAAGTAATTCATGATGGAGCAAAGAACATGTACACTTTTTGGAAAAGTGGTACAAAGATAGTTTTTTTACCTCTTAAAGAGGAAAAGAAGACAAAAATCATGCTCTCGATTAAAGAATTTATCAGAGATATGAAGGTATCAGGTTAATGCTATGTATTAGTAGTAAAGAATGAAGACATAAAAATGGTACAAATACCATCAAAAGCAACAAGATTTTTGAAAGAATATGTATATGTTATGTCTAATGAGTTACCAGATGGTTTATCACCAAAGAGAGACATTCAGCATCACATTGATTTGATTCTAGGATCAGCTCTACCCAATCAATCAGCTTATAAGATGAGTCCAATATAACATGAAAAATTAAATAAATAGGTTACTGAATTGTTAAAAAAGAAGCTAATAAAGGAGAGTATGATTCCATGTGCAACACCAGTGTTACTAACTCCAAATAAATATGGAGGATGGAGAATGTGTGTCGATAGTAGATCAATTAATAAAATTACATTCAAGTATAGATTTCCTATACCTCATTTATATGATATGATGGATGTGCTTGCATGAGCAAAATATTTTACCGATATTGATCTAAGGAGTGGTTATATCAGATTTTGTGAAGGAGATGAGTGAAAAAATACATTCAAGACTAGGGATGGATTATATGAGTGGATGGTGATGCCCTTTGGATTATCTAATGCACCTTGCACATTTATAAGGATGATGAATACAATACTATAAGAATGTGTTGGTAAGTTTTTGGTTGTTTATTTTGATGATATCTTGATATTTAGTAAGACTAAAGAAGAGCATTTACAACATTTGAAAATGATATTGGATTTGTTAAAAAAGGAGAAGTTATATACAAATTTGAAGAAGTGCATATTTATGCAGAACAGTTTGGTATTTTTGAGATTTGTAGTTTTGGCATATGGTGTGAGAATGGATGAAGAAAAGATAAAGGTAATTGTTGAGTGGTCTATTCTAAAAAGCATTATAGAGGTAAGAATTTTCCATGGTTTAGTAACTTTTTACAAAAAAAATTATTAAAGATTTTAGTAGTATTTTGGCACCAATAATAGATTACATGAGAGGGAAGAAATTTACATGGACTAGAGCAACCATAGAAAGCTTCAAATTTTTGAAGAAGAAGATTACATAAATATCAATTTTAGCATTACCAAATTTTAACAAAGTGTTTGAGGTTGATTGTGATCCTTCATTTATGGGAATTGGTGTTGTGTTGAGTCAAGAAGGAAATCCAATTGCATATTTTAGTGAGAAATTGAATGAGGTAAGAACAAAGTATTCTACTTATGATGTTGAACTTTATGCAATTGTACAAGCATTAAGACATTGGAGGCATTACCTGGTGCCTAAGGAGTTTATCTTATTTATAGATCATGAGGCCTTAAAGTATGTGAATACACTAAATAATTTGAATAGTAGGCATGCAAAGTGGGTTTCTTTCTTGTAGGGGTATACTTTTGTGTTGAAACATAAACCAAAAAAATAAAATCAGGTAACAGATGCATCGATCAGGAGAGTAGCATTATTAACTACTATGGTGAGTGAAGTAGTTGAATTTGAAGCTATCAAATAATTATATGATAGTGATCCATAATTTGGTAAGGTAGTTGAGTAGTACAAGAATCTATAAATAGGTGTGACATAAACTAATCATGGTGAGTATCTTATACAATAAGGTTATCTCTTCAAAGAGAAACAATTATGCATTCCAGTTCGGTCTCTAAGAGACAATATAATAAGAGAATTAAATAGTGGAGGTTTGGTTGGATATTTTGGTAAGATGAAGATAATAAATTTTGTGGAGGAAAAGTATTTTTGGTCAAATATGAAGACAGATGTGACAAGTTATGTTTTTAGGTACAGGATATGTTAGGTGGCTAAAGGACATGAACAAAATGTTGGACTCTACATGCCATTAACGTGTCTAAGAGGACCATGAAAAGATTTGAGTATAAATTTTGTGTTAGGATTACTAAACACACAAAGAGGTAATGATTCAATTTTTTTTTTCTTTTAGACAAATTTTCTAAAATGGTTCATTTCATTGCATGTAAGAAAACCAATGATGCCATTAGAGTTGCAAAATTATTTTTTAAGGATATTGTGAGATTGCATGGTGTTCCAAAAACTATTACTATGTATAGGGACACAAAATTTCTAAGACATTTTTGAAGGAATTTGTGGAAGAAAATGGGTAATGAGTTACAATTCATTAGTACATATCACCCACAAATAGTTGGACAGACAGAATTTGTGAATAGGAGCTTGGGAAATTTGTTGATATGCATAGTGGGAGAGAAACCCAAGCAATGGGACTTAGATTTACCACAAGTTGAGTTTGTATATAAAAGTTCAGTGAATAGATTAAAAAGATAATCACCATTTCAAATTGTTTATGAGAAAAATCCTATGGGTATTTTAGATTTGGTATAATTACCAATTGTAGATCGAATCAGTGATGATGTCAAAACATTTGCAGAGCATATGCAGCAGTTGCAAGAAGGAATAAGAAGAAAGTTTCAAGAAAATAATGAAAAATATAAATCATCAACAAATATCAAAAGAAAACTCAATTTATTTGAAGAAAGAGAGTTGGTAATGGTTTATTTGAGGAAAGAAAGATTTCCACAAGGTACGTATTGTTGGTTGAATATTTTGTCGATCAACGTACTGATAAACAAAATAGGTCTGATCAGCCAAAGTAGGAAGACTAGTCATCCAAATATGCACTTTTTACCACATCAAAAGGGGACTAATCTCTCCTATCATCAAGGTGAGGTTCCCTATAGGTATGCTAGATATATATAAATAGAAAATAATACTTAAGGGTAGGACAAACCATCCATCTCTCTTTCTTCAGAGATGATGCATGCAAATCAAAGGAAAAACTCAAGGGAAATGACAGACAGCACTCCTCTTCTTTCAAAAGTACTATTCAACAAGCCACAAGAGTACTCATGGTAGTAACAGCAAAATGTAACCAAGGACGTAGTAACCATCAAATCGAGATGTAGCACAAAGTCTTCACCTGAATTGCTCAAGAGTAAGATACAAAGGACAATGAGGGCACAAAGTCATCCCAAAGTCTTTTACACAAAAATGACAAGAAAACACACTAAAGGAAATTATGGGGGCACAAAGTCTCTCCATAGTTGAATCTTTAGGACACCTTCCTAACTGCTATCACTAATTATGCTTGTTGAGTTAAAGGAACAGAAGATATATTAAAGAAAAGGACATAAGAATAGTTTCCTCAACAACAAAGATATCACAGCACAAAGTCTAAAAAATCACTTGCTTTCTTATTCCAATAAAAAAATATGATCAACAATCTGAGCTCAAAGTCTCAGTAATGTCTTTCAATTTGGGTAGAGTTTTGTTCTGATTGTCAAAAAGAGATCATATTTACAATAAAAGAGAGTCCCTTATATAGCCTCTTCAAGAAGGACTCAGGAATAGTAACACATCATGTTGCATTGAAATCTATTAAGAAGACAAGCTGAAACTTAGGGGCATTTACCCATTTGTTTTTATCAATGCAGAGAAACAAGTGACGCTATTGAAAGTTTGCATCTTTCAATGTCCACTTGGTGATTTGATCCTTCATCATTCCTCCTTTTTTGGTTAATTGAATCGGGTCCTGGATTCAATTTGCTGTTATGTTCCTTCCTTACTTCCTACTGGTCTTGGCCTTAAAGCTTGTGAATGCATTTGGGTCTATAGATTACAAGGATCAACAGCTATTTTATGAGCTTTGAAATTGACGTTCACGTGCCTATCACTACATTTTCAACGGCTAGTTTATTGTCTTGAATTTGACGTCTTCGAGCGTGTCACCCCTTGGTCCTTCTTCAGCTTTCCTATTTTGCATCCTCCCAAAGGGAAGGTGACCTTTTGGATTTCTAGTTTTACATATTCTCAAATGGAAGGTGACCCTTTAATTTGGTAGTTGAGAGTCCCCCGCAAGGGCACCTGCCCTTCAGGGTCCTTTGGCGGACTTTTATCTTCGGCAGTCTCTCGCAGCTTTCTTGCAGACTGTCTCCGTGGGCATTTTCCCTAGGATTTCTCTGTGGACAAATTCCTGCAAACAAAAAGTCTGCAGAATTGTTTCAATCACTTGTCTATGCCTCTTTGGAAATTTCTTCAGGCTTTCTACCTGCAGTTGCTTTCTCGAATTCCTTCAAATTTTTTGTCTGAAGGAATTCCTTCAGAAAAAAATTTTGAAGGAATTGCTTCTTGCCTACCTTAAACAAAATTTTGAAAGAATTTACCTTTGCGGCCTTCTTTGAAAATGACCCTTCTAAAGGGTACTTCTGTTGACCAAGTGCCTTCTGCAAGGGCACTTGTCCTTTGGGAGGCTTCTTTGAATTTTTGTGTTGAACTGAACCGATGAACTAAGGCAATGAACTAACTATTGAATCATTTGATTAAACCATTTGATTGAACCAAAGCATTGAACCACTTGGTTGAACCAAACATTGAACCAAGCCAATGAACCAAGCTTTGAACCAAAATGGTTCAAGTCGATGGTTCAAGCTGATGAACCAATTGAATGAACCAAGCCTTTGAACCAAGTGGATGAACCAAAGCATTGAAACAAAGTGGATGAACCAACTGAGTGAAACAAAGTGTTGAACTGCTTGGTTGAACCAAGCCATTGAACCATTCCTTTGATTGAACTTGCCTTTGAACCAAAAGACGTTGAACCAACCATTGAACCAAGCTTTGGTTCAATGGTTCAAACGAAGCCTTGAACCGAAGCACTAAACCATTTGATTGAACCAAAGTGATGAACTTTGTTGATTAAACTTCGTATTTGTGTTGAGAGCTTTTGAACCTATTGAACTAAATGCATTGAACCTACTGTTGATGCTTGACAATTGAGATTTTTGATTGAACCAAGGCACTGAACCAATCTCAAAAATGACTAAGTGTTGGAAACTAATTCTTTTGATTGAACCCGCCTACAGAAGCCTTTGAACCAGTAAAAATGAACCTACTTGTAGAGTTCTTAGATTCCTGAGAAGTTTGAAAAAATGAGGAATTTGAATGCCTAAGATAAATTTCAGAAAGGGAAGAGACAATTTTGGTCTGTAGGACCAAAATAGTTCAAATGTTGTCCCAAAAATGAGTGATATTTTTGGGGGACAATAGTTGGCTCCAGTTGGGGAACTTCTATCAATTGCAAAAAGAATTGAAGGGAGTAGAATCTAGAATCTCCAGTGTCTTCATGTGTACCATTGGGCTATGGAGTCATACTACCCAGAAATGAAAGGCATCAAAAAAAACAAACAAAACAAAATAGAATTAAAAATTGTACAAATATACATATATATAGATGCAATGATCTGATACTTCAAGAGTTGAAGTGTTTTAGATGCTACCCATTATAAGGCAGAGAAATGAGTGTGCCATCTTGATATTTCAAGAAAAAGCTATTTTCACCAACGTGCTGATGAATTATAAATGGACCTCTCCAAAGGGAGTTAAACTTTCCATGCATCCCCTTTGGTTCTCTCTTTTTGTCCCACAGTAGGACTTGATCCCCAATCTAGAAATCATAATTTTTAGCCTTCTGGTCAAAGATTTTTTTTACCAAACTTTGATGAGCAGCAATTCTATCTACCACCATGGTTCTCTATTCCTCCAGCTCAGTTAGGCACATGATTCTTTTATCAAGAGAGCTTTCATATGTTTGATCTCCAATTGCCTTTGCCAATTTCAAGGCTGGCAATTCTAAGGTGATTCGTATCTCAGCATTGATACCATAAAAAAGTTGAAAAAGAGACATACCAATTGCCCTATTTGGTGTGATTCTATCTACCCATAGAGCATAAACTAATGCTTTATGCCATGTTCTTTGATTGTCATATGCTAGCTTCTTGATGATAGTTACCAGGTTCTTATTGGGATTCAGCTTGTCCATTCCCTCGTAGAAAATAATCAGAAGAGTGAGATAATATGATTCCATAATAGAAACAAAATTGTGTAATCTCTTGGGAGGTGAAACAAGCTACATTTTCAGTAACAATTTTGATTGGAACTCTAAACCTGAAAATGATATTCTCTTTGAGGAAGTTGCATACAACCTCTGAAGTAGCATGCTTAGTTGGGATTACTTCTACCCACTTAGTGAAATAGTCAGTTGTTGTAAGGACATAATCATGTCCAAAACTTGAAGATGGTTTTATAATCCCAATCAAATCAATCCCCCATTACTAGAAAGGTTTTTCTATGATCACTGGCTTGAGAGGCATAGCAGCTAACTTGGGTCTTCAAATAAATTGTTGAAAGAGTTCACATTTTCTCATCCACTTATGTGCATCTTAGAAAAGAGTTGGCCAGTAATACCTGGCTCACAGAATCTTGTGAGCAGTCATAAGAGTATAAAAATATCCTCCATAGGCCAAATTATGGAAAGATTTTAAAAGCTGGCTTTGTTTCTCTTTGTTTACACAGTGAAGGAATACTCCATCTATGCTTCTCTTATACAAGCCGTTGTCCCAAAAGACAAAATTGGCAGCTTTCAACTTGATATTCCTTTCTTTGTAAGACAAATGAGCAGGACATTCACCATAAGTAAGGAAATGAGCGATACCTGAATACCACTCATTGGTAGTGGAGACAAAAAGGACTGTTGGTGTCTCTTCCACTTCAGTTTTTTCACGTTGTGTCTTCTAGCTTATTGTCAGCAATTAATTGGCATAAGCCTTTACCCCTAACCAGCTTTGTTGGCTTGATTTCTAGATCAAACTCTTGGATCTTTGTAATCCAATTACCTCTTTTTCGTGCCAAACTCCTGCTAAGTTAATATAGACTTGGTTGTAGTGTTAAAAACTAAGGTAGTAGTGTGTGAATTCAAAATATAGAAGCAGAAATGTTTGACTGCTTTCACCAATGCATAAGCATGCCTATCTATATTTGAATACTTCATCTCATGGGTTTTGAGAGGGCAACTCATGAAAGAGATAAGAGATTCCATACCTTCCTTGTCTTAATGAACAAGAATTGCTAAAAGAGTGTGTTCAGAAGCATAATTGTATATGATGAAATCTTTGTTATAATCTAGACAAACCAAGGTAGGGGCGTAAGCAATGGTGGTCTTGATATCCTAAAATGCTAACTTGCCTTCTTTATTCTAGCTAAAGATGGTCTTCCCTTTCATCATGTTCACAATGTGTCTAGTCTTCTCAACAAATTCGGGGATGAATCTCTGTAAGAAATTCACCTTTCTGAAGAAAGAATGAATAGCATTTTTTCTTGTAGGCAAATTAATCTCTTGAATAGACTTGACTCTATCTGAGTCAATATTTATGCCTTCTTTTGACACAATGTGTCCAAGGAGTTTCCCCTTTTTTACTCCAAAAATAGGCTTTTTGGGGTTCAAGGAAATACCATTCTGGCGGCAGCGCTCCAACACTTGTTGTAAGTGGCCTACATGATCAGATCAACACTTTGAAAAGATAGTCAAGTCATCAAGGTATACCACTATAAATTTACCAATCTCATCTTTGAAAGCCAGATCCATTGCTCTCTGAAAGGCAGCACCAGCATTTATAGAGCCAAAAGGAATTCTTCTATATGTAAATGTACCCCAAGGTGTGGTGAATGCAATCTTGTGTTGGTCTACTTCACCAACTTCAACTTGATTATATCTTGAGAAGTCATCCAGCATTGATAACATCTCTGAACCTTTCACTATTTGAAGCACTTGATCCATAATTAGCAAAGGATAATTATCTTTCAAAAATGCTTGATTTAGATTCCTAAAATCTACACAAATGCGAATTTCACCATTCTTCTTCCTTACAGGTACTATGTTTGCAATCCATGTGGAATGATGGATTGAGAAGATGATTCTAGAATTTAACATTTTTTATATCTCAGATAGAATAGTACCTGATATTTTTGGATTATATTGTCTAAATTTTTGCTTATAGGGCATTGAGTCAGCCTTGAGAAGAATGTCATGGCAAATTTTATCAGGTCTGAGAGACTTCAGGTCTTCATAAGAATATGCTAGGACATCTATGTATTGACAGAGCAAAGTAGTGAACTTGAATCTTTTTTCAGGGGTGCAGCACTTACCAATGTTAACCATCTTGGGATTTTTTTAGTGGTCAGATTTACTTGATCGAATCTCTGAGAGAAACTTGAGTCTGTTTGTTGTTGTTTAATGAATCTATCATGCTTGTCAAATAGCTTCTCAAGAGAAACCAGGCCTTTGGTAATTTTATTTCCTTTCAGTTTTAAGAACTCTTCATTTATATTTGAACTAGATTCAAAGGCTGATTCATTCTTCTGATATTCACTACCTTCAAAATGTAGTTGTTTAAAATTGTCTTTTCGTTCTAAGAAGGTAATGATTTGATGATCATTGTTGAATACTTGCCAATGATCAGCATTGTTAGAAACACTTGGTTTATATATTATCTCAATAGTATACCTGTCTTTTTTGAAATCTAAGTGGGGAACTAAAAGAGTTCTTGAAATAGCAAGTGCATCAGCTCTGTCATTAGACTCTATGGGTATGGCAAAAATGTTGAAAGCATCAAAGCTTTCAATTTGGTCCCAAACTAGGTTGCGGTAGTGGTGTAATCTTTCATTCTTGGTTTGGTAAAGATTTCTTACTTGACAAACCACTAATTTAGCATCCCCTTTGGCATGAAAAAAATTGATGCCTTTTTCTTGAACAGCGTTCATTCCAAGCAGCAGAGATTTGTATTTAGCTATATTGTTACTATTGCTAAATTGTAATTTATAAGATGAAAGAAACATATCTCCTTGAGGAGATATCAACACAATCCCAGCTCCCAAACTGGTAGAGGAATAGTTGCCATCAAATTTTAGAATTCATATTTCATCTGAAACTAATTTTTCTTTAGACTTTCCTTCATCAAAAATGGAGGGTCCTTCTTCATCTGTATTGCAGCCTACTAGTTCTCCTGATATTCTAGTTGAACTAATTTCTAAGTTGACACTTTCAAGAATTTTATTAGGTGTTTCATGTACTTCATCTATAGATAGAAAATAGTTACCCATACCTATGGATTCAAAAAAGATTTGAGCTTCAAGGGCTGATGTATGGGTGACCACATATTTTGCTTCCTTTTCAGGGAACAACCTCTTCATTACACCTTGTACATGGATCTTTGCCTCAAATAGATCCATGCTTAGTTCTCCTCCCATGTACTTGCAAAAATTTCATCTAAGCAAAATGCCATAGGATGCTAGAACGTCAGCCACCAAGACAGTCATCCTAATTTTCTTGTCTGGAAAAGCTGTAAATGCAAATTGGGCATCTTTGATTTGCCCCAACAATGGTACTTGTTTGTTCTCCATGGAGAAACATCTTCCAAATGTCTTGGCCAATGTGAGACCCAGAGACTCAGCTACTTTAGTAGGCATGACATTGTCAGATGCACCTAAGTCTATAATACAGTTACTCAATTTGTGATCATTTATTAACAGGGAAACATAGAAAGGTTCTATTTTTCTGGGAGCAGCTAGAGGATTAATGACAAGATTATTTAGAATAGGCATGTTCTTTGGAGGATCAGGAGTTACCTTTTTAGCCTTTTGTCTTGCAGAGATGGTTTGGTTCTTAACATATTGGACCAACTTATTCAATTGATCAAGATTGGACTACAAATATTCAAATTTAGACATTTGTATTTTTGTCTTTTTGACATGATCGATTATGTCAAATGTCTGCATTAAGTTAGGTACAAAGAAAGGTAATTCAACCTTTTGAGTTTTAGGAGGGATGGGAGGTGGGCTGGTTTGCAAATTTGAAGTAAAAGGTGAAGGCAAATTGATGTACTTGTCTTTTGGGTGATCATTGGATCCTTTGACTGAAAAGGCAGAGTGGCTCCATGCTTAACAATTGTGAACTCTTCATTTATATTTAAACTAGATTCAAAGGCTGATTCATTCTTCTGAGATTCACTGCCTTTAAAATGTAGTTGTTTAAAATTGTCTTTTCGTGTGAAAGAATTTATAATATACAAACTAGTTTATCTGATGATATTTTCAATGCATATTATAGTTTTGAATCTAAAATAATATACAATGAAATATGAACCCAAAAACTAGAAATACTAAAATAGTAATGTTTTAAACCAAAACTCATTTATTTTCTACTTCTTTCTAGTTATTTACACTTGTAATGTGGATACATATCATCTCCATTTGGGGTGACCCTTCAATTCCTAATTTTAACCCTTTATTTACTATCTTAAGTAATTTTGTTTTTCCATTATATATCCCCTTGGCTAGTGTAA
Source organism: Torreya grandis (assembly GCA_037957365.1). NCBI lineage: Eukaryota > Viridiplantae > Streptophyta > Pinopsida > Cupressales > Taxaceae > Torreya > Torreya grandis. The sequence goes on from JARHVA010000163.1 coordinate 2,215,975, forward strand.
AAGGAGACCACACAGAGTACGACAAAGCCTTGCTAGATTGATGTTATATTTTGCCTTTGAGCACTAGTACAGTCCTTTCTTTTCAAGTTTTGAACATTTGCCTAAGTGTAGAAGCAATATACAGTGACAACATGTGATGATTTTTAATCCTTTTGTCCTCTATCCTTCACACCTGAGCAAGAGTTCTTGATCTAACAGGTCATCTAAAGTGTGCTTAAGTGTATGGAACTGTTGTAAGTGTTTATCTGTTCTTGAATGTGCAATCTGCCTTTCAATTTATTCTCCTACTGTTCTTTCATACATCTCACCTTTATATTGAAATATTCATGTTAGAATATCTAGAACTTGAAAGAGGGTCTTTACATTTTTGTTGTATTGTGCACCAGTATATGACCTTCATGTGGAAGAAAACCTTGGTGTATCACCATCCTTAAAATAGATTTTCTTTCTTGCATTTTTCTAACTCTTTCCCTTTTAAACAAGCTGGTTTAGTAGAGATTGTCTTGCAGAGACATATACAGGGAGCTAGCCCTTTCAATCTAAAGGTCCATTTCCTACATAGGCATATCCACAGGCCTGGAAATGTTCCAACGTTGCCCAAATTTGGGAGAGGACTAAACACTCTCTTCTAGAGTGCAAGATTTGGAGACAACAACAACTTCGTAAGGAGAAAGTAATGATTTGATGAACATTGTTGAATACTTGCCAATGATCAGCATTTTCAGAAACACTTGGTTTATATATTAGCTCAATAGTATACCTGTCTTCTTTGAAATCTAAGTGGGGAACTAAAAGAGTTCTTGAAATAGCAAGTGCATCAGCTCTGTCATTAGACTCTATGGGTATGGAAAAAATGTTGAAAGCATCAAAGCTTTCAATTTGGTCCCAAACTAGGTTGCGGTAGTGGTGTAATCTTTCATTCTTGGTTTGGTAAAGATTTCTTACTTGACAAACCACTAATTTAGCATCCCCTTTGGCATGAAGAAACTTGATGCCTTTTTCTTGAGCAGCCTTCATTCCAAGCAGCAGAGATTTGTATTTAGCTATATTGTTACTGTTGCTAAATTGTAATTTATAAGATGAAAGAAACATATCTCCTTGAGGAGATATCAACACAATCCCAGCTCCCAAACTGGTAGAGGAATAGCTGCCATCAAATTTTAGAATTCATACTTCATCTGAAACTAATTTTTCTTTAGACTTTCCTTCATCAAAAATGGAGGGTCCTTCTTCATCTGTATTGCAGCCTACTAGTTCTCTTGATATTCTAGTTGAACTAATTTCTAAGTTGACACTTTCAAGAATTTATTAGGTGTTTCATGTACTTCATCTATAGATAGAAAATAGTTACCCATACCTATGGATTCAAAAAAGATTTGAGCTTCAAGGGCTGATGTATGGGTGACCACATATTTTGCTTCCTTTTCAAGGAACAACCTCTTCATTACACCTTGTACATGGATCTTTGCCTCAGATAGATCCATGCTTAGTTCTCCTCCCATGTCCTTGCAAAAATTTCATCTATGCAAAATGCCATAGGATGCTAGAACGTCAGCCACCAAGACAGTCATCCTAATTTTCTTGTCTGGAAAAGCTGCAAATGCAAATTGGGCATCTTTGATTTGCCCCAACAATGGTACTTGTTTGTTCTCCATGGAGAAACATCTTCCAAATGTCTTGGCCAATGTGAGACCTAGAGACTCAGCTACGTTAGTAGGCATGACATTGTCAGATGCACCTGAGTCTATAATACAGTTACTCAGCTTGTGATCATTTACTAATAGGGAAACATAGAAAGGTTCTATTTTTCTGGGAGCAGCTGGAGGATTAATGACAAGATTATTCAGAATAGGCATGTTCTTTGGAGAATCAGGAGTTACCTTTTTAGCCTTTTGTCTTGCAGAGATGGTTTGGTTAAACATATTGGACCAACTTATTCAATTTATCAAGATTGGACTGCAAATATTCAAATTTAGACATTTGTATTTTTGTCTTTTTGACATGATCGATTATGTCAAATGTCTGCATTAAGTTAGGTACAAAGAAAGGTAATTCAACCTTTTGAGTTTTAGGAGGGATGGGAGGTGGGCTGGTTTGCAAATTTGAAGTAAAAGGTGAAGGCAAATTGATGTACTTGTCTTTTGGGTGATCACTGGATCCTTTGACTGAAAAGGCAGAGTGGCTCCATGCTTAACAATTGTGAACTCTTCATTTATATTTAAACTAGATTCAAAGGCTGATTCATTCTTCTGAGATTCACTACCTTTAAAACGTAGTTGTTTAAAATTGTCTTTTCGTTCCAAGAAGGTAATGATTTGATGATCATTGTTGAATACTTGCCAATGATCAGCATTTTTAGAAACACTTGGTTTATATATTAGCTCAATAGTATACCTGTCTTCTTTGAAATCTAAGTGGGGAACTAAAAGAGTTCTTAAAATAGCAAGTGCATCAGCTCTGTCATTAGACTCTCTGGGTATGGCAAAAATGTTGAAAGCATCAAATCTTTCAATTTGGTCTCAAACTAGGTTGCAGTAGTGGTGTAATCTTTCATTCTTGGTTTGGTAAAGATTTCTTACTTGATAAACCACTAATTCAGCATCCCCTTTGGCATGAAGAAATTTGATGCCTTTTTCTTGAGCAGCCTTCATTCCAAGTAGCAGAGATTTGTATTCAGCTATATTGTTACTGTTGCTAAATTGTAATTTGTAAGATGAAAGAAACATATCTCCTTAAGGAGATATCAACACAATCTCAGCTCCCAAACTGGTAGAGGAATAGCTGCCATCAAATTTTAGAATCCATATTTCATCTGAAACTAATTTTTCTTTAGACTTTCCTTCATCAAAGATGGAGGGTCCTTCTTCATTTGTATTGCAGCCTACTAGTTCTTCTGATATTCTAATTGAACTAATTTCTAAGTTGACACTTTCAAAAAATTTATCAGGTGTTTCATGTACTTCATCTATAGATAGAAAATAGTTACCCATACCTGTGGATTCAAAAAGGATTTGAGCTTCAAGGGCTGATGTATGGGTGACCACATATTTTGCTTCCTTTTCAGGGAGCAATCTCTTCATTACACCTTGTACATGGATCCTTGCCTCAGATAGATCCATGCTTAGTTCTCCTCCCACGTCCTTGCAAAAATTTCGTCCAAGCAAAATGCCATAAGATGCTAGAACGTCAGCCACCAAGACAGTCATCCTAATTTTTTGTCTGAAAAGGCTGCAAATGCAAATTGGGCATCTTTGATTTGCCCCAAAAATAGTACTTGCTTGTTCTCCATGGAGAAACATCTCTGAAATGTCTTGGTCAATGTGAGACCCAGAGACTCAGCTACTTTAGCAGGCATGGCATTGTCAAATGCGCCTGAGTCTATAATACAGTTACTTAGCTTGTGATCATTTATTAACAAGAAAACATAGAAAGGTTCTATTTTTCTAGGATCAGTTGGAGGAGTAATGACAAGATTATTTAGAATAGGCATGTTCTTTAGAGAATCAGGAGTTACCTTTTTAGCCTTTTGTTTTGCAGAGATAGTTTGGTTCTTAACATATTGGACCAACTTATTCAATTGATCAGGATTGGACTGCAAATATTCAAATTTAGACATTTGTATTTTTGTCTTTTTGACATGATCGATTATGTCAAATGTCTGAATTAAGTTAGGTACAAAGAAAGGTAATTCAACCTTTTGAGTTTTAGGAGGGATGGGAGGTGGGCTGGTTTGCAAATTTGAAGTAGAAGGTGAAGGCAAATTGATGTACTTATCTTTTGGGTGATCACTGGATCCTTTGACTGAAAAGGCAGAGTGGCTCCATGCTTAACAATTGTGATTGTTGGTTGAGGTTGTTCCTCTATCTTCTTTTTATTAGCTTGTTGGATTGATTGGTTTTTGGACATGGTAAACATTGCATATGATCTATCAAAAGCTTCTCCTTTGCTTCTGGGTTCATCTTGGTAGTTCAGGAAACCAATGTGGGAGTCGCCAACTGATTCTTCTTGATTTTCTTCAATGAGATCAGCATCATTTTCTTGATTCAATTTAGGCTGGAAAGAGAACTTTGATTCTGTTTCAAGATATCCCATTGCTGAATTAGTTGGAGGAGCTTCCAAGGAAAGTTTTCCTTGTGGGGGAGGAAGGTGATTCTGTTGCCCTTGATTCCTAGCAGCATTGTCCTGATATGACTAATTTGGGAATGTCCTTCTGTATGAAAGAGCAGAAGACATTCCTTGAGCCATTTGCTTTTTGAGAGCAAGCAACTCATTTGCCAATTTTTGCACCATTGGATTTGTGGTGCTTGCAAATGAATATTCAAAAGATGATGAAGTTCTATTTCTATTTGGATCTCTTCTTATCTTCCTTGCTAAGATGAGATCATCTTCTACCTCAGTGGCCAAATGTTGAGCTGCAGCAAGATCTATTAGACCAGCACATCTCAAGAGAAAACTTACTTCAGGTAACTAAGAATTAATGAAAAAGCATTTGAGATTTTCAGTTGTAGGTCAAGCTATTATAGGAATTTTGTTCCTCAGTTTGTCAAATTTGGCTATGAAGTCTCTCATTGGTTCATAAAGATCTTTCTTCATTTGTGTAAGTTGAGCCAGAAGTGCATGTGCATTTACTGCAAGTTTGAATCTAGCTTCAAACTTATCTTTGAGAGTATTCCAATCGATTACTGACCAAGCTTGTAGATGATAAAACCAATCTGTAGTAGCACCTTATAATGTTTCTACAAATAGCCTGACTGCTACATCTTCAAATTCTACTCCAATTAATCCATAAGCTATGCTGAAGGCTGCAATGTGTTCATCAGGATGAACTTTCCCATCACCATAAAATTTAGAGAAATTCTTCCTTGAACTGTGTGGAAGCTCATGTAGAGGTGGAGTAAAATTGAGAAGACCAAAAGCATTACCCCAGGGGCCTTGAACTACCATTGTAGGATTATGAAAATGGGAAATAACAAATCTCAAAGGAGTAATTATTGGCAAAGCTTTATCAACAGCAGAAGTAGATACTTCATTTGGCAATGGAGATCTAACTTTAGTAGGAGGAAAGATCTTGGTTCATTGGAGATGAGACGGTGAAGGAAACAGATCAAAATCACTTTGTTGTACCAACTCAAATATAGGGTCAATGATACATTTAGCCCTTTGGCTTTGTGTATACCTTGAATCTACCATATTGTGAAACAAAAATGGGAAAAGGATTTAACTTTGCTTCAGTTTACAGCTTGAGGCTTTAAATTGTGCATTCTTTCCCAGTTAGTGTGGAGGTGAATGGATAGATTATAAATGAATCATGAATATTATGTCCCCAGTGGAGTCACCAAAAACTATTGGTTAAATATTTTGTCGATCAGCATACTGATAAACAAAATAAGTCTGATCAGCCAAAGTAGGAAGACTCGTCGTCCAAATGTGTAGTTTTTACCACATCAAAAGGGGACTAATCTCTCCTCTCATCAAGGGGAGGTTCCCTATAGATATGCTAGATATATATAAACAAAAAATAATACTCAAGGGTAGGACAAACCATCCATCTCTCTTTCTTCAGAGATGATGCATGCAAATCAAAGGAAAAACTCAAGGGAAATGACAGATAACACTCCTCTTCTTTCAGAAGTACTATTCAGCAAGCCACAAGAGTACTCCTGGTAGTAACAACAAAATGTAACCAAGGACGTAGTAACCAGCAAATCAAAATGCAGCACAAAGTCTCTACCTAAATTGCTCAAAAGTAAGATACGAAAGACAATGAGGGCACAAAGTCGTCCCAAAGTCTTTTACATAGAAATGAAAAGAAAACACACTAAAGGCAATTATGGGGGCACAAAGTCTCTCCATAGTTGACTCTTTAAGACACCTTCCTGACTGTTATCACTAATTCTGCTTGTTGAATTAAAGGAACAGAAGATATATTAAGGAAAAGAACATAAGAATAGTTTCCTCAACAACAAAGATATCACAGCACAAAGTCTAAAAAATCACTTGCTTTCTTATTCCAATTACAAAAAATGATCAACAATCTGAGCTCAAAGTCTCAGTAATGTCTTTCAATTTGGGTAGAGTTTCATTCTGATTGTCAAAAAGAGATCATATTTACAATAAAAGAGATTCCCTTATATAGCCTCTTCAAGAAGGACTCAGGAACAGTAACACATCATGTTGCATTGAAATCTATTAATAAGACAGGCTAAAACTTAGGGGTGTTTACCCATTTATTTTTATCAATGTAGAGAAACAAGTCATGCTATTGAAAGTTTGCATCTTTCAATGTCCACCTAATGATCTGATCCTTCTTCATTGTTCTTCCTTTTTTGGTTAATTGAATCAGGTCCTGGATTCAATTTGCTATTTTGTTCTTTCCTCGCTTATTGTTGGTCTTAGCCTTAAATCATGTGAATGCATTCAAGTCTATAGATTACAAGGATCAATGGCTATTTTAAGATCTTTTAAATTGATGTTCACGCGCTCATCACTATGTTTTCAATGGCTAGTTCGCTATCTTGAATTTGGCGTCTTCGGGCGTGTCATCCCTTGGTCCTTCGGCTTTCCTATTTTGCATCCTCCCAAAGGGAAGGTGACCTTTTGGATTTTTGGTTTTACATATTCCTAAAGGGAAGGTGACCCTTCAATTTGGCAGCTGAGAGTCCCCCGTAAGGGCACCTGCCCTTTGGGGTCCTTTGGTGGCCTTTTATCTTCAGCAGTCTCTCGCGGATTTCCTGCAGACTGTCTCTGTGGGCATTTTCCCTAAGCTTTCTCCACGGACAAATTCTCACAGACAAATTCCCACGAACAAAAAGTCCATGGACATTTCCCGTGGACAAAAAGTCTATAGAATTGTTTCGATCACTTGTCTATGCCTCTTTGGAAATTTCTTTGGGTTTTCTGCCCGCAGTTGCTTTCTCAAATTCATTCAAACTTTTTGTCTGAAGGAATTGATTCTTGCCTGCCTTAAACAAAATTCTGAAAGAATTTACCTTTGCGGCCATCTTTGAAAATGACCCTTCCGAAGGGTACTTTTGTCGACCAAGTCCCCTTTGCAAGGGCACTTGTCCTTCAGGAGGCTTCTTTGAATTTTTGCGTTGAACCGTTCCTTTGAACCGAGCCCATGAACCAAGCTGATGAACCAACTGTTGAACCATTTGATTGAACCAAAGCATTGAACCGCTTGGTTGAACCAAATGTTGAACCAAGTTGATGAACCAAGCTTTGAACCAAAATGGTTCAAGTCGATGGTTCAAGCTAATGGTTCAAGCTGATGAACCAATTGAATGAACCAAGCCTTTGATCCAATCAGATGAACCAAAGTGTTGAAACAAAGTGGATGAACCAACTAAGTGAAACAAAGCATTGAACCGCTTGGTTGAACCAAGCCATTAAACTGTTCCTTTGATTGAATCTGCCTTTGAACCAAAAGACGTTGAACCAACCATTGAACCAAGCTTTGGTTCAACGGTTCAAATGAAGCCTTGAACCGAAGCACTGAACCATTTGATTGAACCAAAGTGATGAACTTTGCCGATTGAACTTCACAGTTGTGTTGAGAGATTTTGAACATGTTGAACCAAATGCATTGAATCTGTTGCTGATGCTTGCTGATGGACATTTTTTATTGAACCAAGGCGTTGAACCAATCTCAAAAATGACTAAGTGTTGAAAACTGATTCTTTTGATTGAACCCCCCTGCAGAAGCCTTTGAACTAGTATAAATGAACTTGCTTGTAGAGTTCGTAGATTCCTGAGAAGTTTGAAAAAATGAGGAATTTGAATGCCCAGGATAAATTTCAGAAAGGGAAGAGACAATTTTGGTCTGTAGGACCAAAATAGTTCAAATGTTGTCCCAAAAATGAGTGATATTTTTTGAGACAATAGCTAGCTCCAGTTGGGTAACTTCTATCAATTACACAAAGAATTGAAGGGAGTAGAATCTAAAATCTCCAGTGTCTTCATGTGTACCATTGGGCTATGGAGTCATGTTACCCAGAAATGAAAGGCATCAAAAAATAAAACAAACAAAACAAACCCGAATTTGCCTTAAACAAAATTCTTAAAGAATTTACCTTTGTGGCCTTCTTTGAAAATAACCCTTTCGAAAGGTACTTTTGTCGACCAAGTGCCCTCTGCAAGGGCACTTGTCCTTTGGGAGGCTTGTTTGAATTTTTGCGTTGAACCACTCCTTTGAATCGAGCCGATGAACCAAGGCGATGAACCAACTGTTGAACCGTTTGATTGAACCAAAGCATTGAACCACTTGGTTGAACCAAACGTTGAACCAAGCTAATGGTTCAAGATGATGAACCAATTGAATGAACCAAGCCTTTGAACCAAGCAGATGAACCAAAGCGTTGAAACAAAGCAGATGAACCAATTGAGTGAAACAAAGCATTGAACCGCTTGGTTGAACCAAGCCATTGAATCGTTCCTTTGATTGAACCTGCCTTTGAACCAAAAGACGTTGAACCAAGATTTGGTTCAATGGTTCAAACGAAGCCTTGAACTGAAGCACTAAACCATTTGATTGAACCAAAGTGATGAACTTTGCCAATTGAACTTCGCAGTTGTGTTGAGAGCTTTTGAACCTGTTGAACCAAATGCATTGAACCTGTTGCTGATGCTTGCCGATGGACATTTTTTATTGAACCAAGGTGCTGAACCAATCTCAAAAATGACTAAGTGTTAGAAACCGATTCTTTTGATTGAACCCACCTGCAGAAGCCTTTGAACTAGTAGAAATGAACCTGCTTGCAGAGTTTGTAGATTCTTGAGAAGTTTGAAAAAATGAGGAATTTGAATGCCCAGGACAAATTTCAGAAAGGGAAGAGACAATTTTGGTTTGTAAGACCAAAATAGTTCAAATGTTGTCCCAAAAATGAATGATATTTTTGGGGGACAACACGTATAACAAGTTGAAGTACAATAAAATTGGTCCATACAGAATTGCGAAGAAAATCAATAACAATGCTTATGAGGTGAGTTTACCACAAAATTTTGATATATCTCTAATATTAATGTTTCATATTTATATGAATTCCATGGAGAATATGGTGAAGGTGATGAATATGAATAAGTAAATTGACAGCATCAGGTTCCAAAGAAGAAGGAAAAGATAGTGCAGGTTTTGGATATGAAGACAGTGAACACAAGGCAAGGGAATTATAACAGGTATTTGGTCTAGTGAGAAGGATTGCAGAAAGAAGACAACACTTGAATTATATAATGGGAGCTAAAAAAGATTGACAAAGAAAAATGGTAGTAATATAATTATGGAAACTCACAGGAGCTGAGTTGTTTTCAACCAGAGAAGAATGATGCAGAAAAAATAGGTTAACTTTTGGAGGCCATAACTTTTGATCCGCAGCTCCATTTGAGCTCTTCCACACACCAAAATGATCGTATTGAAAATTTATTTTCTACCTTAAGTTGAAATTTTTAGTTAGAGGCATTTTTTAAAAAAAATTGGAGGCCAAACAAGACCATCTGAAGATCCAAAATTACAATTTAATGATTTTTCAAGATTTTTCTATTTTTAGAAAAGGTATATTTTTATTACCAGATGTGAAATTCAATTGAAATTCATCCAAAAGACTAATTTTAGTGTTTATATTTTTTTGATATAATTTTAGAGTTGTACGTGCTTACATGTGAAACTTACTAAAAATAATAGCTGCTAAAAACAGAAATTTTTTTTAGATTTTAATTTTTTTGAATTGTTGCATGTCAACTCTATTTCTGAGTTGAGGCTTATTTAAACATGGTTTGGTTTTTAATTAATTCAAGGTAATAAATATGAATCAATTTTTATTTATTGTTTCAGATCTTGGCCTATTGGTAATTTTATTTTCTTGATAGTTTTTGGATTCATTAGATTCTTAAGGAAACCATCTTTGTGTTAGGTCATCTCTTTGATGAATAGATGACATGATAAATAAAAAGTTAACTCTAAACAAAGAGGAAACTCAAAGAATTTATTGAGAACTGAATATTTACAAAAAAAGTGTGCCTTCAAGGTCGATTGTAGAATCTATGGATTCCCCAACATGTTATCTTATTGCATAGTTGGACAATATGTAAAACCCTTGGTGGGTAAGGCATCTTTCTTCATCTAGGATTTAACCAAATTTCTACATTTTTTCAAAGATAAAAAGGTGGATGTGGATGAGAGATTGGTTAATTTTAGTGCAATGTCTTTTTTCACCATATTTTTTATTGAAGAGTTTATAGAGGTGGTCAGAGTTTTTACTTATGATGAAACAAGGTTGGTACATTTTTCTTTAAGGTCCATATTATTCACATTCAAGGGTGTTATTTTTGAGAAAATGGAAGGGATTGAAATGAGGTCTCCTCTATCACTAGTGATCACAAACCTCTTCATAGAAAATTTTGAAAGGAGAGCTCTCAACTCTTTTCCAATGAAAACCTAAATGCAAGAAGTGGTATGTTGATGACACTAATTTATGTTGGCACCATGGCAAAGACAAATTGGATGACTTCCTTGCCAACATAAATTTATGTGCCCTATGTGAGTTTTATATGTTTGCTTTTTTGGGTCCTTTTACCTATTTCTAATGATCATGCACCTTTAACTTCACTCCTTATCATTTCTAAATTCAGCCTACATGCATCACTTATCTTAGAACACCCTATATATTTATAAGTTAATATAAACCATCTTAAAAGGGAGATTAACCAAGAAGGGAAAGTTAAATCATGAAGGATTAAAACCTCAACCATAGCCAACTACCATTTTTTATCATTCCTCTTACTTCAAGTTAAGCTTCATTTAATCATATCTTACATGGTTGTTACCGAAAATATCTAATTTATAAAACATAGTTTGTAGTATTAATCTATATTAGTGTTATTAGGGATGAGTGTTTGTACATGAGTTGTGGAAATATCTCACCTATAGAATAGTTAGTATGAGAAATCCTAAGAAATGATTAGCTTTTATTTTTCTTATTTAGGATCAAGTAAATGCAAATGTATTTATATCTATTTGATTTATTTTTATTTTTAATTGGCAAACAAGGGTTGGGGGTCCCTCACCCTTCGATTAATATTGAAAAAGATAAACCATTCCCTATTATAAAATTCCATGATAAATAAATAAAAGAGGACCAAATCTGAGTAGTATAAATCAAAAAACCATGGGACATACCCAAGAACAATGCCAAAGCATTTCATGCTTTAGACTAAAAAATTAAAAAAAATAACATTTGAAAGTGAAAACAACATAAAGTAGACTAAGTAAGATCATGGGACCACTTCTTGTCTGCCTTATCATCATCCACATCAGCGTCTACCTCCTCATTATAGTCTTAGCAAAATTATAGACTGTCACTTCCACTGCCATCTCAGTGTATCCATTAGTTGTACCACACCCTCCCTCACTCATAAGGTCATCACCACTATACTTAGCCTTTTGAGAAACAACTACCCTTCTCAAAAAGTCCAACATTTAGAGCCACAAGATCAATACCATGACCTCCTATGCACCCCACATCGCTAGCTCCACCACCAATTTTTACTCTGCCCCTACTCAGCTCAACTTCCCTCCAACCCACCACTACTTCAGCATCATTCAACCTTATCTTTTCTTAATCTCCTATGTTCAACCTGCATCCCTTTTATTCCCATTCTTCTTGGAAAATCTCAGCTCTAAGATATCTTAGCCATGACCCATTTTGGTTTTACCTCTCAAATGTGTGAAACATCCACTAATTCCCATAGTAGACATAGTCTGCATCATCTTTCTTTTTAAATATTTAAATGAGAAGAAGAGACGTGTTATTGGACCTTCCTTTCTCTCTTTTCCAAATTTTAACGAGCTAGTATCCCCCATATTTAGAAAACTCATAAGCAAATTTATTTCTCCACAAATTCTGACCAAGAATTTTCCACGTCCACTACCTTTGTTAATGATCGTGCATCAAGGATCCTAGTGAGCAAGGGCAAGGGGGATTTGAGATATTTCAAATTTAAGAGAGGAAAATACTTTCCCTGAAATAGGCCCTTGTCACAAAGGAAACTTTGTAACTACTCCACATAGTCTACCATAGCCATGTATCACTGCTCTAAATATATGAAGACCTGAAGAGGGACTATTCCTCTCTCTTTAGACCTTGTAAATAATAAGCGAGGTGGAGCCTCCATGTCCTACACCAAATCCTATGTTGAAACCAATCAATATTATGGATAAACAAGATTATCAACCACATTATGGAAAAAATTCTTATCCTTAAATGCCCTCAAAAAAATTGATGAAAATTGAGGCAATCTCTAAGTTAACTATGTTGTGCCCGCAAGAAAGAGTGAAGATAGTATCCACAATCTCCTAGATTGACTTTATAATTTTTCCAGTAGGTGCCCAAAAGATATTTTTCATCCTTATTTCTAATATTCTACCACATAAATCCATTTCACATTTATCCGCTTGCATAAACATCAGTGGCTCCATCAACAAAAGCTCTACGTCCCAATCCATCTTGCATTGACCTAAGACTCCCTTAAGATTAAAAAAAGGAAGAAGGCTTGATAGCAATGAAAATCATCCCCTGTTCCATTAAAGTGCCAATTGTCATAGTATTATAAACACATCAAATGTGCAATCATTCCCCTTATTGAGATTAAATAGGAATATTGGATAATAATGAATTAAATATCAAAAAATGATTACTCCACCCCATACGAGATCTAAAACCACGTATAATCCAAGGGACTGTATACATGTAGTGTATTTTTCCTTTCAACATGGTGCATGTAAAAATTAGGAGAGAGGATCCATGGTTTAGAGATAAGATAGCAATGAAAGCCCATCTCAAATATACTCAAATTCTAGCCTACTTAGCCCAGGCCAGGAGCCCAACTAATTTTTAATAACCAGCTCATAGTGTGATAAACTCCATGGTTTGAGAGTTAATCCACAAATTCTTTAGATTCATGGAAGCATTGCCTCACTTCTCACACCAACATGGAATTAAGAAGATTCTACACTTGCCCCAAGATATTCTTAATGTTCCATGACTTATATTCCTAGATCATCACCATTGAGTCACCTTCAATAATGATGCTTTTAGCTCCACATTGAACCACTATCTCCAATCCCATAGCCAAGGCATGAGCCTCAACTTCATTATTAGTCCTATCCACCAATTTTTTATAAGTTACTCTAATAAATGATCTTGACCAATCTCTAGTAATGCAACCCACCCTAGAAGCACCTAGGTTGCCTCTAGATGTACCATCAAATTTCAATTTGAACGTCCCAAGAGGTGGAGGGATACAGGAAGATAGTTCCTCCATGTTGACACTAGAATAAGCTATGATTGACCCATTAATAGGAAAAACCTTATGTAGAGTCCATCTCAACCTAATCCGTATATCCCAAACTGAGAGATGACCTTTTATTCTTTTAGCATGCATGGAGACAATTTTAGAAATGGTTATTTCAGCCTTATTCAAGACATCAAAAATACAACACTCATTTCTTTTAAAAAATTATTGGTTTTTTTTCTTTCTAGATCATCTAGATAAGGATTGTTAGGTTGGCAAGCTAGAACCCTAAAAATGCATCCTTGGGAGAACCAACATCCCACAAAGAGAAATCATGAAGAAGGGAAGGAGGTTTATCTTAGCTAGCTTAATTTTTTGCAAAGCCAATCCCACAAATTAAAGTGAAGGAACATGAAAAAAATGGATGGTCAAATGTTTCTTCATCCTTAAGACATAAACAACATCTTTATGGGCCCTCTACTCCAATTCTATGTATCCTATCATGAATAAGGATCATGTTATGAACCTCTAGCCACACAAACACTTTTAGCTTTAGGTAGACTAGCCTTATTCCAATAGATATACTTAGACCAACTAAATTCGGCTTAGATTATTCATCCACTTGTGGCCTAAGTTTATTGAGTAACTACCTAATTTTACTCCAATCCATTACAAATTATTCACTTTTTAATTGATTAAAACCTTTCTATTGGAAAGAATATTAATGTTGGGAAATAAGGATGGGTGCATTGTATGATACTTTTCATCTCCACGTTACCATCCCATGACAAACCAGGGATCAGGGTATTTTCTTACTTTTTTACCCCAAGTAATAGAGAGAATTTCCCTAGATTCTTTCAACTCTTGTATCTCACTCAATAATTAATGGCCATTCCAAGAGTCATCCCAAAACTTAGTCAATTGGCCATTTTTAATTGCCCAAGAGAGATGGTTCATGATGATGGATCAACACTCCAAAATAAAATTTCAAATATGGAAATCCCTCGATAGATTTACAGAAGAGAAAATGAAAGTAAGATTGAGCTCCCCTAAATATTTGAGTTGTAGTCCCTTGATTTACAACACATGAGGATATGTGTACATGCTCAAGACCAATTTATCCCCCATTGCAATTTTTTGAAAACTTAGCTTCCTTATGACTACCCCGCCCAATTTTTTTGGTAAGAAAACAAAGTCCCATTTGAGCAAAGGAATATTTCCTTATCATCCACACCTTGCCAAATACTTTTTTTCATAATTCAACTAATGCCCTTCAAGAACTTTATAGGGGGATGGAGGACAGATATCATATAGGTGGGGAGGGCACTAAGAATAGATTTGATAAGGGTTATGTGCCCAACTGTGGATATCCATTTACTCTTCCATGTAGACAATCAGCCAAGAAAGGACATGGACAAATTCTCCCAAAGGGAGGACTTGTCCCAACAAATAGAGGAATGCCCAAGAATTTCCTAGGAAAACTTCCAATTTTAAATTCAAATATTCAAGTCATATTTATTTGAGCTTGACCTGAGGTATTAATGAATAAAAACATCAAAATTTTGTACTTTACCTCTTGTCCTGAATCCTCCATGTAGTCCTTTAGTAGGTTTTTGAATTTCTTAGCCCATGTATAATGGTTGTTCCAAACATAAAGGCGTCATGTACAAACTATTGGTGAGTGACATTTTCTAATCCCTTTGTAACATTTATGCCTCTAATTTTCCCTTATTCATTTTGACCCTTGATGGCTTTGCCAAGGGATTCCACCATCAAAATGAAAAAAAAATGGGAAATTGGATCACCTCAATGCAACCCTCTAGAGGATTCATAGAATCCAACAAGATATTCATTAACTAGAATAGAGAATATGGGGATAGATATCCTACTAAAGATCCAATCAGACCAATCTTTCAAAAACCAATATTCTCCAAAACTTTCATCAAAAAATGCCAATTAACATTGTTATATGCCTTGTTGATGTCTCGTTTCATCAACATTCCTTTTCTAAGGCTATGCATGAGAGAATGAATGATTTCAAGTGTTATTATGATCCCTCCTTGAATTCTTCTGCTTGGGACAAACCCCCCTTGCCCATTCGATACAAGAGTGTCAAGGAAGGGTTTGAGCTTGGGATAAATCACCTTAGAACTTATTTTGTAAATGGTATTACATAGAGAGACGGGTTGAAAGTCACCAAAAGTGACTTGTTTCTCTCCTTTGGGAAATAATGATATGAAAGTGCAATTGAGATCTGGTGTAATTTTCCTTTTTTCTAGGATTATTCTACCATGCTTACCGCATCATCTCCAACAATGTCTTAAAATGCTTGAAATAAATCTACTATAAATCCATCAAGGCCTAGGGATTTGTCTTTGTCCATAGAAATCACCACATGCCTGATTTCCTCTCCCAAAAATAGAGCCATTAAATCCTTATTTTGATGATCCATCATGAGCTTAGGGATAAACCTTAAATTATAGTTCTTTGCATTAAGGTTAGAAGTGTGAGTATGATAGAAGAGATTTAGAGAAACTTATTGCTTTAGTTCTAATTTCAAAGTCTAGCTCAATCTACCTGCCATTCCTTGCTTTGATGGTCAAAATGCAGTTGTTGCTTCTTCTAGCTCGAGTTAATTTATAGAATAATTTTGTGTACTTGTCCCTTTATTTTAGCTAGTTCTCCCTAGACTTATGTCACCAATGAAGCTCTTCTCTAGCCCTAATTTCTTCCAACTCAACTATAAGGGCTTTTTCTCTCTTATAATCTTCAGTGTCCATATAGACAAAAAGAACAATCGCATTCAGCATTGCTAGCTTATTTTCCACCCTTTTGATATCTTAAAATGTTTTTTTGAATTTTTCTATATCCTAAACTTTAGTTAGTTCTTGATATATTTTAACTCTTTTACCATTTTGAATATTTTGGATTTAACCACATCAGAAGCATTGTTCCACCATTCTTTAACTAATCCATGTAGAGAAGAGTATCTCATCCACGTGATTTTGATTTAGAAGGGGCATTTAACAAGTGTTCCATAAACAAAAATCATGAATTCCATAGGGGCATGATTAGATCCAGAGACTATGAGGATATTACTTTCAATGATCTAATCTTTATCCATCCAGTTTGGTGAGACCATGAAATGATCCAACCTTTCATCAAAATTATTGCAACCTAATCATCTATTTGTCCATGAAAATATGTCATTCTTTAGAACCATATCAAGTACCCACTCAATTAAACAAATCTTGAGAATTCAATTTATGATTGGCCCGATCTTTGAATGCCGCCTCTCTTATTAGCACTAAACAATATGGCTTAAAAATCCCCTCCCAACACATATTTATCACCCGAAAAGATATTTAATCAGATATGTCCTCCCATCATTGTTTCTTCAAGACATTGAAGAGGGAGAAGCAAACATCAAAAGACCAAGCAAATACTTTGCATAATTTCTAGTTGGAACCAGATATATTTTCTTCCATCAATACAGAAGAGGGGGACCAAATCACTCCCAAACCACCTAAGGTCCTAGTAGCATCCAAGAAGATCCCTTTCCATTTGTTCTAGCTTTTACTCATGAGATTCTCAACTTCCACCTTCCTTAATTTTGTCTCATGAAGTATGAAAATATCAGGATTAAGAGACATAAGAAGACACTTCACTATCTTTTTTAGGGGAATTTAGTCCCCTAACATTCTAGGAGATTAGATTCATTGAGCCAGAGAGGGTAATTCCACCCCCGTTCCCCCCTTCCTTCCCCCCCTGCCTTCCATAATTATATAAATCTTTAATTGTGTTTTATTTCCCCATTGAGACTTCAATTGTTACAATTTATTAGTAGATTTGCACCCCTTCTTGTCAGGTTTTCCATAATTGGTTTTAGTGTAAGATTTTTCCTACTTTTAATTTTACCTAAACAGTTGTTAGTCAGCGTGTTTAGGGTTAATAAGGTCATTAGGAGAAATGCATTTAATGTGTTTTTTAATTATGAATTGAGTTGTTACCTTTTTTGGTGACCTAATCTCTCACTATATAATTTACTTCCTTTGTACCTTTTGGCCAATGAATTATTATGAAGCTCACCTTTACTTTGCATTATTCTTGTCTACTCCTATGATTTCCCTACAATCTGTGACATTCGAATATCCTGGAGTGATTTGGCATGGTATCAAAGCTTTGATCTGACGATTATTTTGTCATTTTAAAAATCTTTAACGAGATCTTTCATGTTAGCATTCTTGTTGGTTTTCTTAATGTTCAACGATTTCATAGGTTTGGTGGGATTTCATGAAAATTTGTGCAAACTATATAGCTGAAGTCTCCAATCGTAAAATAGACAACACGATTAGATTCAGAAAAAATGCTAAAATTAACTACAAACATGACCTAGATTCATGACAGTGATTTTCAACCATTTTTTTAGGGTTTTGGGGCTTTTTCGATCATTTCACACATTCATATAGTGGGATTCTCCAATTTGGAAATAATATTAGGGTTTTTTGGGGTTTTTCTAGGTTTTTCATGTTCTAAAATGGGTCTTTGCTAGTTTTTAGAGGAGTTGTATCAAATCTGTAGATTTTTTAGTTTTCTAGTTTCGATGGATTTTAACCCTTATAGGTAGTTTTGATAGCATTTTGTCTTGGTCAGACTTTTGGTGATAGGAAAACAGGCCTAGGTGGACATTTCTAGTTGACAGACTTTCACCCTTATTCCAACACATGGTAAAACACAACAATCCTATCAGCACACCTATCAAATCTTGATGACCCTACCTGGAGACCTCATGGAGTCTGATGCTTCTACTTGCACACCTTACAGATTCCAATGACCATGCTCGCAACACTCACAGACCTTGATAGCTCTACCAATATACTTTTCAAAACCTGACAGTAGTGAGAACAACCCCCGTACACTCTGACCAACCTCCTTGCACGTTGTGACATCCAAGAGGCCATCAAATTTAACCAAGTGAAAAGTGCAACTATTCATTTAAGATTTGGATCCATTTTGGAAGTGCCATCAATCACATCAATCAAAAGTGAGGGAGGGGGAACACTCACAAAACATTTTATCCCTCTAATCATATGGTGTGGTCACACGAGGGGCTTAAATATTGATTCCTACTAATGGGGGCTTAACTTTAGCACCCAACCAATTCTCCATCAACTTATACTTTTTCAATTTTTTGTTGGTTGTCTCCAATGAACTCAAACATTTTCAAATTTATGTTGGGTGGAGATTTTTTATGTGAGCTCAAATTTTCAAACATGCATAAATTTGGATCGGTAACTCAAATTTAAGTGTCATCTTCTTCAAAAGTACTTGTTTTTTCATGTTCTACACATTGGTGGTCATCTTGGGTCCACTATAGCTCCTTTTAAACCAACTATTGTACATGCTTGAATGCATTATCGACTGAACCTTATGTCCCTCCGGTGCTTTCATACTTATGCATAAATTGCTTAAGATGCATTCTCGGTTGTGCCCAATGTATATATGAGCATGCTTGTATTTGTAACTTTAGGGGGGGTCACTATGATAGTTCTAAGGGGGTATAGTGTGGTGTTGTGAAATTATTTTTTTGCATTTATTCTTTACCTTTTGCAACATATTTTCTTTCTATGCTATGGATTCAAGTCCAATAAGTCTACTCACACCTTTTAATTATCATGAATGGAAATCCAAAATAGAAATTATTTTGAAATCCAGGGATTACCATCAAATTATAATGGGCACTGAGACTGAACCTTCAGTAGTAGAAGCAAAAATCAAATGGTTCAACCATTGTGATAAAGTTTGTGGACTACTCTGTCTTTCTATCTCTCTTGGTCTACTCTTTCACATAGAATCTGCCAAAACACCTACTCAAGTGTGGACCACTCTGGGAATGCTCTTCGAAAAAAAGAGTGTGATGAGAGGCCATGAGCTAAAGAATGAGCTCATCAGTTTGAGCCCAAATGATTATGCCACCCTACAAGACTTTTTCACCAAGTTTAGACTTATGAGATTGCAGTTAAAAGAATGTGGAATTGACAAGAAAGATGAAGAACTTGTTCTATCGATTCTCTCTAAATTAGGTCTAAAGTATTATGTATTTGTATTCACTTTCCATGCCACAACACTTCATGCCACAAAAAGTGTTCTTGGAGCCACATGGAAGATGTTTTCTTTAGATACCTTTATTTCCTACTTCATCCAAGAGCAAGATAAATTGATACAGATGGCCACAATGAAGTCCTCACAATCTCATGCACTTTTCGCTAAGAAATAGAAGGCTTCAAACAACAGAGAGAAGAAATAGAACAAAAAAAATAAAGAGAAGGATGTAAATCCTCCCACCTACAAATCAGGATATGAGACCTCTTCTTCTAGTGTTAAGCCTAATAAAGATAGGATCAAATGTGGATATTGTTTTGGAAAGCATGATGAAAGCAAATTTTTGAAGAAGCAGATTGACCAACTAACTAAGATGTTTGAGAAGCACAATATCGATGTCCTGATTCTACCACTCAAAGTTCATCAACCCATGAATCCTCTAAGGCAAATGACCATGGTAAATAAAATGCAAAAGAGAATGATAAAGGGAAAGCAAAGGGAAAGGCCCTAGTTATTTTTGTACCTTTGACTCCTACATAGATCATTGACTATGGTGCTTCACATCACATGGCCTCTTCACAGATAAAGATCAGTTTCTTGGAACCATGTGACATATCCTCTATACGAATGGGTGATGACACTTTTAAAAAGGTTTTTGGGGGAGAGGGTCTATTGAAGTGAGTGGTGGAACATTCAATAATGTTCTAAGTGTTCACTCACTTTCAACTAATCTCCTATCGGTTTATCAAATCACTCACCTTGGTTCGGGTATGCAAGATGAGTTCACACCAAATTCAGTGTATGTTAGAGAGTTGCATAGTGATACTATATTGGCAGTGAGAATTGTTTATCATCATATTCGACTATATATCTTCTCACAATTTTCTCTTGACTCTCCTTTAGATTCTTCTTCTTCAATCTCACCTGAACTTGATGACATTTATGAGCCTAAACACTCATTTAATATTGATGACTCTTTTATAATGCAAAAGACTACAGTAGTGATAGGGACACACCTCCACCATCTTCTTGTCACCTTTTAGATATTGATGAGTTATTTCTTGATCAACCTACCTCCAGTCCACTTTAGACATCATAGGGAATAGGTGTACTAATCCAGGACACATCAAACATCAGGCAATCTATTCCACAGTTACGCATTATGTAGTCCTTAGCTTTTCCTCCCACTACACCTTCATTACTTAGAGCAATTGGGCCTCCTACCTTGTATGAGGAGAATAGTTACTTGTATAGGAATCATACCTTGGTTAAAGATCCATCAAGCACTTGACTGACACATTCACTATTTTAGGGTGATCCACTATTCATTTCCTTTACTTCTGATCCACAGTTACTTCTGGGAACTCTGTTGCAAGATATAGGATGGCTACATACAGTTGCAAACTCTAGTGGGGCTTTTCAGCCTTCTTCTCTTCTTTGCTCTCTTTTTGGAGAGGAGTTTTTTTCCTATGGGTATTTTCCTTTTCTCCGTTTTAAGGGATTTACATTATGCTTGGGTACCTCATCAGGTCTCGTTGCTAGGACCCAATTCTCTTTCATAACCTAAGCTATGCTTTAGGGGGTGTTAGTGTAGGATTTTTCCTGCTTTCAGTTTTACTTACATGGTTGTTAGTCAACTTGCTTAGAGTTGTTAAGGTCATTAGGGAAAATATACTTAATGTGTTTTCTAATTGTGAGTTGAGTTGTTATCTTTTTGGTGACCTAATCTCTCACTTTATAATGTACCTTATTTGTACTTTTTGGCTAATAAACTATTAAGAAGCTCTTCTTTGTTTTGCATTGCCCTTACCTACTCCTAGGGTTTTTGTACAATCTGTAATGTTTAGAGATCTTGGAGTGATCTGAAAATTGGGTTGATAGAGCCTATAATTACTTTGTGAAATAGTGAGAATCTCCTTCGAATTAAGATCTTCCTTTGACTCACTTTCCTCTTCCATTTTTAATCTGGAGCCCCCTGACCTCTAAATTGAAGTGAATATGTTATCTTTGTTTCCAAAAAGTTCATCAACTTGAGTATTTGATTTGAGATTATGAGCAATCTTTTGTGTTTCTTTAGTAATCAACTTATAACCTTCTAGCAATGAATTTGGGAAGAGAAGCTTCCCATTTTTCAATTTCTTTTTAAGGGATATTGTTGCATTGATAATCAAGGCTTGAATGTTAGGCATTTTTCCATCATTCGAAAGAGATCTACCGTTCCTTAATTTCTTTTTAAAAAATCCGTTGAAGGAGGGCCTTGTTTGACCCTCCATACTTGCTTGAAAACTTTTCCTAAGGAAGAAAGGACGTTAGGCAATCCTTTTGAATGTGTCCCAATTTTTGGCATCTGAAGCCCCTAGAAGAGATTATTTCAACATCAATTTGTTGCTTCCCTGACTTGCCTTACAACTTAATTAAGATGGCTTCAAGGATTCCTTACATAAGTCACTAGAGATCCATCTTTAGTTTCTTAAATCAGTCTGAATGAACTTCCCTAACATTCCCCAATTTCCATCAGACAATCAACCCCCAATATTTCATGGGTAATCCACCTAGTGGAATCCAAACTGGGCAATGACCATGCTTAACTTTTGAAGGGTTGAAATTACGGCTTCAATTTTACAACTAGAGTCCTAGTTGCATCCATTAACCAATGCCCCCATTTAAGATTTCTTGCTTCGTTTCTTGATTAGGGCATGTTGAAACATGGACCAGCTAGGACTCGAACCTAGGACCATCCATATGCTGCTAGAGTGTTCTACCACTGAGCTACTAGCCCCTCTTGGACCAGTCCATCTTCGGTCCGAGTGTGGCTTAACACCAACACCCCCCTTAAGCCACACCTCTTGTGTGCTTGGGGCTCCTAACCTGGGCCTGGCTCTGATACCATGTTGAGACATGGACCAGCTAGGACTCGAACCTAGGACCATCCATATGCTGCTGGAGTGCTCTACCACTGAGCCACTGGCCCCTCTTGGACCAGTCCATCTTCAGTCCAAGTGTGGCTTAACACCAACACCACCCCTTAAGCCACACCTCTTGTGTGCTTGGGGCTCCTACCCTGGGCCTGGCTCTGATACCATGTTGAGACATGGACCAGCTAGGACTCGAACCTAGGACCATCCATACGCTGCTGGAGTGCTCTACCACTAAGCTACTGGCCCCTCTTGGACCAGTCCATCTTCGGTCCGAGTGTGGCTTAACACCAACAGGGCAGCTCGCGACAAAGAAACCTTTCGTTAGAAATCGGACTTCAATGTCATTCCCCCGGTTTTCTTTAACCCAAAGCTCCATGGCCATTTCCTGGCAAGTCACCCAATGAGAGATTTTTGCTCCAATGCCTTATGTTTGACACAAACTTTTCATCTTCTATCACCAGTTCTTTCACATTTATAAGCGTAATTTCAGGCTGCTTACCTTGTTCATCCTTCTAACTTCATTGGACGGTCGATCCCCCAGATGGATATTGTTTGCTTCCCTCACAATGTCGCTTGAAAGCCTCTCCCAAGCGCCATGAGGGTGAAGCAATCTGTTGTTCTGCCCTGGGCGAAATTGAAAATAGCCGCTATCCTTCTTCCCAGATTCACTCCAAAGGTGTTGATCGCCTGCTTTAAAAGCCACTTTTTGATACTCGCTTTCAAGGCTCTTCCTTCCCACGCTCTCATGCCTTAATGCTACCTTTCCTGCATCTGCCCTGTCTACCTAGGGTTATTCTCCTCTTCTGATTCCAAAAAAACTAGTTCTGTATCTTCCAAATCCTCTTACGCATACTGCAGCTCTCTTCTTTTCTTCTTGGCCACTCCTTTTATCTTCTTTCCTGCTCCATACTTCGTTGTGTGCGTCGATCTTTGCTCCTGTCATTCGCCTATTGTCCACAATATTTTGTTTTTCCCATTCCACAACCACTATTACATCCATATATCTCTCTGATTTCTAAACAATATTGAACCATTCAATTTACCAAACATGGTATTAGAGCAATATTTGTTTTGTGGTTGTGATGGAGGAATAAAATTCCAAGAGGCATCTCCATTGTCTGCATTTTTGCCCCAATTTATGACATTCATCCTTTGATAGAGATGGTTGTAGTGTAAATTGTAAGTGGTCATGTTTTTTTGGGTGTGGGGGGGTGCGGGCGGGCGGACGAGGGGGTTGTAGATTAGTTTGTATGAATGATTAGCTTGTTAGAGCATATGATAGATAAGCTGAAGCAAAGCAGGGAAGCACCTAAGACTTATGAAAACAATGCAGCCTATGTAAGAGTAAAATGCAACAACAATAAAACCACATTTGGAAAATATCAAAGCGTCTATGCAAAAGTGCCCTTTGTGGATATAGAGGAGATTTGTTTGTTTTTCCAAGCAATACAAACTTTGGAATCCTGAAACCGTCCAGCAAACAAATAAAGGAGAAAAAAACGAACTTGGCGTGATCAGAGTGACATTCTGTATCAGATTTGTGCTTTTTTTTTTGGTATCAAATTAGCACACCCATATTTTTCGTTTTGATTTGGTCTCAGATTTGTGCTTTGATTTGAGATCAGATTTGTGCTAAGATTTGCAAGGAGGAAGAAAGGCACAGCCCATCACCTGGAAATTGGAGCGCTTGGTCTGAGATGCAACAATCCAGGAAATTATAGCTGGCTGAGGTGAGGCACCTACGAATGATTTGAGGTCCTTCCTTAAGCAAAGGAATGAGACGGCGTGGATAGACAGAGGACGCCTTTGTTGAAGGAGGCACCAAGCTGAAAGGAGAAAGGAGAGTCATCCCATCAAAGAATTAAAATTTTGGCATTTGTTTTTGAAATATTTAGGATAGTTATTTTATTGAATGTTTGATTTGATATATTATGTTGTTACTAGATGATCTAGTTGAGACACTAGGTTAAGTCAATAAGTGGTCAAAATTCACATTTTAGTTTTCGTGTAGTGTTAAAGAGTCTTTCTCAATAAAGCATGTGTGTTTTATTTTTAATTTTCCATGTCATAAATCTTTTTGTAAGATTGCATTTTTGGGTTAATCCCACTTTCAATATGCATATCTTTCTTTTTTAAAGAGGTGTTTGTTTATAAAAATAATTTGTTTACTTATTTTAAGTTGAGCATGTAAGAGGTTGGAAGAAATAAGGGAAATGAATTTTCAATTTCAAGTTTTTCATTAATTTAAAGGTTGAAATTTATTATAGTGATAAAATTAGAGTATATTCAAACAACTATTTAACTTGAAGAGTTGTTAGTCGTTAGTGACAATGATAATGAAATTTGAATGTAGAAAATTTAGAATCTTGCACTAAAAAATCAAATCTAAGAATATTGTCCAGTGACAGTGATGATCATTTTTGTTATTTGTGATCAAATATAGTGGCTGAAAAACACAAGGTTCAATGAGGTGGCTAGCACCCATTAAAGACATAGTGAGGACTCAGTGTCATTATCTTTATGTTTATTGATGTGTTCATGGTTGTTCAATTAAGATGTGTTCTCACTAAGAATAATTTTAAACAGCGGAGTGTGTCCTTGTTTACATGTGTGTAATCAAGTCATGACAAATAAGTGAATGTATCTCTATTCGTGTATAGTTAACTTATGTGTAATCAGGGATGATAAATAGCAAAGTCTGTCCTTATTTATGCATCATGATATGTGTAGTGTAAACTAGTGTGTGTTCACATAAATGTTAAGTATGAACTCAGAGTATGTCCTAGTTCATATTTTGATTGGAAATGTTTTCCTCTCCATAAATATGTGTATCGAACTACATGTTTATTCTAGTTTGTTTATAGTGTTTTCTTTCCCTTGGACTATCTCAGTACTACGAAGGTAATGTTAGAAATATCTAGTTAGTAAAACATAGTTAGCAATATTAATCTATATTAGTGTTATTAGAGATGAGTGTTTTTGTGTGAGTTATGGTAATAACTCACCACTGTAGAATAAGGAGTATGAGAGAGATTCTAAGAAATGATTAGTTTTGACTTATATTATCTAGGACCAAGCATATGTATTAATATCTCTCTAATTTCTAAATAATATTGAACTGTTCAATTTACCTGATAATTGAAATAGATTTAAGGTGCACAACACATACAATCTGCAGTCATATTCTAAATCCTTTTTTTACAACAATCAAGCGTGATTGTTTCTTGTCTTTTTTACTTACTTTTCAAAGCCTATTTTATTTATCTCTTTCATCTTGTTGCTATCAATAACCAATTGGATATATCTAAATTTTGTACTTTCATAACTCTATTGTTAGATCTATTCATTTCAACTATTTATTCTTATTTTACATAAAACCAGAATCAAAGTAAACAAATACATAAATTTAATATTTATATTTGTTGAAAATGTGTGTTTTAGTATAATGTATTGATATTGACAAGGTTGTATTTGTTTAGGTTTCCAATATTAACACTTAACAAAAAAAAATGCTTTACTTTCTCTTTGGATATTATGTTTGATGTTATCTTTGAACTAAAGGTGTTATTACTAGTATGTTTCTAGGCCAACTTCTAATCAAAACACCACCAATGCCAACTTGACACCAACTAAATTGGTAATTGAGAATATTGTTTCCTCTTCCAACACAAACAATGACACACTTCAATTGTTAGTACTTGTTGGGCAGGAGTATTGTAATCAATTGCCTCTATTTTTTTTGTGTTGAAACTTGTGTAGCCAATAAAAATAATGTATTTTTTTAATTTTTGAGTTTGAACATTAGCTTAGGAATATCATGTAATAAAAAAATAAGAAATCAGTTAATTTATTATCATTTTATTAGATGAAACCCAATGATTTGACAAAAAATCTTACGAAAACTTATTATATATGGGCCTTCAAAATATTAAATTTTATACAGTATGAAAAAGCACATTCAAACATTACAAGAATGAGGTGGGTTGATTTATGACAATGATTGCAAACTAAACCGTCACATGCATTATACATGTTCAGGTGTCATGCTCCCAACTGCCCCCACAACTAGTCCCATAAGTCCTTGATTCACAAGAGCTTCAATTTGTAGAGAATAATGGAGTCTAGCATGTAAGATTAAATTCATGTCTTTATGGTTTACAACAGAACCTGTAATATACTGTTGTTATTTGATATCATGCCTCTGCTTAATGTCTGCACTATTTCAGACATTAAGTAGAGGCACAATATCAGATGCCTATGGCTTCACTATATGGTATTCTCTTACACATAAAGTTGTGTGGATGGCCAATCGAGAATCTGTTAATGAAAATAATTATCATCTCCATCTTCAAAAGGATAGAGACTTCATTTTAATTGATGCAGGTGGAATCGCTATATAGAGGACCAACTCTAGAGGGCTCAGTGTGAACGAAGTTATGCTTCTAAACATCAGAGATCTGGTGCTCTATAATTGCTCACAAAAAATAGTTTGGTAAAGCTTTGATTATCCTCCTAATGTGCTCTTTCATGCCATTAATTCTCCAACAATGCATAACTAGTTTCTAGAAAGGGCAATGGAACCTAAAAATTAAGTTACTATCATTTCTACTTCAACGAGGATACCTATCTTTCCATCATTTATCAAGGTTCTGATTTCTCTAGCAAATGTTTGCTTAAACCTTGGTTGAATACATTTTATAATGACATTTTTCTATGATTTTGACAATTGAGGGTATGCAAATATGCTCTGATGGGAAGAATGCATGAAAACCTACATCGATGATAACAATTGTTAGGTTTTGTTTATAGACTTACCAACATAGGACAATGTTTCCCAAAGTCTCTACTTACAAGTGGTTATCAATCTCTTGGGGTTATCAATCACATGCATATGAATATATGTTAAAGATTCAATGGTGATTAACGTCTCTCCCTTGTTGGGGTGATTGAGCTTGCTAGAATGTTCACCAGACGTGCAACTACAATCCCAAGTGAAAACACAAAGCATCTCGTCAAAGAGGGGTAAAAGAAGTCAGGGAATTATTCCCATGCCATCTTTTGTTTTAGTTATTGGGGTCACACATATTTTTTGCATCGCACTAGGATGTTATGTTGTCAAAAATGAGAATGATAAACTACAACTGTAACAAAAACAAGATGAAAAATGACCATAAAAAGGTTTCTAATGAGAAACATGTGTGTGTGTTCATGCATACATGTTCATGTGTGTGTGTGCATGTGTGTGTGAATGCATGCATGTGCATGTGTGTGTGTGTGCATGAATGTGTACATGTGTGCATATGCACACATGCGCGTGCGTGCACGTGTGTGTGTGTGTGTGTGTGTGTGTGTGTGTGTGTGTGTGTGTGTGTGTGTGTGTGTGTGTGTGTGTGTGTGTGTGTGTGTGTGTGTGTGTAATTAATGGGTGGATGCACAAAGTTGAGTGACAAAATGAAAAATACAAAAAAAAATTTGTAAAGGGCGTATGCCCTTTTTTTTAAAAAAAACATGGAAAATATTATTTGAGTTGGTCTTGAGACTAAAGGGCATACGCCCTTTGCAGTTGAAAGGGTGTACGCCCTTTGATCTACTTTTTTTGTGTTGGGCTTTGTTTAAGTATAAGTTTACATTTAATTCTATATTACATATTATATTCTTATACTTTAAATTTAATTTACTAAATATAACAAATTAGGGCCACTCTGCATCTTCTAAAATCGATTACAGAGTTGTAGGAATTACCATTTAGAAGTTAGTTTTTCAAAATAATACTTAGTTTTTAGAATTTTAAGACTAGAGGATAGAATGATAAATGATGTTTCAAACCATGTTACATATGTAATAGATCTATACCATTGAGGATTACAAGCCTACTTTACCTACTTGAGTATGCCCTAACTAATTTAACTACTTGAGTATGCCTTATGTGATTGAATAATTGAGACATATCTTTATTTCAATGAGTGTGCCCTACCTAAATACCTAAGCCATATCTTAATCTTGACTATTCCCTACCTACCTTCTTGTACTTAAGTATGCCCTACCTAATTTAACTACTTGAGTATGACCTACATACTTTACCTATCTAAGTACATGCCATACCTAATTGAATACCAGAGCCATATTTTGATCTTGAGTATTCTCTACCTAAATAACTGAGCCATATCTTGATATTAATTACTCCCTACTTGCCTTCTTATACTTGAGTATTACCTACCTACTTTTTATACTTGAGTATCCCCTATCTACCTATCTTTATTTCCCTACCTACTTGAGTATGCCCCACCTAATTAAGTATTCCCTACCTTATTGAATACCCGAGCCATATCATGATCTTGAATGCCCATATCTAATCCTTACCATATCTATCTTACCTAATCCATATCTTGAATACCTAATACCTAATTGAGTACTCGAGCCATATCTTGAGAGGAGTGTGGGTATTATCATGCTTAAAACTCACTAGATGGGGCATTGTTGGATTAAGGGATAAAGGAGAGGGGTCATTATCAAGGGATGATTGAAAAATAGGAGAGGGGGATTATCACCTATATAGAGAAAAGAGAGGGGGCATTGGCTAATCCATATCTTGAAAAGAGAGGGGGTATTCTCAACTATATAGAGAAAGGAGTGACTAGGGACATTCATGTAAAAGGCTTAAATGTGGATCCAATTTGGATTCCTAAATAATTTATGGGGATTTTAATTAATGAGTATATCAATACCCATAAATAATTAGCCTTTAGCATGCAACCTATAGCATACATATAATAATGATACATTCATTCATACATTACATATATCCCATACCTAATACTATATGTAGGTATGTAGTCACTCATACATGACATCTTATTGTAGTCATGATACAAAATCACTCATACTAGAGACAAATATAAAACTAATCACCCTAGTATACTTCATTTCCACTTAAACCATTAACCCCAAACCCTAAACACTAAACCTTGAACATTGAACCAAAACCCTAAGACATAAATGTTAAACCATGAACACTAAATCATATACCTAAACCTTAAGCCATAAACCTTGAAACCTTAACCCTAATACATTACCCCTAAACCCAAAACAATAATACCTAAACCTTGGACCTTAAACATAAAACCTTAAAACCTTAAACCCTAAAACCTAAAACCTAAATCGTAAGCCCTTAACCCTAAAGCCCAAACCATAAGCTTATAATCATAAATCCTAAACATTAAACTATAAACCCTTAACCATATACCCTCAATATTAAACACTAAACCCTAAACACAAAATTAAAAATCATGAACCTTAAACACTAAACCCTAAACCTTAATGCCTAAACTCCAATCCCAAAACCCTAATCACTAAGCCCTACACCTTGAAATCTAAACCCTAAACCACAAATCCAAAACCATAAAACCTCAAACCTAAAACCATAGACCCTAAATATTAAAACCATAAACCCTAAACCTTAAAATCTAAATGCCAGAACCCAAACAATCAACCCCAAACACTAAATTATAAGCATGGATTTAGGGTTGAGGGTTTTCATGTTTTTAGGCTTGAAATTTTTGGATTTAAGGTTTTGGGTTTATGGTTTTAGGTTTGGTGTTTTGAGTTTGGGTTTTTGGGTTTTATAGGTTTATTGGTTTAGGGTTTAGGGTTTAGGTTTTAAGGTTTAGGGTTTAGTTTTTAAGGTTTATGGTTATGATTAGGGTTTAGGTTTAGGGTTCCTCAAAGTTTTAAAACACATTAGGGCTCGTATGCATAAGGGAATCCCTAAACACCACCTATTACTCAAAAAATGGATAGTATTTTTTTAACACCTTAACTTATTAGGGTTCGTAAGTAATAAATATATATTAAGAACTATTTTATAAATGAATCTATTATTATAATGAAATTAGAATCTCCCTTGTAGTGCATTATGTCCAAGTATAATTATTTTTAATGCATAAAGACCATTCTTATGTATAGTGGGTACCATGTTTAGATGTGGGACTCTATTAACTAGATTATACATAGTTCTAGATGCTGGTGACCACCCATCTATCTATTTGGAAATCCACTCTACTATGTATCTAAACTCTCAATGAATTTAAATCCATGACCTTTACTAACCCATAAATATGGGAAATCAATAATCCCACTAATAGTTTCCATTAATGGCTACATATAGGATTAGATCAACTCTAGGATTAGCTCAAGTCTTGGATTGGGTGATCGAATCCCTTTCGAGGCCATCACCTCAACTAGTAGTGTCATTGCCACAACCCACTCCCATTCAGTCCTCTATTATGACCAATTCAAAAACTTTAATACAAACAACATACATGGTGGATACCACACCATACAAGAATGATGCAAGCATTGGAAGTTCTGCTCAACCTCCTCTCCACTTTCTTATCCAAATAAATGCCTCAATGCTACCCACAAGTATCAATACACCTTATACCTCTAAATACACCATTCAACAAGTCAAAAGATAGGATTTAATAGTTCCCCAATGGGTAAAAGAGTCTCAAGCTAGGTAGAAGGATAGGCAAGGCATTATTATCATAGAATTGCCAACAATGAGCACTCATTTTGACAAACAAATTGGTACCATACAAAGGGTGTGGAAGAATAAGGTAATAGACCAAAAGTGGGATGAGATTATATTATAACACAAACCCTAAACCCCTAAACCAAAAAACTCCAAACTCCATTTGAACCCAAAACCTAAAACATCAAAACCTTGAACAATAAAACCCAAAACCTAACCCTTAAACCATAAACCCTAAAACCTTAACTCCTAAAACATTAAACCTTAAACTCTAAACACTAAAACCTTAAAACCTAAACCCTTAAACCTTAAACCCTTATAAAATATACCCTAAACACTAAAATAGACCCTAAACCTACACCCTAAAACCTTAAACCCTAAATCCCACAAACCCTAAAATCCTAACCCTTAAACCCTTAACCCAAACCATAATGTCAATCCCTAAGCCTAAATCCTAAACCTTTAAACCCTAAACAATAAACCTTAAACCCTAACCCATACTCCTTAAAAACCTAAACCCTAAAACCCAAAACTGTAAACCCTAACCTCTAACCCATAACCACTACTCCCTACCCTTAACTCCTACCCATACCATATAATCCTAACCCCTAAACCTTAAGATTTAAATCATAAAATCTAAAACACATAACCATGAAACCTTTAAAACTAAAACCTTTACCTCTAACCCCAAACCCCATTAAACCCAAAACCAAAAATGAGGAGGGAATGATTAGAAATGATGGCAAATGATGATGGAGTGACTAAGGATGATGAAAAATGGTGAGTGAGTGATTAGGGATTATGAAGGCTGGTTAGGGAGTGAATAGTGATGATGAGGGATAAAGAGGGCCAATGAGGGTGTGAATAGGGATGATGAGGGTTGATGATAAAGTGATTAGGGATTATGAGGGTCAATGAGTGAGTGACTCAGGATGATGAGGAACAATAAAGGAAGTGATTAGGGATGATGAGGGTTGATGAAACTATGAGTAGGGATAATGAGGACCAATGAGGGAGTGATTAGGGATGATAAAGGATGATGAGGGATGATGAGGGATGATGAGGGAGTGACTAGGGATGATTAAGGACAATGTGGGTTGATGAGAGAGTGATTAGGGATGATGAAGTATGATGAAGGATGATGACGGATGATGGAGTGACTGTGGATGATAAAGGATGATGAGGGTTGATGAGGGAGTGACTATGAGTGATCATTAATATAAATATGTTATAGGTTACATGCAATAGGCCAATCATTTATGCATATTGATAGACCCATTGATTAAAAAATCCCACAAATTATGTAATAATTTAGCCTAATCTACCTTCAAGACTTTTACCGAATCACCCTAGTCACTCCTTTCTATATATCTAGGTGAGAATACCCCCTATCTTTTCAATATATAGATCGATTAATTCCTCATCTCCTAGTTTCTCTCTCTTTAAAATTCAAGACACCATCACAAAAGGCTCTTTTCCTAGTTTTTGAAGCATGAGACATAGCCACAAAAAGCTCTCCTCCTGGTTCTCTAAGGCTCTTGAAATAGGACGTAGAGATATAATTCAAAACCAAAAAAAATCCAAACTCTAATGTGTAATGATGCACAAATTCTTTCTAGCCCTGTAGAAATTTGATTTGATTAGATGTACCCTATAATTTTATAATCCACTCCCACCCACTTGGGCCTTTCAAAACCCTATTTTCATCAGTTTGGTTTATAATCATACTCAAGACTGGTAATTCCCAATACAGACCTAAGACTGATAATCCTTACTCAGAGAAACATTCATAGTCATGTTCAAGTCACTAGTCTCATGCTTTTAAATTCCTCCTTTGCACTTGCAATATAGGGTACAAAGGTTTATACCTCTACACATGAACTACTTGGCCATCCCTTTCAAGTCCATCCCATTAACTAGAAGTCTCATTTCCATAACCTACTCACATTTAGTCCTCCACTATGACCATTTTAATAACTTCAAGACAAACAACATAAATTATGGAGACCACACCACTGAGGAATGATGCAAGCATTGGTAGTTATGCTCAACTCCCTCTCCACTTTCCTATCATAATTCCCACATAATCACAAAGATTTCAATGAAAGTATAAAAATTTTCAAAGCAAAGTAAATGGCATGAATGCTAATAATTTATACTCACAGCCCACATCCTTCTTTGAGAATAACTTGCAAACATGAGAAGATCTAAAATGCTTTGGCCCTTTTGTTTAACATTTGTAACCCAAATAGAAAACAAATAATTATGGATATAATAAGGATTTCACTTTCTCCTCATCAAAATATGAATACCAATTAGGAACCAACATAAGCACTTAACTCATCAACAAATGTAGATCAGATGTGACAAGGGGGATGAGATCCAACAACTCTAAAGGTTTACCACAAACCTTGACATGAACAGGAACCTCATCAACTATCCACCTCTGATGGTTTTATGGATCTACCACAAACCATTTCAAGATCCATAAACTGACTTACATTGGTGCTTTTTTCCCTTTCACTATGTTTTCACATCAGTGAATTTTGTTTGGAATTACATACAAAAATGTACTTCACACAACATAAATTATGGAAAAAACATACCACACATGTGAATAAGAATGTTCTTCTATTCTTATTCAAAGACATGACTGAAAAGAAAATTCACCACTAAAGTAAAAGTGGCCTTGTCGCTAGTGGCTAACGAGGGGCTATGAAACCTCCAGCCTCTATTTCCTATGTCTTCTAGTAGATGAAGCTACTCACTCAACAAAAGTGTCAATGAAGCTCAGATGCAATTTTTTGAGGATAAGTCCCCCCCATAGTTTAACATTGTGTATGAGTGATAATGTGTCCTTATACATTTAAAAAAAATTATTATGACTCTGACTCTCAACTTTGACCCTTTTATAAAGATGACTTTTGAAATTTTGTACATATTAAAAAAATGAACTTGTGACTTATAAAGGACACTTATTTTTATTTTGACTATTTGATAAAACTTGACAAACTTAATTATTATTATTGATGACATACTTGAATTAGACACTTTTGAGTTTTTGACAACATAAAACAAAATGGCCAATTTATTTAAACTATATTTATGAAAAGACCATACCATTAATAATAGACTCAAAAAATGATACGTATAGAGAAATGGCTTTATTCTTAATAGACAATTGACTATATTACTTTTATAAAGAAACACATTGAATAACCAAACTTTATCTAAATGTTTGGCATACACTAATGACTCAAAAATGAATAAATATAACAAAAGACTCTTTCTAATCTACATACATGCTTCACCAAGGAATGTTGAGTGTTGTTCATCATTGTCGAAGGAGACTTGATAAATATTGGCTTCTGTAAAATCACTGATTGAGATGGTGGAGAACACCGAGATGTAAGAATATCAAATCTTATTCAGATGGTGGAAGACAACTTACACAAATTGAGGCAATGGTGACATGCATTTAAAAGGATGCTAGAATACATGACATAATCAATGGAGATACCCAGTCTACTTTTATTCATCAACACATAATCATAGAATAAAGATGATGTTAGATCTATATTTAATTTAATGATGCAAATAATGTAGTCCAAAATGAAACACAGTAAGCTCGATGCAGAATACAAAATGAATCATTGTAAATTTTGAAGTAAGCCTAGCTAGTGAAAAAAATGAGTGGTGTCTAGAAAGTAAATTGTTCTAGGAAAACACAAATTTGGATAAATATGAAACTCAAATGTAGAAATATACACATATAACCATGCACCTATAGATGAAAAGGATGAATCTGGGAAGATGTTGTACCAAAATCTTTGATTTCACCACTTTCCATGTTGCAATAGTTAGAATCAAATAACTATGGGAAAATTTAATGCAGATTCAGGGACAGTAGGATCTAATACAGCCAAATCTGAAAGTGTTGATCATGATCCCCTTAAAAACCTAATCCATAAATCTTGATGATGATGGTGAATGATGTTGCACCATACAAATTGGTCACAGATATAACATGCTTCTTATAATAATGATTGTACTCATATTGTTGACTTTTCACCTCCTCTCAATTATATAGGAACATGGATTGGGCAATAATATCAACAAAGACTAGAAATAATTGGCATGAACTATTAGTTCATAAAAGTGCATATATGATAATCACTTATTTGTATATAACTTTCCAATTCCCATTACTTGGGGCAAGACCAAAATAATAATTTCCCCTCCTAATTATTTATTCTTCCATCAAGAACCTCTTGATCTGATACTAATGTTAGGTATAGTAGGAACCTATACCAAGATTTATTTCATGTACTATGCAATAAAGTCAAACACAAATAATATTTTAAACACAATAATATTCTTGGGTGGATGTAGGATAATGGGGGGAAAAAGATGAGGTATAAGGTGACACCTTTTTTCTAAAAATAACAATAGTTGAACTTAGAGACACTTCAAAAAGGAATTTGATAATGACTTAACAACATGAATTGTGGCATTTTGAATGTAGTTTCTAAATATATAATTTTTTACAATACCTAGATGATAAAAGTGTGTCAAATATATGTATTTGTGACAATAGGTTGGTCATTTTTAGTAAAAGGATAAGGAGAGTGCATGTGTATGAACACATTTTTTTTTAATAAATGATTGAATTTTTATATGAAATATAGATAGGTGAAATGCGAAGATTGTTGAGAATATTTTTTACTAATTTTTTGTTATATATATAATTTTTAAATAATTTTATAATTCAAGACAACTAGAAAATTGAAACTAAAAGTGTAAAAACACACAACTTTTTGACCTTAACTTTATGAAAATCATATTTTTTAAAGCATAGTTGACAACGTGTAGATTGTTGAGATATAAAATTTATAAAATTTTGATTAATACTTAAAAAGTTATAAGGGAATTTGTGACTATATGTATATAGTCCATAATGAGTTATGTTATGTATAAATTAATCAATAATTATAAATAATATTCTAACATTAAAAATATATATATATTTGAAAACTATACTTTCTCTTCTACAAACCCATATAATTTTAAAATAATAAAAGTTGTTTGATCATATGTGTCGACAAAGATGAAAAAGACTCATAAATTTCTTAGAAACTAAGTGGAATGCTCCATGACCAGTTTCAAGGTAGGTTTAGACCTCTCCAAGCCTATACCCAAGGTAGATTTGGAGAGAAAATGCAAAAATATATATATATATATATATATATATATATATATATATATATATATATATATATTTAAAGGGCATACGCCCTATGCAAAAGACACATGTCCTTTGAAAATGGCGTACACCTTTTATAAAGGATGCACACCCTTTGTAAAGGGTGTATGCCTTTTGCAAAGGGAATGTGTCCTTTATAAAGGGTGTACACCCTTTGCAAAGAGTGTGCATCCTTTGTGGATGCAATTTTTTTTTCAATTCAAGTTTTTTGAAAGATGTGTATGTGTATATGTATATGTCTATATATATATATATATATATATATATATATATATATATATATATATATATATATATATATATATATATATATATATATATATATATATATATCAACTAGAGGTTGTTGTTAAGCACTCTGGACTGTAATTTTTTGTGTCATATTTGATGTTTTTCAAGGATGTATTTAGTAAAATAAATGTTATGTATAATTTTATGTTCAATTTGATATATTTAGTATAAGAAAAAAATGTAATATAAAATTAAACGTAATATAAGAATATAAAATATAATATAAAATTAAATCTAAATTTATACTTTATATTTATTTTACTAAATATAACAAATTAGGGCCACTCAACATCTTCTTAACTTTATTATAGAGTTTTAGGAGTTACCATTTAAAAGTTACTTTTTCAAATTTTATTCCAGTCAGTACTTAGTTTTCAAAATTTTAGGATCATAAGGTAGAATGAGAAATGAGGTTACAAATCATGTTACATATGTAATAGATATATACTATTTATTTTCCCCCATATTTTACCTAATTGAGTATGCCCTACCTACTTTACCTACTTAAGTATGCCCTAGCCAATTGAATATCTGAGCTTAAAGGTGGATTCTTAAATAATTTGTGGGTTTTTCAATCAATGGGTCTACCAAAATGCATAAATGTCTACCATGTATCATGTAACTTGTAACATACCTATAGTCATGATACGGTCACTCATACATGACATCTATCACAAACTTGTTACATATATGTATGCATTCACTCATACATGTAATCTACCTGTAATCATGATATGATAACTTATACTAGACATGAATGTAGCTAATCACCCTAATAGACTCAATTTGAAATAAAATAAATCAAAACACCATTAAAATTAATTCTAAAAAGATACCATTCATTCTAAAATAAATGTCAGATAGATGGTCAATCCATGCATTCTTCAATTCCAATCTCATGCATTATTTCAAATTCATGTAGAATAAACTCATATCTTAGCACTCCAAATTCACATAGGACACTCCCTTATTGACCCTCATCATCCCTAATCACTCCCTCATCAACCCTCATATTCACTTATCATCCCTATTCATTCCCTCACCATTTTTCATTGTCCCTCATTATCCCTAATCACTCCCTCATTAGTTATAATCATCCTTCATTATTTTTAATCACTCCCTCATCAACCCTCATCATCCCTAGTCACTCCCTCATCATCCCTCATCATCCCTCATTATCATTAATCATCCCTAAACACTCCCTAATCAAACCTAATCAATCCTAATCATACTTAATCACTCTCTCATCATCTCAAGCATCATCCCTAGTCACACTCTCATCATCCCTCGTCATCCCTAATAACTCCCTCATGAATGATCATCATTTATTATCATCCCTACTCAATCATTCATCATATTTAATTATACCCCTCCTCATCCCTATTCACTCCCTCCTCAACCCTCATCATCCTTAATCATCCCTAATCAGCCCCTCTTTATCTTTCATCATCCCTCATTGTCCTTAACCATTCCCTCATTGTCACTCATCATACCTAATCACTCTATCATCATCCCTAGTCACTCCCTCATCTAGTAGAGTGTGTTACAATCCAATAGTTAGTATAAATTCATTTTAGACTAAAAAATATCTTTTTTAGATGAATCTTGAATGGTGCTTCAATTCTTTTTATTTTTATTGGAGTGTACTAGGGTGATTATTCTCATTCATGTCTAGTAGATTAGATAGGGTCATGATGGATTACTCTAGGGAGATTCTTGAATGATTTACATGGTGTAAATAAGATAATATTCTCTTTACACTTGCATGGAAAAAAATCATTTTGATTGATGAGGGATGATGAAAAATGACAATAGATAAAAAATTACCTCTTTGTGCTTGCTTTGTATGAGGTGAAATCCATCTTCTAGACACAATTATTTCCAAACCATTGAGTGAAAGGGCTAGATCATTCTGGATCTTCTCATGTTTGTGATTTATTCTCAAAGAATGATGTGGGTCATTATTATAAATTATTACCATTTGTGCCACTGACTTTGTTATGGCATGTTTTCTCCTTGTATTGAAATCTTTTCACTTACATAGGAATTATGATAAGAAAGTGGAGAGGGGGTTGAATTAAGCTACCAATGCTTTCATCATTCCTCTACAGTGTTTTCTCCATAATTTATGTTTAGTGCTTGTCATTTAGGTTTCATGTTTAGGGTTTCAGGTTAAGGGTTTAGGGTTCAAAGTTTATAGTTTGATGTTTGAAGTTGATTGTTTGGGTTCTGGCATTTAGGTTTTAAGGTTTAGGGTTTATCCAATTTTAGGATTTATGGTCTATGGTTTTGGGTTTGAGGTTTTATGGTTCCAGGTTTGTGGTTTAGGGTTTGACTTTCAAGGTTTAGGGTTTAGTGCCTAGGGTTTTAAGATTAAGGTTTAGTGTTAAGAGTTTAGGGGTCAATATTTTAGGTTTTGGGTTTTGGGTTTGGTGTTTAGGATTTAAGGTTCATGATTTTAAATTTTGTGTTTAAGTTTTAGTGTTTAATATTAAGGACCTATAAAGTCAAGGTTTTATGGTTTAGTGTTTAGGATTTAAGATTTTAGGCTTATGGTTTGGGATTTATGGTTAAGGGCTTAAATTTTAGGTTTTAGGGATTAGGGTCTATGGTATAAAGTCTAGGGTTTAAGGTTTTA